>JAIRCJ010000073.1:0-363526 GCA_020883675.1 Bruguiera gymnorhiza | reverse complement strand
TGCTCAAACAACCCCTCCACAAATGCCAACCCTATGGTTGATCCAAGGAATATCAGAAGGCCTACCTGAGTCTGTCCCCTAACTAAAATACTGGACCTAAGTAATGCCCGTTGGCCCTGAAATGTCTTCCAACACAGAGATAACAATTGCAACATTGCAAACTATTACCCACGTTTGCAAACGCAATGGAGAATACTAGACCCACCATTCATTGCAGCATAAAAATTTAAATCAGGCCAGAAACCCAGTACAGAAAATGTGCTGGCAGATAGACAATAGAAGCACACAGAATAATGTTATGCAACCAACAATCATCATACATGCCCATAAGTACGTCAAAGTGATCCTTCTCCAGAGTTTAATTATTATCACCAAGAACTTTGAAAATCCACACTCTTCCTCGAATAAGTGCAATCCACAGAAGTAAACAACTGCAGCTTTTGACAACAAAGACAATGTGAGAAACAAAGGAAAGCACATTGCCGTTGAAACGACCATCTCTGCAAACCGGTGGCACGACTGTTAATAACAGGTCTCAATGGGAGACCACTGGACTTTGCAACTAACATTAGCCTAATAGCCAGTCTCTTAACAATACTCTGATCAAACCAAGACATTAGACAGAAAAATGGCAGTCACTGGACAAATGAGCAAAGCTCCAATCAGCATAAAGGACGCAGAATTATACCGCAAGAATCCTTACGGTTTCTCTCAAGATCTCCAATGCGTTCATTGAATGGAAGTGGTGATCATGACCATTGCCATTACCAGATGATTCCAACTCGAAATTCGGCAAATGTTTCTCCTCAGTTTCCTCCTTTTGTATCTCATCCAAACCGGGAGAAGCTCCCGCGGAGATTTCCATATTGAATCACTATTACCCCTACGGATCTATCTTTAACAATCTCTAGCTATGTACTTAAAACCCCAAAACGTAGATTTCCTCGAAGAGCAACAAAAGAAGCACGAAAAATTACAGAATTCAGATCTGGCAACGTTGGAAACGATTCGAAATGAACAAATAAAACCTGGGTTGCCACGAAATGGGTGCGTTGCTTCAGGTTTTTTTTTGTCTGTGCGGGGAAATTAAGCTTTGCTATTGAAGGAAAATTCACGAGGAATCGAGAGGATATGCTAGAAAACGTGAGTTTGAGCTGGTGGGGCCTTTCGAAACGAAGTCATCGGTGGATTCTTGGCGTGAAAATGGATTGATGGGGTGCCAGTTTCTAGCTACCTGCAATGGTTATGTATAGTCTACGTATATGCGTCACATATGCGTATGCTTTTGAAGCTGCCATGGATGGCCCAGTGTGATTTAACTTCTTTTACATTTTTATTTTTGTTATATATAATATATATATATAATTATTATAAATCAATCTAGTTTAACTAAAATATAATTAAAATACTAAAAATTCTACGTATAAATAAAAATTATTAAAAGTGTTTTCTTCAAAAAAAAAAAAAGGTTTAAAATAAATTTTAAAAATATATAATTTAAAATTATCAAAATTTAATACCAATTTCTTTACACCTCTCTCTTTTTTTTGTGCTATAACAAATATGATATTTCTTGCATGTGTTACAAAACTCATCATGAATAGGATTATCAAGTTTGTGAGGCTGTGGCTGCGGATCACGGAATAATCTAGGCAACAACACAAATTGTAGAATTTTTAATTGACTTGGAAAACTTGACCCGAAGCAAATATAGAATTATATTATTATTATTATTATTAATTATACATTTATAATTGTTATTATTAATTATAAGTTTAAAATATAGAACTAATAATTATCATGGAAGCTCGCACTTGTTAGTGGGTTGATACATGCGATGAATATGGAAGGCAATCGAATAATCCATGCAACTTTGGTATTGGTTTAATGCAATCGATTCTCTTCAAGCACGACGTTTGCTCGAGTGGGATCAGTAAGAAACTAGGAAATGTGTTGGTAGTTTGAGCATACTTGACAGAGTAATCTTCTTTTTTTTTTTTTTTATCAATTAAATCATTCCATCTATTTGGTAAAATATTTGAACTTAAAATGAAAGTGTTTTTTTTTTTCTCTTTTTTTTTTTTAAGTGAAGGAAGCTTAGTAAGGTATTTTCTCGAGGCAAATGAATCTCTGGGCATAACTTGAATAAATTGATTTGTTATTTTTTTGATAAACTTGAATAGATGGATCACTCTATCGGCTTTATGGGAAGAAATGATTTTTATTAGAGGGGATTCTATTAGATATATTTGGAAGTGATGTAGATGAATTCATTTAAATTTCTTTATAATCGTTCTTCTATTAATAGGCAAAATTTTACTATATTTTAAATTTATTAATATTAAAATTCAATATGAAAGTCTATTTAAATTTAATATTATTTAAGCAGTATGTCTTTTTTATAAAAAGAAAATTAAATAAAAATATTAATAAAAAATACTCAATATCATAATAATTGATATATTTGTAATATATTTTTTATTAAAAAATGATGAAAGAAAGGATGTCAAAAATAAAGAAGGTACCCAGTAGAAGATCAAATTACAGCGTTCAAGTAAGAGAGGAGAAGGGTGGAAATAGTATTTTGAAAAACTTTTTAATGGACTAAATATAAAAAATTATCTACACAAGGGAAAATTTTCCTTTTTTTTTTTTTTTGGTAAATATGAAAATGTTCCTTTGTAAACAAGAGAAACCCTAGAAAATAAAGGTGGGAAAGAACACGACCAGATATTGAATCTTGGATTGGAGAAAGAGCAGTGACATGGTTGCCTAGACCTTGTAATAAGATACCGAAGATGGTCATTTAGTTCACTTATTTGATGTAAGATCCATCTGCCTGAAGATGAAGATTGGATATGTAATATAAATATTTTTTTTAAAAAAATAATAAATTGTTAATTAAAACGCAAAATAACATAATAGTGATTATAAATTATAAGTTTGGAAAATGTTAATATTATTAAAATATTTAAATTATACACATTATGATATATCTAATATATATTTAACAAGTTATGTCCATATCTTAATTTTCTTCAAAATTGATATGTCGCAGCGTCTATGTATGCTTCTTAGAATATAGGTAGGGTTCACAGCATCGTCAAATGCTGCCTGAAACAAAACACAAACTCCCAAGCAGAGGTTGAAATATCACATACTTCATATACATAGTATGTGGTCAAATAAACGAATACCGTTGGTCGTTGAATGGTTGTGTCTGGCGGTAAAGTAGCGGTACTCTCCATCCCGGCAATACCAACTTTGAAAAATGATGAATTGGTCTGTGATTTGATTGGCGAAATCCACACAAGGGGTAGCTTGCTTGCCATGTTCTCACGAGTATAATGTAAACCTTTCGAAAATCAATGGCGTCCGAAAGCTTAAAACCACAAGAATGAAAAGTTGAATTTTCATTTTTTTGAAGTTACGGCTGCTGCTAACCACAGGCTGGTGACCTTACAAGTCAACATAGATTTTGAATTCAAAGCAGCTTCCCACTAACAAGCCAACGTGAAGGATTGGACAACTTGGAACGCAAAAACTGAATCAGCAAAGCAGTAAAACAACGGCATGAGCTCTTAGCCTAAGTCACAAATACTCAGATGAAGCCATCCATCAATGAGAATCCGTTTCCAACACAACCCTCCAAGGGGTCCCAAAATGGGCACTATTAACAATACAACAGCAAGCAAGCTAGTCTTCTTGTCAGGTCCCGAATGACTGAACCAGGGACCATTGCGATGAAACCGAATTCCAAATCCATTGCATGTGGCTGCAGAAACACAGCTTCTAAATCCTTTTTACATCACCAGCACATCTTCTTGATGAAGCTTTGATTTTGAAACCCAATGTCAAATGTCAAATCACCTGGTAAAGTGAATGACCAATCGGTTTTTCCATTTTCATTGGCCCAAAAATGAAAGAATGTTGAAATCATTCAGCGAGGTGCAGAAACCAAACACTATATACCCATGATCAAAGCTTGTCATGGTTAGCATGGCCAATCGAAGATGATGCCTTTACTCTAAGAAACCCTCGTCATGGTCAGGTTGGAAGAGGAGGTTGTTCCAGTTGGTTGGCCTTTGGATGATCCTGGAAGGCACCCTGTCACTATCTTCCCCACCGGATGCTTCATAACCATCACTAGTAGACCTTGATAGTGGAATTCCATTGTGAGGAACAGCACCAGCAACCGATAGGTCCATGAGCCTCCTTGATTCTTCAACTCCAGAGGAGGAAACAAGGAATGGATTGATGTCTGGTGAGTCTAAACTACTATCGGGTGAAGAGGCAACAATTCTCATTGAGTTTGACATTGCTCTGCTTGCTTGGAAAGCATTCAATGCCTCAAGCTGAAGAGGGGCCAAACTAGTAGATGTGTCAGTGAAACCTTTTTGATCTGCTATGCTTGAAACATTAGTTACAGGTTCCGTGGCTAGGTTGGCGGGAAGGCAAACCCGCTTGCTACCTCGCCTTTTATTGTTGTCAAGCCTTGGGACCAATCGACGGCCACTACTGCCAAAGCTGCTATCTGCTTCTAGACCAAAAGGGGCATCTCTTCTCACCACAGGCTGCAGGATTTTGGACCTTTTTCTTGCCTCTGCCGCAGCTTTTGAGACTTCTTCTGCATTTAATCGGGCCAACATCCACGGGTTGATCTTTACTGCTGCTGGGTTCTTTTTCTTCACTGGTTCTTCTCCAGTTGTCTTCTTCCCTCTTGAACTAACAGATCCAGTCTCTGGAGGAACAACATCAAACTGGAGGAAAAGCAGAAAACATAGTTTAAAAAACACTAGAATTTAGACTATCACTCTCTTAATAATCATTGCAACCAATCTGTTACTGCCCATAATTGTGTGCCAATGAAGCAGAAGATAGCGTTGTACAAATTACTGATACAATATATACATGTTGCCCAATCATACACTGTCCCTTAAGGAGAATGTACCTGATCTTCCAGAAACAGGCGAGGTGGTGTGCACCATGCACCTCGGTGGAAAGTAGAAAAGGAGCTTGCACTGCTTAAACCAGTAAGGGAACTGACAGGAGACATCTGGGGACTATGCTGACCTCCAGCTCCTTGTGGCTCCTGTTCCTGCTCCCTTAGAGCTATTATGTAATCATATGTGCTGATTCCCTACACATTTGCAGCAAACACTTTATTAACTCAACAATGTATCAGCTGACAAGAATATAAACAGTGGTTGGACACCAATGAAGAAGAAAAAAATAAAATAAAAGAAAACAATGTTGCCTAACACATACATATCTGCATGCATTATTGTCTGTCAGAAACTAAAACTATGTTTCAGTCCACTGAGATTTGAAGGGACAGTTACAGTCCATTACTGAAGCAATTACCTTTTTCATGAGGAGGATGTGAAAGAAGAAAAGCTGAGCAAGAGGTAGGGTTGCAATCATTGCCAAAATGGTGCACACTGCCTGCAAGAAAGTTTAAACACTTCCTATTAATGTGGCACTGAAACTAATGTAGCAAAATCTTCCTTAAGAATTGCACACTACCACTCAAGACAGATAATCACCCAATAAAGAAAGAATAAAAGCAATTACATGACAAGGGTACTCACCACCACAATGACAAGGGGACCAAGGAGAAACTGCTTCCCAATTTGGAGGAGATATTTGAGAGAAGCGCTTCCGCTCAAGAAAGCAGCAGACAAGCACAAGGATTCCAGTGGAACATTGTAGAATAAGCTGCAATATCAAGCCCAAGATGCACAAACCATATTTAGAAATGTCAGGTAATGAATTACAACAATGACAGAAAATGGAACCAAAAGCTTACAGTGGAAGATCATTAGTCCTAACATGTTGCTTATGGGACTCATAGCAGAAAATCTAGAAATTACAAAACCATTTGACAACAGAGATATTTTGAACATTGGGCATTTTATGGGACACAATTAAGCACAAGCACCAGCAGGAGCCAGTGGTACACCAGTTAGCCATCTACAGAGTAAGCTTGAATTCTTGTACATACTAGATCATGATTGTCTTGGAGTTATTAGACTGAGAAAGCATTTCCCCTGCCTGCTTTTTTTTTCTTGTAATTTTGAGATTTTTTCTTCTAGTGTTGAGAATGATAGGATGATGAAGCTTATAGGGATCAAGACACTTGCAAGTTGTAAAATCCAATGTTCTGGCTGGACAAAAGTTCCAGGTAAGGCGATATGTGGAAGCTCATGCTTACCAAGAGGAGAGCACAAACCATAAGAGTGAAAAACTGTCTGTAGTTTTTTGTGCCTATACAGTTGTTAAGCCACTGCAAAAACCAAAGACCACACTTGTCAGAGTGTCATGTAAGAAAACAAATATCCATTAATTAAGATTTCACTTGCCCTGCAGTGATGGTCAAAATGGTCAACACACTTGTCACAAACCCTACAGTGCTTGCTGTACTTGAAAACCTGACAAGAAGAAGAATTCAATAGACTTCCATAAACAAAGGGCAATAACCAATTACTGAAAAATGTGAAATAACTGGTGGCATGATACATGTTATGTAAAGGTTGTTCACCTAACCAGGTTCACTAAAGGTCAATCTGCTAGCATAGTCTATATGCATGAGTCATGCTATTTTGTTAAGAGCACAATCCTCTTATCTACCCAAAAAGCATTTTTTGTGCATACTCATAGGTAATAAAGAAGATTGAATAAATGAAAAAAAAAAAAAGTGGATATAGACTGAAATTAAGCATTTCTACCAACCTCAACTTCGCACAAACTGCAATAGAACATGCCATCCTCGCTCATCTGTTGCTCAGAAGATTCATAGTTTGAACTGCAGCAATTGCAGACAAAAGCACAAGGAGAGAAAGCCAACAACAGACAAGATGAACTCCCTGATGACAAATTCCTCTGGTCAGTTTCCATATTGTGATTTGTTGAAGTCACATTTGCTCTCACTGCATCCTTATCCAGAGGTTTGCCCCAATTTGAGAGGCATTTGCATCATGCACTGATGAAGTTGACTCTCCACTTAGTTTACAATCATTTTGCTGGGTGTCTTTGCCATCAGTTCCAATGTTGAGATACTTTTTGGACCGAAAAACTCCTGAGTCTGCAGGATCAGCAGCTGCACACCAAATATATAGGCCAAAGACACACGAAATCTGGAAGAAAAGGAAAATGTTACTGAAGATCCAACCATAGAAGAGGACATCTCTAAGACAGAACAAGAGGGACATAATCATTAAAGTGTCTATAAAGTACTAATTGATCTCATAATAGTAAATTAATATGAAAATTCTTAGGCAATATTATATAGAGAACATACTCTCAAAATAGGCCTTGGTTGTAATAATGATAATTGATGTAATGGCACTTTAAGCTTAATGATAAGTTTTTGACACACATTATGTATTTTTATTATCTTATAATTGTATACACATAACTATTTTAAAGTTAAAAATAAAATCTTTATGAGATATTATTATAGTCCAATACAAAATTATATATATGTTATGAGTCTTGTAAGGTAGATTACAAGTGTTGTAGTATATGAAGTGACGTGTTCTGAATAAATGAGGTATAACTACCATAACTCATATTAATTAGTTTACACATTATGATGTTATAATAAAATTGTAAGAGATTATTATTATCATTATTCGTACATAATGATTAATAAGTCAAGTGGTTGAATGTTAAAACATTTCCAATTAATAGTGTTAGAATATTCCTAAAAAATATTCTTATTAAGGACTAATTCATAATGTGGCCCAATTAATAAGGAATAATTTTATACATTATTATGTTATTAAGGAAAATTTCTTCAAACAAAAGTCTAACACTAATGGATATGTCAAATTTAAATTATAAAATTATGCATATATATAACCATTCCTCTTTCTTCCTAACATATATGAAAATTTCATTTAAAATCATGTGATTATAGTAAAGGTCAGGAGAGAAAATTAATTATTAGGCTAAAGCTCTAAACATATAAATGGTTTTGGTTTCATAAATTTAGGTGTATTATTTGTGGTATTATTTATATGAAATTATTCAAATTTAAAATCTAAAATTAATTTTTAATAAGGATGTTTTAATTTAGAAATCTAACAAAGTAGACCAATCATTAAGAGCCTAAAGTTCAAGTAGTAGAAAAGCATCACATTGATTAACTCTACTAAGAAGAACAGGATTCTTTAAACTTAAGGTTCCAAGAGGCAACTCTTGCAAATAAAAAGGTGCTTTCATTTCATGTTAATAATGGGTATCACCATATTTATAGGAGCAATTATGTTTATTTGCATACACACATGTAATAGCTAATAAGGTTTGCTTTCATTACTCTTAGTTTATAGTGATTAATTAATCCTATATTTTTTTTTGACTTTGCATAAATTTGGAACCATTGCCTAATATTTTGTATGAGTGTGTCTTGCCTTATGATCCAAACAAAAGTTTGAAATGTATGCCTTGCATTGATAATTATACAAATGATATTAATGATTTATGGATTTATTTCACTTTATGTCATAATTTAAATGTTTTCTTTGTTCATAGGATAATTAGTCTCAATATTTTGAATTTTAATTGTATTTATCTAATTTTTGTTATTTTTTTAGTTTAAGGAGATAAAAGATTTCATCTTAAATTTTGGCAAGAATTCCTATTTTGGTGGCTTGGAATCTATTCAGTTTTTAAGCCATAATTAGAGCTACAAACCTCATATTAAGGCATTCTTTAGCTTTTTGGGAAGCTATGACATAGGACTAGAGTGGCTAGATCTTTTATTCTACGGTAAAGATGTAGTTACTAAATTCTATTAACAAATTGATATTTTAATTATTTTGAATGTTCTTAATTAATTCAATTTGATACTTTTGATTTTTAGTCTTGTAAGTAACTAGCCATTATTTGCATATTTAAAGTATTTAATGATAGAGTGAAAGTGGAAGTTTAATACTAATTTGTAAAAGCCTTAAAACTAGGTTAGGTAATTTAGAAATAAATACACACCTTAATGATCACTTTAAGAATTCCATAAGTCTTAATGAACTTGTGTTAATTTCTATAATCACAAAAGTAAATATTGGATTAATATGATTATAGTTTTTGAGTTTTGAAAGAGATCATTATATAGCTCAGGGAGTTCAATATTGTTGTTAACAAGTTTTAATTTTAACAATTGGATATTAAGTTTGTTTTTTGGTATTTAGTTAATGAAATATGAGTCCTAGAAATCTTATTTATTGATTTTTGGTTTACCTTTTAGAATTGGCTTTTGATTTTGTAATTAGGTAACTCACACTTCAATCAATTTATCTACATAATATAGGGAATTTGTATAATTTGGTACTTAAATGTCCTTTTTGTGATATTGATACTTGGACTCATGTCCGTTTTAGTACTTGAACGTCCCATATTGTTGTGGTCGGTTTTAACGTAATTAAATTTTTGTGATTGTTGTTAGGGAGAGTTTTAATATCAAAATAATAAAAAAAATTTTTACTAATTTGATTGTATTTTTGTTTCTATTTTGATTTTTATTTCTACTCTTATTCTATTTATTTAGTCTTTTATTTTTAACAAGTGATTCTACTTTGGATTGCTTCTTGATTAAGTTTAATTGATATTTTGATCTTTTAGTTTTGTATTTATGAAGTTTTATTGTCATAAGTGTTTTTAGCCAAAATTAAGGTACACACTAGTAGAAATCAAAATTGACTATTAAATTAAGGGTTATGCTTACACCTATTTGGAGGAAACAATGTTTTGTTCAAGACTAGTCGTTATGCCATTACACCACCCTATCTTAATGAAAAAACATCATTTATAGGTGGGGAGTTTGGCTAGGGTGGCACATTTGTTAAAAGATAATACAGGTGTCCTTAGATGAGCTAAATAAGAACAGAAATCTTATATGGAACAAAAGGATAAAAGCTCATTTAATTATCATTTCTAGTATGAATACGAACCATAAAAGTATGGCCTATCGATCCTTTAGACCTTTAGAATTTAAAGTTAGGGGTTTCAGAAAAGTTACCACAAGGATAACTGGCTTGTGGCAACCAAGTGTTCATAGCGACATTACTTTTTAGTTTTTAGTCATTTTTGTGTTTTTTTCATCATCAAAGTTGCTTTTCTTAGATCTTGATTTGCATTTATTGCTTTTAGTGATTTTTTGTTCAAGATTATTGAAATATTTGTTCATGACATTACAGGGTTGTCTAGTGTATGCCACATAAACATGTGTAGATTACCTTATTTGATCTTAAGATAGAACGAACTCTACATACATTAAGGAAAGATCAATGATTAGAACAAGTATGTTGTTCCCACAGCTTTGTATGGGTTGTAATTGTTATCAACTAGGGTTAAGTGTGCAAGAAAGTAAAGTCACATGGAAGGGCAAGAAAGTAAATCTGCCGCGTAAGGGCAAGAACATAAATCCGCCATATAAACCCTATTGGGGTTTCATGGAAGAGAGTATATAAAGGTCTTGGAAGACAAAACAAAAAAGGGGGCCAACAAAAAAATAAACAACAACCCTACAACATTTGGCCAAAAAGAAGAGAAAATAATATACCAAAAGGGAACCCCACCGTCGGCAAAAAAAAAGGAGAAAAAGAGGAGACAGCCAAAGGGGGCCTGAACGAAGAACAGAGGTCGAGAGGAGACAGCCAAAAAGAGAGCAGAACGACAAGAGATCAGAAACGACACCACTGAGAAAGCAAACCAGAAACGTCACCACCGGGAGAGCAAACCAGAACGTGTGACCTCCTGCAAGGAAACCAGAAACACATCCTGTAAGCAAACCAGAAACGCCACAACCAGCAAGAGGAGAAATAAGAAACAGACCACCCGGAAGAGAAGACAGCAGACCTAGTATCTGTGAGATCACCTGGAAGAGAAGACAGCAGACCTAGTATTCGTAAGACCACTCGAAAGAGAAGACAATAGACTAGAAGCGTGAGGCAGGCCCAAAGACGTGAACCAAAAAAACCAGTAGCATGAGGCAGGACAAAAGACGTGAAATGGCAGACCAGAAGCGTGGGTGTACGTCAGGAGACGGCATGAGACCAGAACATGCAACAGCGTGACAGACCAGAAGCGTGAGGACAGGCCGTGAGGATAGACTGTGAAACAGTAAGACCGTGAAATAAGAGATGGGTGAGACCGTGAGATGGTGAAAGCAGGAGCTGTGTGAGACAACCTAGAGAAGGAATTCGGCGAAGCATCAGAAAGAACTTAACATATGTCCAGATTTCTTCAAGAGAGGTTAAAGAGCGTTGCGGTAAACTTCTAAGCGGCAGTGGAGCAGCCTTTCAATTCAACAGAGGCAAGACAAGTTAGAAGAAGGGTAGACACAGTAAGTGACACTGTTTGTATTGTACTTGCTTAGTAATTGCAATAGTGAAAGGAGCAGAAGATTAAGACATCCATTGTAATTAGAATTCTCAAGTATAGTGGATAGTCTTGGTAAGGGAAAGTCCCTACCACCGTGGATGTACGTCACGTTGACGGAACCACGTAAATCTCGTGTGTCCTTAATTTGCTTTACGTTCTGTGTTTTGAATTGAGTTGTGAACGTAGCTAAAGTATCAGTCAACCCATAACCTAACAAAGACCTAAACAAGAACATTTGATTTGTCTATTAGGCAAGGTGTTTGAAAGGTGACTTTGGGAACTATTGTGATTAGTAGGTAGCAATAGATTTACCTTAGTCGAATATGAGAAAGAGTTCGCTTTTAATAAGAGATTGAAGTTGTTCACTTATCTGCGAATTGTGGTGATACTAATTCACCCCCCTCTCAGTATCACAAACTAGTAGATCCTATGGTGAAGTTGGGAACTTCAATTGGTATTAGAGTACAGGTTCACCATGATAAAGTTTAACAACTTGGTGTACTAGTTTGAAGAGCTCCAGAAGTTTTAACTTGTTCAACATACTAAGAAATGGACAACGGTACTAGCACCAATACTACTTACAGCAAGAAGGTTCCAATCTTCAACGAAACCAACTACCATATGTGGAGAGCAAGAATGCTGGTAGTATTTGCAACCATGGGCATGAACGTGGTGAAATCTGTACATGAGGGTTTTAAGCCTCCAAAAGAAGGTAAAGATCTAACCCCAGAGGAATTAAGACAATTTAAGATAAATGGGAAGGTCTCAAACGCCATCATTTCAGCATTGACAGATGCTGAATATGCTAAAGTTATGAACTGCAAATCTGCCAAGGAGATATGGGACAGATTGCAGAAAGTCTATGAAGGTGATGGCAGAATGAAGGAGGCCAAGTTTTAAGTTTTCAAAGAGAGATATGAATCTTTCAAAATGCAGAAAAATGAAATTGTCCAAGAGTTCTTCACCAGGGTTATTGATGCTGTAAACAATCTTAGAAGTCATGGGAAGAACAAGAAGGACTCATCTATTGTGAAGAAAATTTTGAGAATTTTGCCTGAGAGGTTTGCCTCAAAGGTGGCAGCCATAGAGGAGAGTAGAGATCTCAATTCTATGTCTCTGCATGATCTCCAGTGCAATCTCATTGCATATGAGATGAGAATAAAGTCAATTGAGAGCTCCTTAACGTCAAAGGTATCAAAGGAGGCAGCTTTCAAAGCTATGAAACACTTGAAGATAAAAGAAGAGGAAGAATCATCCAGTGAGGATGATGATAATGAGGAGGAAGAAAGTGAAGGTGAAGTGTTGGCACACTTCACAAGGAAGTTCAAAAAGGGGTCTAACAAGGGAAAAGGACAGTTGTCCCTAAGATATTATCGTTGTGGACAAACTGGACACTTTGCTTTTCAGTGCAAAGTGAAACTTGATGATGAAGATGAGGATAGTGATGATGAGCAGAATTCAAAATGAAGAAGACCATCATTCAAGTCAAGGAAGTCCAGCAGGAAGACTTCTAACCCACAGAAGAAAAAGAGAGGCTCATTCAAGAGTTATGTGAGCTAGACAAAAGAAGCTGATAAGGAGGAAGATGTAAACTCATCAGATGAGTATGCCTTTATGGCATTAGCTCGATGTGGTACTTCAATCTCTAAAGAGGAAGAGGAGATTGATGAAGAAGATCCAGATCCTGAAGCTGAGTTAGAAGCAGCTTCAAAGGAGATAATCAGAAGGGGTAGAACCATAAGAAGGTTGGTGGCCCATATAAAACAAGTTGAAGCAAAGATTGAGGAAGCATAAAGTCAAAAGGATGAAATAAGGGCTGAACATATTGACTTGAAGAGAAGATTTGAAGAACAGATCAAAATATGTGAAGACCTTACTGTGGAGCTTGGCTCAAGGACTTCAACAATTGAAGAAATGGAGATAAAGTTGCTGAGACTTCAGCAAAAACTCAAAAAGAGTGAAGAGAACTTGCTGAAGTTTAAAGTGATAGGAGAAACAAGCTCTGCAAGAGAAAAGAAGAATGAAGAGAAAGTGCAGCAATCTGATGCTGCACTGCCTAAAGATAACGAGACTTTGCCACAGAAGTTGAAAGTGAAGGTTAAGTCTCAGAAAGAAAAGACTGATCAGCCAGGAACAGTGAAGGCTGAAAATAAAGAAGATTTGAAGAAGCAACCTAGGGTTGAAAACAAAAATGAAGAAAAGAAAGTCAGCCAGCAAAGGGCTACGACTGAACAAAAGAAGGAGAAGAAGGTGACTGAAATGAAAGTCATACAAGCAAAAAAGCCAGCAACCTTGCCTACACAGCAAGTAATGAACAAAAGAAAACAAGCTGTGATTAGACCTAAGAAGAGGTAGTTTCAAGGTTACTGTCTTTATTGTGAAGTTTGGGGTCATAAGGCAAGTAAATGCTGGTGGAGAAGGCCAATATATCTCTCTAACTTGAGAAGATATGATGCTGCATACAAGGGGAGACAATACAAAATTCAGAAGAGAACACCTATTGTGAGTTCTTGCACATACTGTAAAAGGCAAGGACACACTGACAAGGATTGTTGGTGAAAGCCCAAATCGGTGGTTTCAAAGAACAAGTTTGCTATATTGGGAGATTTAGAACAGTGTGAAAGGTGCGGGCAGGATGGTCATAATGCCAAGAGATGCATGACACTTCTCCCTGAGCAAGAGAAGGCACTCAATGGCAGAGTGAAAGCAATTAGTATAGTTAAAGCTACGAAAAATGAGAAAGTTATCATCAAGCCAGTTCAAAAGAAGGAATATAAAGCTAAAAGGGAGGTGGCTAATATAGCTGAAATTGCACTAAAGGCTGACTACAAGGATAAGCATTGGATCTTTGATAGTGGGTGCACTTCACACATGATAGGAGACAAGAGTAAATTATCAAAATTGAACAAGTCAAAAAAAGATAAAGTCAAGTTTGGCAATGATGATTCACTTAATATCAGTGGTCAAGGGTCAGTACATATTAGAAAAGGAAAGCTGAAAGATGTTCTGCACGTTGAAGGACTCAAATATAATCTAGCATCTGTCAGCCAACTATGCAATGAAGACCATAAAGTGATATTCACAAAAACATGTTGCCAAGTAAAGAGTAAAGAAGGCAATACTATTGCAGTCGGGAAGAGAATAGCTGAAAATTTATATGTGATTGATGAGGACAAGACAAATAGTTGTTTACTTACCAAAAGAAGAAGAAAATCAACTCTGGCATAGGAGGTTGGGACACTTAACACAGAAGAACATGAGGAAGCTGACCACTACTCATGCAATTAGAGACATTCTAGACCTCAAGAGAGAAAGGGAGTATGTCTGCTCAGCATGCTCTAAAGGAAAACATATCAGAAAGTAGTATAAGACCAAAGAGGTTAGTTCTGAAGCAGTGCTTGACATTGTACATACTGATTTGTGTGGGCTGATGAGAACAAAAGGGTTGAATGGTGAGAGGTACTTCATCTTGTTTATTGATGATTATTCCAGAAGGACCTGCATCATGCACCTCAAATACAAGTTAGAAGTTTTGAAATGCTTCAAGAGATACAGAAGATTGGCTAAAAATGAGAGTGGAAAGAAGATCAAAGTATTGAGGTTAGATCAAGGCACTGAATTCACAAATGGAGCTTTTGAAGATTACCTTGAGAAGCATGGAATTCACCATTAGATGGCAGCAGCAAGAACACCTTAACAAAATGGGGTGGTAAAGAGGAAAAAATAGAGTTGTGGTTAAAATGGCAAGAACTCTACTGCTGGAATCCAAGTTTCACATAAGATTTTGGACAAAAGCAACATTTACAGTCGTGCACCTATTGAACAGAGTTTTACTAAGGCCTAATACTGATAAGACTCCATATGAGCTATGTATAAAGTGGGAAAAAGACAATAGCCAAGTATCTTAGAATCTTTGGCAGCCCATGTTTTGTGAAGAACAAGGAGCAAAACTTAGGAAAATTCCATGCTAGGTCAGATGAAGCCATCTTTATGGAATACTCAGCAAAGACAAAAGGTTACAAAGTTTTTCTGCATAAACTGGGAAAAGTGGTCACTTCTAGTGATGTGAGAATAGATGAAAACTGGAAAACAATACATAATGGAGAAGCTGAGGACAGTGAAGAAGATGACTTTAAGATAGACGAAGAATCTAACCAACATGAAGAAGAGGGAAAAGAAGTAAGTTTAGAGAAGGGTGAGTCTGAAGATGAAGAAAGAGATTCTCTTGCAACTAAAACTGTGCAAGAGAGAAAGACAAAGAAGACATAAACTAGTGCTCATCAAGGAAATCAGATAATAGGTGACCCATCAACAGGAGTTACAACAAGAAGAAGAATTGTGGGAGCTACTGCTTTACTCTCACAAGTTGAACCTAATTCTGTTGAAGAGGCTGCACAAGACAAAGCCTAGGTCAAAGCTATCAATGAGGAGCTAGATCAAATCGAGAAGAATGAAACATAGGAGCTGGTCCCAAGACCCACTAACAAGAATGTCATAGGAACAAAATGGGTGTTTAAAAATAAACACAATGAAGATGGCAAGGTGGTGAGGAACAAGGTTAGGTTAGTTTGCAAAGGCTACACTCAGATAAAAAGAGTAGATGTTGATGAAACTTTTGCACCAGTAGCAAGGTTGGAAACTATCAGAATGTTCTTAGCTTTGGCAGCACATAAGAGTTATAAAGTTTACTCGATGGATGTGAAATTAGCCTTTCTGAATGGGCTCCTGAAAAAAGATGTGTATATTGAACAACCCGATGGAGAACAAATCAATGAGGATGAGACACACGTGTGCAAGCTAAAGAAAGCCTTGTATGGCCTTAAACAAGCCCCAAGAGCATGGTACAGCAGGCTGGACGTGTATTTAAGAAGGTTGAACTTCAAAAGAGAAACAGTTGATAATAACATATATGTGTTTAACTCAGAGAAAGGCCAATTGATAACCATAGTATATGTAGATGACATCATCTTTGAAGGGGATCACTCTAAGTTATGCCAAGAATTTGCATAGAAGATGAGTGAGGAATTTGAGATGTCATTGATTGGAGAAATGACTTACTTTCTTAGATTACAGATAAAACAGTGTGAAGAAGGTATTTTTATTTCTCAGACAAAATATGCCAAAGAGATGCTGAAAAAGTTTGGCATGAAGGATAGCAGACCTGTAGTACCCTTATGCCAGTAGGCTACAAGTTAACAAAAGGTTAGGAAGAAAGGAGTACAAGCCCTATAGAATACAGGAAGATGATAGGGAGCCTTCTGTACCTTACAACATCAAGGCCTGATCTCATGTAAGCTGTGTACATCACCAGTAGATTCCAAGCTGATCCTAAGGAATCTCATGTGTTGGTAGTGAAAAGAATCCTAAGATACCTCAAGGGGACACTGGAAATGGGCTTGTGGTATCCTGCCATGGATTTTGTAAAACTACGAGCATACACTGATGCAGACTTGGCAGGAAGTATAGATGACAAAAAATCAACTAGTGGCTACAACTTCTACTTGGGTTCAAAGTGTATTGCATGGCTAAGTAAAAAGCAAAATAATGTTACTTTAAGCACAGTAGAGGCTGAGTATATGGCTGCTTGTGTAGCATGTACACAGGTGATATGGATACAAAGACAATTGGCCTATTTGGGTGTTGAAGTGAAGTTACCAATGAGTGTACTTTATGATAATCAAAGTGCAATTGATCTTAGCAAGAATCCAGTTCAACATTCAAGGAGCAAGCATATTGACATCCGATATCACTTTATCAAGGATCAAGTGGAAAAGGGCACAATTCAGTTGGAGTATGTCGGCATTAAAGATCAAATCTCAGATATTCTAACTAAGCCTCTGTCCACAGAGCTGTTTGAAAAGCACAGAATGAGTGTCTGTGCAAATGCCTCCTTAAGCCTAAAGTTCAGGTGAATCCTCTATCTCTACTTTGTAGGTTTTTCAAATTTGTAATTGGTTGGCAAAGGGGGAGAGAAGTAATAGTGCAGGGGGAGCTGTTAAGGAAGAGGGAGTGCATATTTAGGGGGAGTTGTAATCCATCTGCTTCTGGATTATTACTCTAAGAAGATTATGAAGGACTGCTGCATAATGGTTTTTGTTGTGAGTGTTGCCAACAATTACAAAGGGGGAGATTGTTGTTTCGACAGCCTTGTATGGGTTGTAATTGTTGTCAACTAGGGTTAAGTGTGCAAGAAAGTAAAGCCACATGGAAGGGCAAGAAAGTAAATCCGTTGTGTAAAGGCAAGAACGTAAATCCACCACGTAAGCCCTATTAAGGTTTCATGGAAGAGAGTATATAAAGACCTTGGAAGATAAAACAAAAAAGGGGGGCCAACAAAAAAATAAACAGCAACCCTACAACAACCAACCAAAAAGAAGAAAAAATAATATACCAAAAGGGAACCCCACTGTCGGCAAAAAAAAGGAGAAAAAGAGGAGATGGCCGAAGGGGGGTTGAACGAAGAACAGAAGTCGAGAGGAGACGGCCAAAAAGAGAGCAGAACGACAAGAGATCAAAAACGACACCACCGGGAAAGCAAACCAGAAATGTCACCATCGGGAGAGCAAACTAGAACGTGCAACCTCCTGCAAGGAAACCAGAAACACGTCTTACAAGCAAACCAAAAACACGTCCTGCAAGCAAACCAGAAACACATAACCAGCAAGAGGAGAAATAAGAAACAGACCACCCGGAAGAGAAGACAGCAGACCTGGTATCTATGAGATCACCTGGAAGAGAAGACAGCAGACCTAGAATCCATAAGACCACTTGGAAGAGAAGACAGTAGACCAGAAGCGTGAGGCAGGCCGAAAGACGTGAATCAGAAAAACTAGTAGCATGAAGCAGGCCAAGAGACGTGAAACGGTAGACCAGAAGCATGGGTGTACGTCAGGAGACAGCGTGAGACCAGAACGTGCAATGACATGACAGACCAGAAGCATAAGGACAGGTTATGAAATAGTAAGACCGTGAAATAGGAGATGGGTGAGACTGTGAGACGATGAAAGTAAGAGCTGTGTGAGACAACCTAGAGAAGGAATTCAGTGAAGTATCAGAAAGAACTTAATGTATTTCTAGATTTCTTCCAGAGAGATTAGAGAGCATTGCGGTGAACTTCTAAGCGGCAATGGAGCAGCCTTGCAATTCAACAGAGGCAAGACAAGCTAGAAGAAGGGTAAATACAGTAAGTGACACTCTTTGTATTGTACTTACTTAGTAATTGCAATAGTGAAAGGAGCAGAAGATTAAGACATCCATTGTAACTAGAATTCTCAAGTATAGTGGATAGTCTCAGTAAGGGAGAGTCCCTACCACCGTGGATGTACGTCACGTTGACGGAACCATGTAAATCTCGTGTGTCCTTAATTTGCTTTACATTCTGTGTTTTGAATTGAGTTGTGAACACAGCTAAAGTATCAGTCAACCCATAACCTAACGAAGACCTAAACAAGAACATCTGAATTGTCTATTAGGCAAGGTGTCTGAAAGGTGACTTTGGGGACCATTGTGATTAGTAAGTAGCAATAGATCTACCTTAGTCGAATATGAGAAAGAGTTTGCTTTTAAGAAGAGATTGAAGTTGTTCACTTACCTATGAATTGCGAATTGTGGTGATACTGATTCACCCCCCTCTCAGTATCACAAACTAGTAGATCTTAAGGTGAAGTTGGGAACTTCAAAGTATGAGCTACAATGGAAGATAAAATGATTAATCAAACTTAGAACCAGAATCAAAACCTTAGAGCATTGTATGATTATACCATGCTAAATGTCAATGGTGTCGAATCCAATATTGTGAGGCCAATAATGAATGCCAATAATTTTGATATTAAACTAGGCCTTATTCATATGGTTCAACAAGATTAGCTTAGTGGAGAACCACAAGACTTGAATGTAAATCTTACAAATTTCTTGAAAATTTTTGATACCATTTAATATAAATAGAGTTAGCAACGATGTCATTCATTTAAGACCTTTCCATTCTCTCTTAAGGATAAGGTGAAGATTTGACTAAATTCCAAGGTTTCTAATTCTTTTACAACCTAAGATGTCTTGTCATAAGTGTTTTTAAGTAAGTATTTTTCCTCAGTTAGGACTATAGAACTTAGGAATGATATTACTAGTTTTGGTTAGTTTAATGGTAAGTTTTTGTATAAAGCTTAGGAAAGGTTTAAGGAGTTATAGAGACAATGTCCCCATTATGGTTTGCTTGACTGGTTGCCAAGCGTTTTATAATTGTTTAACACATTTAGTTATAATTACTATAGATGCAACTATAAGAGGTGTCTTGATGGGTAAGTTAGTATAAGAGGCTTATAGGCTATTGGAATATATGGCTTCCAACAATTAGTAGTGGCCAAACAAGAAAGGTAGGCCCCAAAGAGTTCTAGGCATATTAAAGTTGATGGAATAAACATGCTAAATGCTAATGTTGATAACTTAGCAAATATATTGGTAAGTTTGGTGATGTTAATGTTGTTTCAAATGTTAATGTTGTTTCTAACTTCAATGCTATAATTTATGATTGGTGTGGAGGAGCACTATTTAGTTTTGATTATGTGCAAGTTAAACAAGTACAATTTGTGTCAAATTTTAATAACAGTAGCAAAGTAATCCTTATTCCTAGACTTACAAACCAAGTTGGAGAAATCATTTTAATTTATCTTGGACAGATCAAGGACATCAATGTAGCAGCTTAAGACCCTCTAATCCTCTCAATTTTTAACCAAGGCCCTAAGGAATGATGCAACAATAAGAGAGCAAGCCAACGTGAAAGTTAGTTATTAAAAAGCTAGTCAATGCCACTTTAAAGAGGTTTAAGCAAATGGAGTCAAAATTTGATTAGTTGGCTACTTTTAACTGTAATTTAGAAATTCAACTAACTCAAGTAGCAAATGTAATCTAACCTTGTTGTCAAGGGAACCTACCTAGTAAAACAAAGGTCAATCTAAAGGAGCTATGTAAGGCAGTTAAATTGGGAAGTAGTGAGCAACTTAGTCAGGTAAGTGGTAAGGTTATAATAAATAATGGTGTTGATGTAAGCCATAAAGAGATAAGTCAAAAGGAAGTTGAATAGATTAAGACACCATCCACAACACCACCAATAATCAAACCTTATGTCCCTTCCATTCCTTTTCCCTAGAGGCTCAAGAAAAATAACATTGATAAATAGTTTGAGAAATTTCTTGATGTATTTAGGCAGCCTTACATCAACATTCCTTTTTTAGATTCCTTAGTTTAAATTCCTAGTTATATAAAGTTCCCTAAGGAGACTATGTCAAACCAGAGGAAATTGGAGGAGGATGAAACCATTCCTTTAATTGAAAATGCAATGCAGTTATTTAAAGCAAGCTTTCACCAAAACTTAAGGATCCAGGGAATTTGTTATCACTTGCACAATTGGTGATGTTGATTTTTCTATAGCATTGTGTGATTTAGGTATTAATGTTTTACTAATGCTTTTATTTGCATGTAGGATACTTGGATTGAAGGAGCTAAAGCCTACTACCATTTCTTTGCAACTAGTTGATTGATTAATGAAGTACTTTATAAGTATTCTAGAATATATGTTGGTCAAGGTAAATAAATTTTTCATTCTTGTTAATTTCATTGTGTTGAAAGTAAAGTAAGACAAGAATATTCCAATTATATTAGGTTGTCTTCTTTTTTCCATGGTTAAAGCTATTGTAGATATTTAAAATGGTAGGTTGACACTAAAGGCCAGTGATGGACAGATAGAATTTAATCTATCTAAGTTTACTATATACTTTTCTTGCATTGATCATGTTTTTCAAGTTGATTTTGTGAACGAGTTAATAAAAATCCCAAAAAACTTTTTAAGAATTATTTAGTGAGTGTAAGGACAATTGAGGATGGTAATTTAAAGGTTGTAAGTACTACAAAATGACTGGTTTAATGCCAAGACTGAGAAATATTTAAGGTAAGAATCTAGGCAAAGGTAAGTCACCTCCTCTTCCTTCTAATGTACAAGCCATAATTTGGAGTTAAAGCCATTACCCCCACATCTCAAGTATGCTTGTTTGGTTGATAATGAAACTCTACCTATGATTATGAGTGCTTCTTTATCTAATGTTCAACTTGAAAAATTGTTTTGTGTGTTAAGATTGAGAATAAAGGTCATAAGATGGATTATTTTAGACCATAGAGAAATTAACCTTTTTTTGTGCATGCATAAAGTATTAATGGAGAAAAACCATAAAATTATGGTTGAAAATTAAAAATGGTGAAATCTTAATATGAAAGAAATGGTTAGGATTGAAATTCTTAAATGGTTAGATACAGGAATTATTTATATAATATCTGATAGTTCTTGAATTAATCCAATAAATATAGTACCAAAAAAAGGTGGAACAACTATTATGCATAATGAACATAATGAATTAATTCCCTTTAGGACAATAACTAGGTAGAGAGTATGTATAAACTATAGAAAACTTAATGAGACTACTCATCAAGTGCATTTCCTTTTGCCTTTTCTTGATCATATGCTAGAAAAACTTGTTGGGTATGCATATTATTGTTATTTAGATGGTTATTTGAGATATAACCAAATCCCTATAGCCCCAAAGGACCAAGAAAACCACTTTCCCTTGTCCTTCTAGTACCTTCTTAATTCATATGATGCCTTTTGGGTTACATAATGCACCTATTACATTCCAACATTGCATAATGACCATTTCTTTTAACTTTGTTAAGAAGATCATGGAAGTGTTCATGGACAATTTTTTTTGTATTTGGATCTTCTTTTGATAGTTTGTTAGCTAACTTGTCTAAAGTTTTGCAATGTTAGTAGGAGACTAAATTGGTCTTAAGTTAGGAGAAATGTCATTTTATAGTGCAGGAAGGCATTGTGTTAGGCTATATGATCCCAACTAAGGGTATTAAGGTAGACCAAGCAAAAACAAAAACAAATGAAAAATTGCCACTTCCCACCAATGTTAAAGAAATTAAAAGTTTCTTGGGTCATGTGAGGTTTTACTAATGTTTTGTTAAGGATTTGTCTAAAATTACCAAGCCTCTTTGCAATTTGTTAAATAAGGATGTTGTTTTTGAGTTTGATGATGATTGTTTGAATGATTTTAATAAGTTGAAAGAGGATTTGGTTTCATCACCAATTCTAGTAGCACCATATTGGAGTTTTTCCCTTTAAGTTAATGTATAATGCTACTAACTTTGCCTTGGATGTTATTCTTGGCCAAAGAAGAGAAGGGAAGTTGCATGTTATATATTATACTAGTTGTATTTTAAATGATGCAAAGTTGAATTATGCAACTACTAAGAAATTTACTCGCTATAGTATTTGCTTTTAACAAGTTCAATCATATTTCGTAAGTTCTAAGGTGATTTTTTTTATACTAACCATACAACAATTAAGTGTTTGTTGGCAAAGAAAGATCCAAGTTACAACTAATTGTGAGGGTGTTGCTACTCTAAGAATTTGATCTCAAAATTTGACATAAAAAGGGCTCAGAGAATATGGTGGCAAATCATTTGTCTCAATTGGAAGGACAATCACAAGTAGTATAGATATCCATTAATGAGATCTTTTTAGATAAATAGTTGTTAACTATATCATTGGTTTCATGGTACATAAATTTGGTGAAATAATGGCATAGGTCCACTTGTTTAAGCTATCATAAAAAAGGAAGTTCTTAAGTGATGTAAAGTACTACTTTTGAGGGAGCAACTATTGTACAAATTTTGTACTAATGGGAGGGTTAGGAGATGTGTACCCTAGGAGGAGACCTATGATATTCTTTAACATTGTCATTCCTTAGAGTATAATAGACATTTTGGCACTTCTAAGACAACTGTAAAGTTATGACAACCTAGTTTCTATTGGCTAAACATGTACTAGGATGTTAGACTAATTGTAAGCATATGTGATAGATGTCAAAGGGTTAGAAATGTGTCTAAGAGGAATAAGATGCCATTTACCAATATCTTAGATTTCTTAGGTCTATTTCTGTTTGTCCTTTAACAATCAATATATTCTAGTCGTGGTAGACTATGTTTCTAGAGGGGTTGAGGCTATTGTAACTCCAACTAATTATTCATAGGTGGTGATAAGATTTGTGAAGAATAATATCTTTTTGAGATTTGGTGTCCTGAGAGCCATTATCAGTGATGAAGAATCTAATTTCTGCAATCATTTGTTTGATGCCTTATTGAAAAAGTATGAGATTACTCACAAAGTAACACTTGCCTATCATTCTCAAACAAGTGGGCAAGTAGAGCTAGCAAATCAAAAGTTGAAGTTAATTTTAGAAGAAATTGTTGCTGAGTCATGGACAGATTGGTCAACAAGTTGGACGAAGCATTTTAGGTGTACAAGACAACTTTTAAGACACCCTTGGACATGTCTCGAGGAAGTCTTCTCACCTACTAGTAGAATTGGAGCATAAGGGCTATTAGGTAGTTAAAGAATTGAACATGGATTTAAAAGTAGTCAAAGAAAAGAGATTGTTATAGTTAAGTAAGTTGGTAGAGTTCAAGTTAAATGCTTATAAAAGTGCTCGACTTTACAAGGAAAAGGCTAAGTATTGGCATGATAAGCATATTTAAACAAAACTTTTGAGATTGGACAGCAAGTGTGAAGTTCCCAACTTCACCCTAGGATCTACTAGTTTGTGATACTGAGAGGGGGGGTGAATCAGTATCACCACAATTCACAATTTGCAGGAAAGTGAACAACTTCAATCTCTTCTTAAAAGCGAACTCTTTCTCAGATTCGACTAAGGTAGATCTATTGCTACCTACTAATCACAATAGTCCCCAAAGTCACCTTTCAGACATCTTGCCTAATAGACAATTCGGATGTTCTTGTTTAGGTCTTCGTTAGGTTATAGGTTGGCTGATACTTTAGCTGCGTTCACAACTTAATTCAAAACACAGAATGTAAAGCAAATTAAGGACACATGAGATTTACGTGGTTCCGTCAAGATGACGTACATCCACGGTAGTAGGGACTCTCCCTTACCGAGACTATCCACTATACTTGAGAATTCCAGTTACAATGGATGTCTTAATCTTCTGCTCCTTTCACTATTGCAATTACTAAGCAAGTACAATACAAAGAGTGTCACTTACTGTGTCTACCCTTCTTCTAGCTTGTCTTGCCTCTGTTGAATTGAAAGGCTGCTCCACTACTGCTTAGAAGTTCACCGCAACGCTCTTTAACCTCTCTTGAAGAAATCTAGAAATACGTTGAGTTCTTTCCGATGCTTCGTTGAATTCCTTCTCTAGGTTGTTTCACACAACTCCTGCTTTCACCGTCTCACGGTCTCACCCATCTCCTATTTCACGGTCTTACCGTTTCACGGCCTGTCCTCACACTTCTGATCTGTCACGCTGTTGCACGTTCTGGTCTCACGCCGTCTCCTGACATACACCCACGCTTCTGGTCTGTCGTTTCACGTCTTTCGGCCTGCCTCACGCTTCTGGTCTGCTGTCTTCTCTTCCGGGTGGTCTCACGGATACCAGGTCTGCTGTCTTCTCTTTCGGGTGGTCTGTTTCTTATTTCTCCTCTTGCTGGTTGTGCGTTTCTGGTTTGGTTGCACGATGTGTTTCTGGTTTGCTTGCAGGAGGCGTTTCTGGTTTGCTTGCAGGAGGCGTTTCTGATTTGCTTGCAAGATGTGTTTCTGGTTTGCTTGCAGGACGTGTTTCTGGTTTGCTTGCAGGAGGCGTTTCTGGTTTGCTTGCAGGAGGCGTTTCTGGTTTGCTTGCAGGAGGCGTTTCTGATTTGCCTGCAGGACGTGTTTCTGGTTTGCTTGCAGGAGGCGTTTCTGGTTTGCTTGCAGGAGGTTGCACGTTCTGGTTTGCTCTCCCGGTGGTGACGTTTCTGGTTTGCTCTCCTGGTGGTGTTGTTTATGATCTCTTGTCGTTCTGCTCTCTCTTCCTTTTGGCCGGTTGCTGTAGGGTTGCTGTTTTTTCAATTGTGTTGGCCCTCTCTCCTAGTTTTGTCTTCCAAGGCCTTTATATACTCTCTTCCATGAAACCCTAATAGGGCTTACATGGCGGATTTACGTTCTTGCCCTTACACGGCAGATTTACTTTCTTGCCCTTCAATGTGGCTTTACTTTCTTGCACACTTAACCCTAGTTGACAACAATTACAACCCATACAAGGCTATGGGAACAACAAAGTGACATCTTAAGTTATTCTCAAGCAAACTTTGGTCTAGGTGGTCTAGTCCATTCATGATGACAAAGGTGTATCTATATGGAGCAACTAAGGTGTATAGTGAGGCCACTAGTACATTCAAGGTGAATAGGCAACATTTGAAGTCCTATCTAGTTAGTGAGGTGCTGGCTAAAAAAGTCACATACTCCTTACAAGATGCCAATTATGAGTGATTTTGTGGTTGTCAAATTAAAGACTATAAACAAATGCTTCTTAGGAGGCAACCCAAGCCCTCTTTCTTTTCCCTTCTCTTAGTTACTATTCTTTTCTTTTAAAGTTTTTTAATAGATGTGACTGTAACTTAATTCTTTTGTTTAAGTTGTTTAGATTTAAGCATCTCTAACTTTGTCCTCTAACTATCAATCTTTGAATATAAACTAGGAAAGTTTCATTTAACTTTATTCATCTTCTTTTTCACATTGAGGACAATGTGCGATTCAAGTTTAGGAGGGGAATTTATGATTTTTATATGTGATTCTATGTTTGTTTATATGTTTGATATGATATTTGCCATTTTTTTCTAAAATTTTGCATATTTGGCTAACCCTCAAACATAATTTTTTTTTTTAAGAAGAAGAAGAATAAATATGTTATTTGATGTCGTGATTTACATTTGAGTTATTTGTCATGTTCAAGCATTGCAATTTTGGTTTAAGATGGGCAATATCTTATAAAGTGAGATTAAACATGCTTGAATTTTCAAGATCATTGAAATTCATGTTTCTTGTGAAAGTTATGTGAGTTATGTGATTATGCATAAGATTTAAGTGAATTGCTTCTCTTATAAATTTCTTGTTTGAGCTAGATCCAAATATGGTTGCTATGAATAAATATGATTGACAAGTTGAAATGCTCTTATACTCTGCTATTTTGAGTTGCTTAGTAACTGAGAGATTTCATCACAAAATGATATCTTTCATGTCAAATGGTGACTTGAATTATGAGTATGCAAAAAGCATTTTGAGTGCATAACTGGTTGAGTAATCAAGTGCATTCATCACAGAATGTTTGTGTTCGGGTCAAAAGACAAGTGTGAAATTGAAGATTTCAAAAAAAAAAAAAAATGAGAGAAAATGATTGTAGAAGTGAGAATGGGTGGTTGCAAGAGTAGTAATTATATGATTTGATTATATTAGTTGCATAATAAGCATGATTAAGCTTGGAATTGTGTATAGATATGTGAGATGAAGAATGTGAGTATGCTTAGTTTTTCTTTATTCGTTATTGTGTTTTTCTAAGTTGAAAATGTAATGTTTGCATGATAGGTACCTTGGGTGTGATGAATGATTCTAAATTACTTGTTATTCTTTACTTTGAATATAATCTTTCAATTGCTTAAGGACAAGCAATTGTGCAAGTTTAGGGGTATTTGATCTGTAGAATTATTTCACATATTTTACATCACAATTTAAGTGTTTTTCCTAGTTCTTAGGTTAATTAGTCATAATGTTGTGTTTTAATTGTATTTATCTAGACTTTGTTATTTTTTAGGTTTAAGTGGTAAATTGAGCTTCAAATGCATTTGAGGAGATAAAAAGATTAGGACCAAAAAGCATCATATATTTAGGAAAGAATTCATATTCTGGCAGCTTGAATACTATTAGGTTTCTGGTCCATAACTGAAGCCACAGACCTTGGATTAGGGCGTTCTTTAGCTTTTTAGAAAGCTAAGAGATAGGACTACAACTTTCATGAAAAGCCCAACTTGCAATTCTGCCGTTTTGATATTCAAAAATTGGCTGGAAGTCAGTGGTGCGAATCTGGACATTAAAAGATTCTTAAAAGGTAGGGATTAGAGATGATTTTGTAGGGTGTACTTATTAGCCAATTTAGGGTTTTGAGAAAGATATATAATGAAGGGAAAACATCACAATAAGGGGGGGTTTCAAGTGGTGGAAAAGTAGTGGATGAAACAACAAGGAGAGGATTCAGAAGCAGCAGAAGCAAGAGACGAATGTGCAAGACTCAAAGATTGCTGACCTTGCTACTTTCTTCTCTTCTTCCTCACTATTTACTAACTTATTTTAAGATGTTTTGTGAAAGTTTAGTTGTTTATTCATGTGTTTTGATGAACATAAGTGGCTAGATCTTTTATTCAAGGGTAAGGATGTAGTCACTAAATTTTGTTAACAAATTGATATTTCAGCTGTTTTGATTGTTCTTAATCAATTCAATTTGGTGCTTTTCATTTCCATTCTTGTGAGTGACTAACCATTATTTACATGTTTAAGGTAATAAACAATGGAGTAAAAGTGAAGGTTTAATATTAGTTTGTAAAAGCATTAAACCTAAGTTATGTAGTTTATAAATAAATACATATCTTTGTGATCACTATTAAGGATTCCACAAGTCTTAATGAACTCTTGTTAGTTTTTATAATCACAAAAGTAATGAGTGGGCTACTTGTTGACCTGATCTCCAAAATACAAGTCAAGTAAGATTTTGACAAATTAGAGATAATTTTATAGTTTATGAGGGCTAAAATTGGTTCTTTTATGAAGTTCAAGTTAAGACACCATGTGCATGCTCAAAGCATAAAATTAATGTACCTCTTAAAAGATGTTAATAGAGAATGTTTTGATTACATATATTGTTTTATGTTTGATGTTATACATGTAATCATCTCTTGGTTACAATTGTGCATTATTGCCATGTTAATGTGTGTGTTTATTTTATAGAATATTTGTGACACACACGCACATGCACACACACACATATATATGACACGCATAAAATTAAATTACTAAAAGGTTTGTTATGCATAAGAGTTCTTTAAGTTGGTAGGATTTAAGGAATATTCACCTAAAAACATAAATTTTGTATAATTTGAGATAAATTATTGTAACTGAATACTACTATAATGGAAGATGATTAGAACATAATGAACTTTCAATTCTGTAACTAGTATTGGGTTATTATTAATATATTTTAAAATTGGTGCAAAATAAACAGTTTGGTGTTAGTATTAAGTGACAAATGTTTTAAAGTAAATGTCTTAAGCCATGACTACTAAGGACATTATGAAAGAACTTAGCAAGGAGGTTAAGTGGAATTGTGAGAATTGCAATACAATGTATTATAAGGTTCAATTAAACTTAAAGGGCTTAAAGTGCTCAAAGTTATCGATCACATTGTAATTGGTCCTTAGGAAGAACATATCATCTTAATAAAGGTGGCATTACAAGGCCCAAAAGGTTTGTAAGAAAAGAAGTGCGGTTTACATAGCTTTGCTTGAAATTTTGAAGGCTGAATTCATCCACAAGTTTTATGAAACTTCTTGGGAGATGTGACTGACTTAACGAAACATGTTAAGAGAATCTTAACTATAGGCTGAGAGAGCTCATGATCAACATTGAGTTTTATGAACAGAAATTAGATAATATGTGATAACAACTCGTTGTGCAATATAATTGATGAAACTTAAAGTAGTTGATCAAACCTTTTACGGATGTGTAGTAGATAAACTAACATTTATGCAATTCTTTTGGAATGGAAGCATATTGAAGTGAAAATTATGCATAACAAAATTAGTAAGACATTTGATATTATCTCATGTCATATGAGTCTAGAAAAAAATTGCCTAGAGATAAGCACATTAGATAAATGAATATGGTCAAAGTTAAGATTAATTTAAATGCTACTTCTAATTTAAAATGCAATGGTGTTACATGTATCACTTGAAAGGATAAGGGAATGAGCTAACACGATGGAAGAACTAAATTGACTATTTCTAGAAATATGATAGTAAGGGAAAGGATAAAACCAATATGTTATAATGGTAGCCAAATTAGGTTATTTTACTTGTGAATGCATTGACACGAAAATGGTATCTTTTAGTCATGCTTCTTATAGTTTAGCTTATGTTTCTAGCTCAATTTATCTTTTGAATCAAATGTTATGTCGATTATTGACTTAATTAATAAAACATGTAGCTAAAAATTAAAAAGCATATGTGAAGTTTCATCTAGTTATAACTAGTTTAAGGAAAGTGTATGTAAGGAACCATTTGAGAGTAGAAGTCAAGGGGATTGGTACTTGCAAATTAGAAATATGAGATGGTCAAACAATACCACTTCGTGATGTTGTTTATACTCTTCTTGACATTTAATGGCAACTTATTCTTGGTTTTTTTTTTTTTTTTTGTGTCTATGTTACAAGTTTGTTTTTTGAAGGTCATGTTGCAGTATTTATAATAACAATTCTCGTATTTTGGACATTTGTTAGATGGTTTATTTATAATTGGATATTCACTGTGGTGTATTAAATATCCATTATGAGTGTTCTTTTCAATAACTGCATCTTATAGTAATAAGGTTATAGATACAAATGTTTAGCTTGTTAGAGGAATTGGTTGGTGATAGCTTTCTAAGGTTAATCGGTAAAAAGAATTGCCTATGTACCAACATTACCTTGTAGAAAAAATAGCAGGAAAGCCATTTAATAAGGCTTTTAAAGCTAAATTTTCATTGCAACTATTCCATTTTAACATATGTGATTCAACAAGTGTGAGGGTGAGGGATGATGTCTAATAATGCATCTCAAAGATGATTGCACACATTATGGTTATTTTTATCTGATCTCCCATAAATTTGAAGCATTAAATTGCTTTAGGAAGTATTTAAGTATGATAAACTATCAATTGGCAGAATAATCTACATGTTAAGAACAAATCATGAATGTGAAGTTTTATAACAATTCAAAGGAACTATGAAATGAAAAGAGAGTATGATTAACGACTAGCTATTCTTGAACTTCACAACAAAATGGTGTTGCAGGGAGGAGAAATATAATTTCATTAGAGATAATTAGATACATGATGACATAAGTGAACTTTCTAATAAATTATTTGGAAGATGTTACAATAACTATCATTTATATGGTTAACGATGTACCCTCTAAATTTGTTACTTCAATGCTCTATTGCATTCCTAATCTATCTTGTAGACATAAGATGTTAGGTTCAAACAAAAAATGTATCTTCATAAGCTACTACAAACACTTCAAGGGAATGTGTTCATGAGTGAGTAAGTCAGATGGAAGTATTTAAGAATTTAAATCATGTGATGATACATTCTTAGTGAATGATATTTTTTTGTACGAGTGATACGATAAGACTTTTATCTTTATGAGGTAAAGATCTAAAAGGTTCTAAAGTACTAGATTGGTTGATAGAACAAAATAAGGAAATGTCTCAAACTCCCAATTCTAATGGGAGTCTTATACCATAGGTTGCATAAGGGTTATAAGAACTAATATTACACAAGAGTAATTCTAAAGCATCCTATATTGTTGTTTTAAGATTAAGGGAGTCAATTTTTATGATTACTCATTACGGGAAAAAGAGCCCAAAACATTGGTTAAGGCTCTCACATGCCTTACAAAGAAAAAATAGATAAATGCAATAGAAAAAAGATGGATTACTAGAAATCTCATCATGTTTAAGACTTGGTGGATTTGCCTTTATTACACAAAGCTACCGGGAAAATGTGAGTTCTCAAAATTAAGGGTAAGGTGGATGAATCCATATAGAGGTATAATACTTGCTTAATAGCAAAAGGTTATACCTAATGGGAGGATTTAAGCTATAAGGAATTCTTCTCATGGTAGAAAGTTTACCTTAATTCACTTAATTTTAGCTATAGTAGCTGATATGATTTTAAAATTACATCAAATGGACGTTAAAGCCATTTTTCCTAATGGGGATCTAAACGAAGAAATTTATTTGTAACAACCAATGAATTTTATTATTAAGAACTAGAGCACAAAGAATGCAAGTTCTAAACATTAGCTGATGATCTAAAACAATCATCTAGGTAATGATATTTGAGATTTCATCGTGCAATAATCTCTTATGATAATGATCATTTTATATATGTCAAAAGATTTAAAAGTATGTTGTAATTCTATCTCATTAATGGTAAATTGCAGGTGTCTAATTTCAAGAAATAAAATGACATGAGAGAAATGTCATATTCCAATTCTATGACTAGTCTAATACACACTATGACATGTACTTAACTAGATATTTGTTGTGTTATAGAACTTGTAAAAAGTTACTAGTCAAATCTGAGTGAAGTTTGTTGATAAGTTGTGAGGAAGCTTGGTGTCTTAAGAGCATTGTAGAGTCTTCCTTATGTTATTAAGGAAATGATTTAACATTCAGTAGATCATTTGGATGACAACTAAAGTGAGATATTGATAAATGTAAGTCAATATTAAGATATATGTTCTTACTAAGTGATTGCACTAATTTTACATGATAGCAAGAAGCAAACCTATTGAGCTTATTTGGTAGTATATTTATCATATTGCAGTTATTTTATTTGGATCAGATTGACATTGGACGGTTGGTGAAATGGGACTAGATTCCTTGCATCACAGCATGGGAAAATGAGAGCAGAAGGAGGAGATAAGTGCTGACATGAAAAGGGGAAAGCAGTTTGGCAAAGGGTAGGTAAGGTTCCTGATAAATGACAAGAAGTTTAATTTCAAAAACAATTAATAAATTCAGTGATTGGGTTCTAATTATTGTTTTCTTGTTGGGTTTTTTATAGAGTTGGATTGTGACAAATGTGTTTTATGGTACGAAACATCGAGTTGATAAATTGAGACCTCAATGGGAGGAAGTGCAACGAGATCGAGAGAATAAGTTGCTTAAGTCGCAGGCAAGTTGAAGAATAAATGACTGTAACTTGATAATTGTAATCCATTATTTTCTACTGTCTTACTGGTAAGAAAGTGTACACAAATAAAATGAAAGCTTCTATTCAATTTATGTGAAAACAACATAGGATTGACTTGGAGAGCTTTTAACTAGACATGTCAATAAATAGACAAACAATGGCCTACCTGAAGACTGGCATGGTGTCGACAATAGGTGTAGAGAGAAGTGCACGTAGACTATGGATATGGGGTTAGATATTGGGCAGAAGGATGTAATGTTTAACATGGGCAGTGAAAGTTCTTAAGAGGGAGAATCTTATGATGATCATGAGTTGGGAGATGCATCGGTGACTCACTTTAGTGACAGGATGGATGAGGGAAGAAAGTCTACTGAGGCAGGGGTCAGGGTTAGATCGGGAGAAATTTTATGGTTTGGAGGAAGAACATATGAAGGGCTAAACACAAGCAAAACTGGTGTAGGATTGGATGATGCACGTGAGGATTCCAAATATAGATAGCCAATGGATCTAGAGTCACTAGTTAGAGGTGTTGTAGCTGCTGTTAAAAACAATGGATATTTGGTTGATGTGGGGACTATGCCATAGACAGGAACAGCGGATGCTGGGGCAGCAAATGTAGGTGGAAGTGGTATGGAAAAGGGGTCAGATAGTGAATCACATGGTTGTGTTAATGTACATGAATCAATTAGTGTATGCAAGGGCAGTGGCACGATGGAGAAGCAGACGTGCACAGCTTCACAGTTGTCTCCTTTGACAATGTCCCTACAAGTATCAATTTAGACCGGCGTCAGAATGGGCAATTGGATTTTGAACGAAGAATACTCAAGTATATCCATGCAAGCAAATTTATAAGATATCGAAGCTAATACTCCCGTAATCCGTAATAATTTTTGTTTCATGCATACGTAGGCTTAATAGTCTTAGTTGCACGGGCAAGTGATAGAGTAGTAGCCTATGCACATATGAAAACAGGCAGGTTGAACAGTGTCTAATTTTATAAAAGTTTTGGATTATGATGGAGTTTGTAGAGATGGCTGGTGCAGAGAGCTGTTGGATAACCAAGTCGAAGGTGAAAAATTGTATCCGTGTAAGAGGCAAATTATGTGTAAGTGTAAGTGGCTATCTATGTTAAATAAGTGGTGCCTAAATTCGTCATTTGATTCAACACTTTTTATGCAAGACTTGATAGCTCTGTTTAATTGCCAGTTTGTCTAAATCACTTCATGGTTGTTAATGAAAGACTAGTAGGCTGAAGGGGAGGAACTTTGTTGGTATGTTATTGAGCCTTCATTTGCGGTATGTTGTTTTTGATTCCTTAAATTTTGTATATTAATTTGAATGGTACAGTTTTGCTTTTGGGGAGATGTTAACTTTCTTTAGTGGGCTGGTGATAAAATGCAACGAAATGAGTTAAGTATGACGTTTGACCGGTCTAAATGCGATAACAGATAACAGATAATGGGCACAGCAGAAGGAAGGAGGATAGTGCAAGGCACTTCAATAAATTTTGATCCCTCGCTCTGGGAGTTAAGGACTGTGTGGGTCAAAGATGTAAAATTGAGAGATATCTGGCATGTAAGTGCACTTTGATAGTAAGGCTTATCTATGTTATTCCACCCTTGTAGTTATTTGTGACATTAAGTAGTTAGAGTAGGTAGGTCTTAAGAAAAATGCATTTGACATTGTTAATAGAATATAAAAATTCTGGTTTCGTCCAGTTCTTTATCCCTGTGCTATATAATGTTTACTGGGATTTACTTTTTGTTAACCTTCCCGAGCGAAGGGTTATTGTTCCTGACTCAGTTTTCAAAATGGAAGCGCCTTATGTGTAGAAAGTTATTGAGAAGATGATAAGGGCTATTTAAATTGTGTTGTAATAGCTAAATTATTCAGTTGTCGGACCTTATGTAGATTGATTTGTTTTGGCACGAGTGAGGAAAATTAATGGCGTTTTAACTAAAAATGTAGCTTTCATCTATGCTTAAATTATTAAAAGAGCTGGAATCTGACTTTGTCGCGGACTTTGTAGACACTAGTCTACGTAGCAATTGAACTTGCTATTGCTTACATCGCTTCAATTGTGTCTCCTTTTAATTCATGCCTAGTACACGGGATAGTCTATGGCTGGTGCAGAATTTGTGAACATACTCTATTTGATGCAAATTCCTTCAATTTGTCAATTGTGTGATATGCATGTAGATTTGATCGTGGAGTCTACATTTTGATTGCTTTGAACTATGGGACAGTACTTAGCAACCCCTCAAATTGATTCTGGTGGTGGACAGTACTCATAGCAAAAGCGCCTAAACTCAACCACTTTCTTCCACCAGAAACCCAAAACAAATGTCAGTGGAATGCTTCTAGATCAGGCAACTTGTCTTTGCTCATCTTTGGTCTTCCAATGCTTGATGGTGTTGAACGATTCATATGGTATTTGTCATCAAAAGAATCATTCACTATCTTCTCGTAACTTCACTAACCTATTCAAAGAACAAAATTCCGCACTGAACTCCATCCATTGATGGATATCAGTGCAAGGTGCTACTTCATAATTCATCTAAAATACAAAAATACTTGGGACAAACGAACGACGCAAATGTACAACAGCGTTGTTCACATAATGTAGACATTTTGTGTAAACAACACGCATGAACTTGAAACTGGTAAGAATAGTAACAATACCCATGTAGCAATTAAACCAAACTTATTTAGAAAGTAAATAATATAATATTAATAAAGACTTTATGAAGTTCTAAAAATGAACAATGCTATTAATAAGCGTTGTTTTTACGAAAAAAAAAATCATGATAAGTGCCCAAGTAGGCCCCATTAATGATATTCACCAGCGATTCTCGCCATTATGAATCGTTGCTGTCAATCCTGTGACGACTCTTGCCAAAGTTATCATGGCTAGACCCATCATGGCTAGACCCATCCGTAGACTGTTAAGGATGCAGTGTACCTCGCTAAGGGGAGTATTCATTGCGACTTGCATGAGGAATCTAAGGGGCGGGGTTGTCGTTAGCGGCTCGACCATGTCAAGAATTCAATTAGTTTCTAAAGGGGACTTTTGCTAGCAAAAGTAGTGCACGCACCCACCTAGAGTCACGTTGTACTACTAGTTGGAGAAACAATTTACCTACTTCTGCTTCCTACGGATTCCTCTGGTGACATATGTTTCGCCAAATGCATACCATGTGATGCGAATCTTAAATATCACAACGTAATTCACAAACAAAATAAAGAACTGAAAAATTTTAAAAAGTTAAATTAAATTCAATAAAACTAAAACTTTAACCCAAAGTTCAAAGAAATATGAACTAAGAGTATTAAAAAAATATATGAATACTGCACTTTAAAAAAATAATAATTTAAAAGTAATAAGTTGAATTGAAACGCTACAAAATAATAATTTTAATAAAATCGTAAAGTTTAATAAAAAATTAAGGAATAAAATTTTGACTTTTTTTTCATTAATGATCTATATTTTTTAAAATAAAATTATGATTATTTATAAATTAAAATAACAACCCTAATCTCAAAATTAAAGATAATTATATATTTTTAAAATACAAGAATACTTCTATTTTATTATAAATTTTTATTTTATAATAAACTCTTACTTTATAACAAATTTCTATATATGAGTAGATTTTATTATTTAACTTTAATCTACTAAATACTCCAACATATTAACAAAAACTTAATTCTCTTTAAGTTTGAATTCACATCATTTGTTATCCAGTTGACCCTAATATCTTCAATCAGTTCATTTAGTATTTCTTTTATCTTTTTAACTTTGAAACGTATCATTAATCTTTTTTCAATGCTCAATGGATCCTTAAAAATTTTCCATGCATTGACACCTTGCAAACAATGTAACAGAATTGCTCTTCAGAGTGGTAGTACGCTTGTATGACATACTTCGAAGTATTATTTCAGATTGAGATACAAAATTCTTAAGTTACTTCTAAAATATTTTGTAGGGTAAGTTAAGTATTAAATTGTTATTCTTAACTACTTGTCATTCATAAACAGATGGACAAATTGAGGTAATCAATCAAATTCTTTCTATTTTACTGTGTGCTATTATTCATATGAATTTGAATACGTTGGAAGATTGTTTATCACATAGAGACTTTGTATATAATAGGAGTATTCATTCTCCTATTAGTTACTCTCCATTTGAAATTATGCATGATTTTAATCTTTTGACTCTTTTGAATTTAATGTTTTTACCTATTGATGAGTGTACTAACTTAGATGATGAACACAAGACGAAAATGGTAAAGAAATTATAGAAGAAGGTGTGGCAATAAATTACATAACAAACTCAATAATATGCATCTTATATCAACAAAAGGGAAAAAGAAGGTGATATTTAAACCTAGTGATTGGGTTTGGATGCATATACCTAAATAAAGGTTTTCAGTTTAAAGGTGTTTAAAACTATAACTTAAAGGAAATGGTCCATTCAAGTAGTGGCACGAATTAATGATAATACTTATAAGTTGGACTTTTCCAGTAAGTACAATATAAATACAACATTTAATATTTTTGATCTTCCTTATTTTGATATAGGTGATAATTCGAGGACAAATCTTTTTGAGAAGAGGGAGAATGATGAGATTCATAAAGGTATCAATGCATGGAAAGCTTTTAAAGATCCATTTAACATTCATGAAGGATCAATAACACGTTATAGAGCTAAAAAAATTAAATAAGTACTAAATGAGCTAATTGAGGACATTTAAACCAACAAAGTAACAATTAGCTTGAATTCAAATTTGGAAGAAAACTAAGATTTCATTAATATGATTATAATACTTAATGGATAAGAGTTAAGTAATAAAAACAACTCTTAAATAGAAGTTTATTATAAAGTAGGAATTTGTTATAAAATAGAAGTTTACAATAAAATATAAGTGTTCTTATATTTTTAGAGTATATCATTATTTTTATTTTTAAGGTTAAAGTTGTTATTTCATCTTATAAATAACTTGATTTCATTGTTAAAAAATATAAATTATTAGTGAAAAAAAGTGAGAATTTTTCCTTTTGGTTCTTTATTAAACTTTACAAATTGTCTTGTGGTGTTTTGACCCAATTTCTCACTTTTGAATCCCTTCTTTTTAGAGTGTATCATCCATATCTTTCTTTATATCTTTAGTTTGTATTCCTTTAAACATTAGGTCCAGGTTTACACCTTATATTCATGTTCCTGTGAATATTGGGTGAAGGTTTTACATTTATTAGACTTGATTTCTTTTTTGAAATTTTGAATTTCTTATTTTACTTATAGATTTCATTATACTCTTTGAAATTTAAATCGCCATATGTCAAGGTGAATAAATTATAAATTCATTGTTTATCCTGTACATGGTATTATAATCAAATTTAAATAAGTAATCTTACTCTATATATAAATTGGTGTATATAAACCAAGAATCCAAAATGACATGTGTTGAAAGGAATGCAGAAAGCAGTCATTACTAAGATTATTCCTAAAGGAAATATACTGTTAAAATTCATTAGGAATAACATGTGTTAAATGGAATTATAAGTGTCAAGACAAAAAGACAAGTAGTACACAAGATACATTTGATTAGAAACTTTCATTACCTTATATAGAACCCTTTCTTAGAAATTGAAGGAAATGTAGACCAAAATGTGGTAAGATGATTTTGGCAGTTTTACTAGTGCTCTTATTATTAAAGATTGTTACCCCTTTAAATGAAGTGGATAAGCAAATTGCAATAAGCATTGTAGCATTTTGGATGATAGGTTAGATGCCACCTCATTAACTAATGCAATTGGAAATTGGTTGATATGTGTTTCATGCTCAGGCAATTAAACCGCATTCTAGCATTTACATACATTAGGTCAAATTGTTGGGTATGTTCCGCTCAAACCACATTTACCAACTGTAGAGTATTAATGTAAGAGGGGTACTACCATATATGGTAATGCTTCTACCACTCTCCTCAGTAACTATAACACTTAACTTTTCCTTTTGGGGCATTCCCTAGAACTATGAGGGTTGTTATAAATGAAACAACTAGAATTGGACTTATTTTACCTTGCTTTTAAATAATAGCTTTACCTTTGTCCTTATCTCTATCCTCATGCTTTTCTTTCTTCTTGCCCTCTTTTTTCCTTTTGCCTTTGCCTTTAGGTTGCTTTCCTACATCAAAATTAAAAGGACTTATTGATTCTAAAATCAACTAATCCATCGGTAATGGTCATGGTCAAAGGCAAATCTTTAACACCTTGTTTTCATAAGTCAATTTAAGCCTATCATTAAAGACTTAACAAAAAGTAGATTGCAAAAAGAAATATCGATGTTTCCAACACTTAAGTCTTGCTAAAATTGAGAGAGCTTGCTTTTTAGGGACATTATCGAGAGCTTTTTTGATCTTGGTTACTTGCTTTCACACTACATCAAGACCTGATCCACCAACCATAAGTCAAACCTTGGTGCTCTAATACCAATCATCATAAGGCCAATCCTTTCACTTGAACACTTAGTTTTAGCCACTTTAGCATATACAAGGCATAAGCACTCTTATAGCAATCACTTCTCAACCTTTATTACTTTCCTCATAAAGTGCAAAAGATTAGCCAAAAGCCTCACATTAATGTTTCTCTCCATGATTTTGCATGGAAACTTAGCTACTATATTATACCTATATATAAGAGTTATAGTTATACTCCCAACTACCTAAGGACATGCATAACTTGGCTACTAATCCAATCATGTATAGTAGGGCTCCCTTCTCTTAGGAGCACTCCTCCCACTTCCTTAGTTAGAACATGCAACTATATTAAAGGAGAGCTTGACACCTTGTCAGGTCTTGATTAGCCATCCTCTTTTGGTTGCTTACAAGAGCATGCCAACGCATCACCTCAAATAAGACTCTAGCTTACTTGTCATTTCTACCACCAACATGTGTGCTTACATTTTGGGGTAACATAACCCCTTGTTCCTTCTATTTTGTAAGGTATTGATTACCATTTAACTTGATTTGCACACCAAGCTCTTACTTTAGTAGATTGTTCATAATTAGACTCATACAAAATTAGCCTAAGCGCGAAACTCCTGTGTCAATGACTTATTGATGCCTTAGTCAATTCTCAAAGCACTTGTTAGCCATTTGCAACAAACCCTTATATATTAATTTAAACCTAACTTCATGCACCAACATTGGTTAACTTTAATAGGACACATGCAATACCTCCTTAAAAAGTACTAGGGAATTTAACCATCTAATAAGAGGAGACATTGCTGTGTTTAAGTCATCACTTGACTGCCAACAACACACTAGCACATCACTGGCATAGGATGTTGCACCAACCAATAACCCAAATGTCTTTCCCACTTGACACCAATGACTTAGTCTACCTTAACGTGCTATAATACACATATTCTTACTTTACCTTACTTACTTGGGTATAGTCTACCTTAACATGCTATAATACACATATTCTTACTTTACCTTACTTACTCGGGTATCTATACCCAAATCCTTATGCAAGAATTGATGTAAGTAACACCAATTTACTTGCATTCTCGAGCCAATAATTTTAAAATTTGTGTAATAAGCAGGAAGACAAATGTCACAAGGATACCTTGATCCAGCTCATTCAAGTATCCTTAAAGTGCAAATTCGGGTTAAGACTAAACCTCTGCCTATGGAAGGTCCCAGAAGCGTGTAGAAGTGTCTTCATCTAGAGACTTCCAATAGAATGCATTACAACTGCCTAGAGAATTCTGGAAAGGACCACATTAAATGCATATCTAGAAAATTCTTTGTAAATATCTAAGATATACCATTCTAGCACCTTATATTGAGATGTATAAATAGGTGACCCCCTCTCATTTGTACAGCACGAATCCTTTCTCTCAATACAAGCTCACTTGCAAAACTCTCTTGTACTCTCTCTCTCTCTCTTCCTCCAACACTTCCAGTTCACTTATTTGCCTCTCACACAGCTTCTACTGATTCTTTCAAACTCTCCAAGGCTTACTTAGCTCATCTTTGCATGCAAGATCGACTAAGTACCACGCGGATTAGCATACATAAAGCCTAACCCCATGACACAAAGCTATGAATTCAATGTGTGGTTATAATACTATTTAGTTGAATAAATGATTTTAATGATTTGGAATCCATTAATATGGTATGATGGTAATGTCTAATATTTTTAAAATTTAGTGGTATAAATATAATTACTTACTTGATTTCTATTGACATAGTATGATTGTAATGTCTAGTACTTTGTCAGTTAGTCATAGAAATTAGTGTAATTACTTATTCGAGTTCTGCCGATTTTGTATAATTGTAATATATGATATTTTTTGTATTAAAAAATAACATAATAACTCTTTTAATTTCTCTTGTTGTGATATGTTTATAATAATAATTGGTATCTTTTTCATTTAGTGGTATAAATTAACATAATTACTTATTATGATTCTTTTGATGTGGTAGGATTTTAATGCCTAGATTATTATTTCATATTGTGGTATAAAATGAGGTGATTACTTACGTGAATTGTATTTATGTGGCATGATCGTGATGTCTTTTAACATATCCACTATTTAAGAAATTAGTTCAATGAAAAATATTCAAGATACTATTTTGTTTGATTTTTATTCACTTATTATGTACAATAATAACTTAATTGAATTATAACTAAATTAATCAAAACATTATGAATTATGAAGATCAAGGTTCCTTGCAGAGTCACATAGACATAAAAGTGATATAGTAAATTGTTAAAAATGAGATATAATTTAAAAAAGTTTTATGGTAAAGAGACATTCTCACCAAATAATTCATCAATGCATTCTCTCATTCAAAATTGAATACCAACCTCATTACATAAACCTTCAGCAGATAACTTTTACCCAAAAAAAAAAATCAGCAAATAACACCGCAATGCTTCTTTACGTGGATGCATCATTGCTGCTCTTTTCTCCTCTCTTACAATCTTTAGCCTTCCCACAAGGATTGGGGTCGACGGTATTTCTGACATGAAAAACCTGTAACATTCGTATTAAAATGTCATTAAACTTAAACAGCTGGCTCCCATCCAATCAATATCGGCAACTTAGTTATGGAATTCGAACGGTACTGCTTCACAATTGATCAAACTTGCGAAGCAGAAAGGGTCTATAGGAACCGGGCAATAGTAAGACAACATGTGGGTATCAATTTCATGTCATGGTGCCCGCCAAATGTCATACCAAGCTCCGTCCATCTCCATGATTGACAACACACGTGTTGGATGGATATATTCGATGAAATTCAAAAACACACAGCAACATATACACAAAAGAAGTACCAAAAATCACAGAGCAAATCACGTTAAGGACGTACACACAACAAAAAAGTAAGAAAAATAATTATTTATATAGCTTCACAAAAAAATAATGCTCTTAACACACTAAAATATTGGTTATAATATCCAAAACAACATAGAAGACAGAGAGTGCATTGGTAGGTCATCCGAAATGAGTGCACCCCAGTGAGCATCACCAACCAGGGAATTACTCCTCGCTCTTAGAAATCGACGAGCGCATATCCACTAAATTGTCAAGCCTCGGGCGAGGGTTGTGCTAATCACTATAGGAAGAGGCTTCCCTAAATGATATACAACATCATGCCCCTCTAGTCCGATTGTATATATTTTCCGGTGTCATCCTTCCTGAGGGGTTAGGGGCCTCACCAATGGCTGCACTCATCACTGATCGCATCTCCATTTTGTCAATCGGTTGAATCAACTTTGGTACGGGATTGTTTTCATCAAAAAGGAGTGCACACAACCATTTAGCTTCATGGCGGATGACCAGGCGGTGTAGAAATTCGGTTGCCTCTGTCTCCCACACATCTCTCTGGCGCCTGACTCTTTTCCACATAGAGTTCCAGGACTCCGCGCTCGTGGCTTCTAGATCAATTGTCCGTTCTGCACATTTGAATGTAATAAGAAAAAAGAATAATGAGTGATTGAAAATTCTATCTACAAGTGGACCCACAAACAGAGACTACAACTTATGATTTTCCATTACAATCATGTGCTAACGAAACACTTCCTTATCTTTTGGAAAATATAAAAACATCAAAGGGATCAGTGACCCCATATTGGTGAAAGAGTCCACCAAAATAGGTTTTATTACGACAATCTATGCATTAATACTACATTGAACAAAATGCATGGCTAATGGGTGGAGACTTCTTGTACTTACAACAAACGTTTTGATAGAAATGGATATGTTGCCATTAATTAAAGCTGCTAAGAATATCATGTCTGGACAAGGGATATTTTTCATTGGGGGAGAAGAGAAGTATGAATTTATGACATTGACTACGAAATTCTCTGACCTTTTGCACAAGCCTTTACTCTTCTCTTCACAAACAAATTAAGGTGGGCAGAAGTTTTAGGAAACTTGTTGGGTCAATTATGCAAGTGGTCCCAGTGCGGAGAGGTTAGCCTCTTTCATTAATGTAGATGGAGACTGAGTTAAGAAGAGTTGTGTCGCCTCGGATGTGGTCCCATTTAATATGCACCCTTAGAATTGGTGAAGATGTCGTTTCATAAGGAGGCGTGTAAACCACATTGAACATTATAAGCCTCATTTGGACGCCTGGCATTGGAGTAAATTATCAGTTTTCTCGTCAAGTGAATTTACCGAGAGAGAAATAAAAGAAAAAATCCTTAATAAATACCCTCGTCGGCCTGTCCAAATCTACACACGCGTGTACTGCTTTCCACAACCCTTCACATGCTAGGGAGTGAACATTGGGTCTCATTTCAAATATTGATACCACTTTGCTAGAGACTTGATGATTATTGAAGTCGTCATTTAGAGCACTCTTCTATGGCCTTAATGACAATCAATGTCATGAATTTCTCAACACAGTAATGAATGATTGTCTTTCCCGCCCCAAGATTAGTCTTTAAAACCTTTAGGCTCGACGACGGCTTCTCTGGCACTTGGGCAAATATTCATAATAACCTTATATCTGGGTGTTCCCTAAAATTGTACCATAAATTATTCAAATATGTTATGAGTCGCCTTAATTATACCATACGGAACAACTCCCACCTCTGTACTAACACCCAACAATTACCTAGTATGTTATAATAAGATACCATATAAAACTTATCAGAGTGGCGCAGCGGAAGCGTGGTGGGCCCATAACCCACAGGTCCCTGGATCGAAACCAGGCTCTGATACTAAATGTTTTGGACACGGCGGGTCACATCTATATAAACGTGTGCTGCACATTGCACATTGCCTTTTTGGGGAAAAGGTAATGAACCGTGACAAGTAAAAAACCAGTTCGGACATTAAGTGGTTGAAGAACGTTGAAGTGTGTGGCATTGAGATAGGTTCTGTATCTCCATTGCATTAAACACGATGAATTATGAACGTCACTTGTATTAACCAGTGAAGTCAACAGATGCATGCTGTAAATAATCCATCATCGTCTTCCTCAAACATAACCAAACATACCGCAAAGAAAGAAAAAACACTTAACCAAAAGTCATTTCAAAAGGAAAAAGTAGCGATGCAATCAACCTTCAACGTATTGTGATTCACACAAAGATGCCCATCAACACTTCCCACAATAGGATGCATGATACTCCACAACTTCAGTTCTTGCAATTGGTGATGCAGAGGTTGAGATGAACTGCCTTTTATCAACAGATTGGTGAGAGAAGCTGCCATTTATCACGTTAAGGTTGGGGGTTGAAAGAGCGATTAGATAGGGGCCATATTTTCAATTGACCTAGATTTGCTTGTGCTCTTAATTCCTTTACGTGACAGAAGTGCACATGCACTCTTGCCATCGCCATCTTATATTTTGTGTATTTCTCTGCCAGTTGCCTCCAAATATGACTATTAACTTGGTATCATATGCAGGAAAACAATGGTATGAATTATAAGTGTAGTAACTTGTATAAATTAGTGGTATAAAATGATTACATAACCTACTACATGTAAGTAAATGTGCTCTGATACAATTATGTGGAAGTTCATTCTATTTTACTGGTACTACCTTATTTCAATAATTGTATTACATTTCTCAAAGTGGTTCCACCGTTAATGTGTCTGCAAGTGATCGTTTATAGATATTCTGTTCTACTACTATTTTGTAAAAAGATGATCACTAACTTTTTTCACAAACATCAACTATTGGGTATTTTACAGGTAACTTAAAGCTCCACACAAAGGCCTATGTGGCCTTTGGTGGAAGTAAGACTTTACATAGCTTCCTTGCTCTTAAGTTTGTGGATGGTAAAATCTAACAAACGTTGTTGCAACTAAGCCATTAGTCGTGCCTGACCTCTTTCTTCTAATGTTTTTTTCATCTGCATTTCTACAACATGGTCAGTTACTTTGATGTCATAAGGTAGCGGAAGCATATTTGAGTTGCGACTTAATTTTCACCCACTCGAAAAACTCACATCCATGCACACCTTCTTTCTTCTGTTGTGTGCGTGCAAAGTTAATTTAGTACAACGAACTCACAAAAGTGCCATTATTTGAGTTATTATCCAAAGTAGATTTCAATTTACTCACTTATCGATTTGGGACGTACAACAAATTTGTTTCCCCTATTTTTGATAATTTTCGCTATCGGGACATGACATCGTCCGCCTCTACACAGGCACCTCATCTTTCAAAGCAAAGTAATCACACGTGTTCTGTAATCACAAAGAAAACGAACAACATATGCACTCACTGGATAAGAAAACTGAAATCCAAAAAACCCTTGAAGCGTTGCAAAACTATAACGACAGCAAACAAGCATAGTACTTCTCCCCAGATTTGCAAATGAGTTAGAAATTCGCTTGATTAGGGATGCATTCACAGAAACGCAAAGTGTAGCACTTCCATGTTATTTACAATGACAGTGACAACAATAACTCTAGCCACTTGCAATAACCTTTATAATGACTTTTTCAAGGTTAAAAGTATCGGACACATGAATAAAAATTGGTTGATTTTCAAAGCCATATTATTACCTAGACATATACGCACAGATGGAAACATTATGTATTAGCAGCTCAAATGAATGACAAAATCTAGTTTATGTTATTGGACTTGTAAATATATGTCGTTAAGCTTGTTTTGTTTCTGGTTTGTATTGCTGCAAAAGGGTTCTGTTTTGGTTTGATTTCTTGTTTCAGTTGTACTTTATAGCATGAGTTGTTCAAATAAAAGGAACACATTGTGAAGAGAGGAGCAGAAAAGGTAAATAAGGCAGTGAGAAGATTAAGTTAAAAGTATCTCATTTCTTTTACTTAAGTTATTTATAGGGAGTATGTATCATTTTAAATTTGAATTTATAATGATATTATCACTAGAAGTAATCATAACAAATTTAAATTACAAATTTCTAATTTTAAATTGATTTATCTTCTTAAAGAAGCCAACTTTTGGAGCAAACTACTCAACCGCCTCTTACTTGTAACTAACTTAACTAATATTCAAAAAAAGGAATTGGAATTGTAGGTCAAGTGTTGGAACTTGTTGCTTCTGGACAGCAGTAACACAAGTAATGCAAAAACAGCTTCATCAACCTTTTTAGCAATACCAGTAACATCATCACTTCTCCTTGTAGTTGATGGGTTGCATTCTAAGCATGTTTCTTAGCTCTTAGAATTTGCCTTTGTGTAATGATTTGGCTATTATATCAGCCAACTAATTTTTAGAATTGTAGAATATTAGATTACTTTATTATTCTCCTATACTTCTCTAACATAATAAAATTTGATCAAAAAATACTTTGTTTTTCTATGTAACACTGGATTTCTTGAAATAACTATTGTTAGTTGATTGTCACAAAAGATTAGTGTAACTTCATATGGAGTATGCTCCAACTTTGTCAAGACATTTCTCAGCCATACAGCTTGATTTATTGTTGTTGTTATGGCTAAGAGCTCCGCTTTTACTGTTGATTATGCAAACATTGCCCGTTTTTTTGAGTTCCAACTAAAGCCTCCTTATCTTAAGGTGAATACATACCCTAAGGTACTCTTCTTATCATCCCCAAATCTACTCCAATCACTATCAGTATATCTAATCAACTTAAACTTCCTTACTTTTATAAGCAGTATGCCATAATTTGCAATACTTTTAATATATCTAAGAACTCTCTTTATAGCTTTGTAATAAAGTTCACTTGGCTTATGCATGTATCTAGTTAATAGGATCACAACTTGTATGATGTTTGGCCTTGATGCGGCCAAATAAAGCAATCATCCAATTAATCTTTTATATCTGCTTGGACAACTTTAGCAGCACTATTATTAGTCATTAGCATTAGTCCTACCACAAGATGTGTATTTTAACTCTTATATTTAGTCATTTGAAAATTTTTCAAAATTTCTTCAGTATATCTCCTTTGTGCCACAAAAATACCTTTTGATATTTGTTGTACTTAAAAGCCTAGAAAAAAGATCATAAGACCTAAGTTAGTCATTTCAAATTGTTTTACCACCTTAGATTTGAATTGATTCACTAGAATGGACTTGCTTTTAAGGATCAATAGGCTATCAACATAAAGAGAAACCACCAAAAGCTATTGCTTTTCTTTTTTGATATATAAGGTAATCTTATTCTTATTTTTAATAAAAGACAGTCTTAATAAGTAGTCATTAATCTTTATGTACCAAAATCTTAAGATTTATTTTAAGCCATAAAGAGTTTTCTTTAGTAGATAAACTTTGTCTTTTTGCCCTTACTTTTAGAAGCCATTTGGTTGCTCAATGTAGACTTCCGCCTTTAGTTCACCATTTAGGAAGGCTAATTTTACATCAAGTTGATGAATAGCCTTTTTGTGAAACTATAGCTAGAAATAACTTAATGGTGTTTAATCTGGATACTAGAACTAATATTTTAGTATAGTCAATGTCATATTGTTGCACATAACTTTTATCTATTAGTCTTACCTTTAACCTATTTAAGGAGCTATTTGGATTCAATTTTATTTTAAAAATCCATTTGACTCTTATATGCTTCTTATTTTCTATTCTTTTAATAAGACTTTGTATATTGTTTTTCTCGATGACTCTTATTTCTGCTTTTATTACTTTCCTTCAATTAGGATCATTAAAAGTTTCTTCATAATCAGCTTGTTCTAGTTAAGTAACAAGACTCCTTTCATAAACATTTAACAGAACTCGCATTCCCTTTACCAGTATATGATCAACTTAATCATCATTAAAGAAGATAGTGTCCTATTGTAGTGTTTGCTACACAAGGATTGGTTAAGGCCAGATGGTTTCAACACTAGTTTCCTTCCAATTCTAGCTTTTTTCCTCATCAAACTTAACATCTCTGTCGATAGAGATTTTATTTGTTTAAGGATTAAAGAGATTGTAATTATGTGGTGTGTTTGTATAACCAACAAACATATTTGCTTTGATTTTAGGATCTACCTTGTCTTTCTTACTTTTAAGAACATATGAATAGCATATGCTACCTAAAAATCTTAGGTGATGGAAAGAAAGCTTCTTCTCAAACCAGGCTTCATAAAAAGTCAGATCAACCAAGGCTTTATTTGGAAACTTGTTTTATAAATAGACAACAGTTGTAACAGCTTCTCTCTAAAATCTTTTAGGCATTCCTTTGTCAAGAAGTAAGCTCATAGAAATATCTATTATAAACCTATTTTTCCTTTCATTTACCCCATTTTGCTAAGGTGTGTAAGGTATTAAAAATTATTATTGTATGTCTGCTGCTTTACAAATTTGGTTGAAGGTAGCTGATATGTATTCTCTTCCATTATTTGTCCTTATAGTTTTAATTTTATTGCTAGATTGATTTTCAATTTAGGCCTTCAACTCCTTTTCAACTCCTTGAATATTGTTGTTGCTTCTAACTTCTGCTTTAACAGGAAAATCCAGCAAAACCTTATAAAGTTATCAATGAAGATTATAAAGTATCTTCTTCCATCTAAAGAGGTTAAACTCAGTGAACCATATATGTCATTATGAAGAAGTTATAACCTTACTACTGTTTTCTACTTCTAGTTGGATTAGAAGGGCAATCTATGTTGCTTATCCTATTGGCATGCCTTATAAGTCATTGTCTTCTCATTAAAGGCAAGTATGCTTTTTGTAAGCTATTTTCTAGATAATTTCTACATTTTAGCATAATGCATATACCTTAACCTCTCATACCATAATGTTATCTCATTCATAGAGATTGTTACAACCATGTAATCAGTCTACCTTAAATCCAATTGAAGGTTATTGTCTTTCATAAGAATAAGGAATATCTTTTTACCATTTGCATTAGAAATCACACATGTTCTATCTTTGAATTGCAGGGAGTAATTTTTCTCAAAAGGTTGCCTTATACTTAAGAGATTTTAATTAATTTCAGGCACATATAAGATATTTGACAAAAGCCTAGTACCTTATTGTATTTGGATAGTTGTTATTCCTCTCCCTTTGGCCTATATAAGTTGGTCATTACCAATTCTAACTTTAGAGGTGACTAATTGATCTATCTCCTTGAAGATTGTAAAAGTAGTCATATGATTAAAGCTTTTATTGTCTACTAGCCAAGCCTCATTATTTCTTCTAATTGAGCTTATACTGGCAACAAATGGTTGCTCCTCTACTTCCTCGAGACCACCATCTATAACCTATCTTTGCATTTGGTTTTGGGTGATTTTTTCTTCTTTAGACACACCCTCTTCCTATGTCCTTTCTCATTGCAATGCCTATATGTTATATCAAGTCTCCACCACCAATACTTAGCAAATGATCACTTTTCTTACAGTGATCACAAGGAGAAAAGCTTACTTTGCTAGCAATTATGCTTCTTGTTCCTTCTTTCCTTTGTTGTCTTCTTGTTTGTTGCTTCTTTCTGATTTGATTTTTCTCTGAATGCTTAATAGGAAAGGTACCTTTTGTTGGAGTCTCCTTTTATTTTAGCAACTTTCTTTGCTTTTGAGCTTAAAGACAATATATCAACTTACTCAAGGATATCATAAACAGGTCTTTGGAATCCTCAAATGAAGAGATTTGGCTTTAAATCTCTTAGGTATGCTTACTAACACCTTTTTAACAATCTTGAAGTCAAGGGGTTCTTCTCCAATGATCCTTATTTCATTCACTAGATTTATCAATTTATCTCTATAATCTTTTATAGTTTATGCTTTTTTCATTTTAACTATCTTAAACTCCCTCTGAGGTAAAATGCTACATGGCTCTATACTTGTCACTACCTCCACGTTCTTCTTTCAATCTCTCTCAAGCATCCTTAGTTTTCTCACAAATCGTAATTCTATTAAAAATAACTTTTATAACAGTAGAGTGGAAGTAAATGAAAATTTTAAATTGTTTTAACACAAATTCACTATGGTTTTTGAGTTATGTTGTAGTGGGATTGGTTGGCAAAAAGGAAACAACACCACCTATTTCCATCACTTTCCAAAGATCAAAAGTCCTTAAGTAGGCTTTCATCATTATAGTTCATTGGAGATAATTTTCTCCATTGAACTTTGTTGGTGGAAGTGGAGAAAGAGATGTAGAGGTCATCTTAACAGTTAGACTTGGGTTTCTAGTATATGTTTTTCCAAACATTCCTTCTAGTTTTCACTCCCTCACGTGTTTTACTCTTTGTGTTAACTCTTAACTCACTCAAACAAGTCCTTACAAGATATAAAAGTTTTAATACCACAGCTATTAGACTTATTGGTATGTGTCATTAGAATTGTTTTGTTTCTTGTTTGTATTGTTGCAAAAGGGTTCTATTTTAGTTTGGTTTCTTGTTTCAATTGTACTTTATAGCGTAAGTTGCTTAAACAAAAGGAACACACTTTGAAGAGAGAAGTAGAAATGGTAAATAAGGCAATGAGAAGATTAAACTAAAAGTATCTCATTTCTTTCACTTAAACTATTTATAAGAAATTTATATCATTTCAAATTTGAATTTGTAAAGTAATTATAACAAATTTAAATTATGAATTTCTAATTTTAAATTGATTTATCTTCTTAAAGAAGTCAACTTTTGAAGCAAACTACGCAATAGCTTATTACTTGTAACTAATTTAACTAACATTTAGAAAAAAAAAAAAAAGGGCTGGAATTGTAGGTCGAGTGCTGGAACTTGCTGCTTCTAGACAGCAGTAACACAAGCAGTTTAGAGACAACTTCATCAACCTTCTTAGCAATCTAGCAGCACCAGTAACATCATCAATTTACCCCATTCTCGGAAAGCTTATAATTTATGAGGATTTCAATCACTTGTTCGTTCAAACTGTTGAATTCCCATACAAAGCAAGACAAAATTTATTCACAGCATATTTACATTTGAAGTTAATCATATACGAAAGGGAAGCATTGCTTCAATAAAAAGCTTTCATCAGCCAAAACCATTGTCAAGTACAGCACTACACTACTCTTTTCATTGGTGTAACTTAGTTTTACAAAAGGATAATCACTTTTCATCAACTAAATAATTAACACATTAACTTGACCCCAAAATAAATTTAAACATACGCAGATATTTGACAACATGGCATTAGAAAGGTATGTCAAAATTGTAATTTGTTTGCATAGTTTAAGCACCAAGTCCCAAAGTAGCAGAGAATGCAAACATCAAGACTACAATGGTCACTACATTTCATCCCAAAGTTAGCCTGCTCACGCATACTCCAAAACGCTTCCCACATAAACTGACATATTTCACGGCTCTGTTCACTACTAAAGTCCTTTGCAGGCTATAGGACCAACTATGAATCGTCAGCCTCTTCACTAGTATTAGTAGCACTGTTACCGCTTGCAAGGAGAGGATGGCTCCCACCAGCAAGGAGTATTATGGACTGCCAAAGAGAACTTACATTTATGTAAGATTCAAAAGCTGCATGTAAAATGGACAAAATAAAGTTTGAATTGAAGTAAGTAAACGATTAACAAGTGCGTAAACTTATTAACGAACAGATTTTAGTGCTCTAGTACAAATAACATAGGATCAGTTGTCAAATAAACAATTACCAAACGGCAGGTATACGCAATCCAGTAAATAGTCAACAGTGGATGCATAATTGAGAAGAATCCAGCTTTTGGCGAGATGTACACTAATGCTAACTAATATTAGGTTCCGATGAACTAGGTTCAACCCCTTCCACTACTGCCTATACATAAGACAATATTTGTTCAAAAAACCAATTATGTTTATGTCAAAACGTACAAATACAAACTTCATATATCAGGCACTAAAATTAGCTCACATTTCCTAACACCTGCTTAAAGAGATGGCAGAAGTTAGCATTATGAACTAAAATGCATGGGACAGGAAAGTCAATAGCCGAACAGGTAAGAATCCCTATATAGCAGGATATACCCATGGAACAACTTGTATTCCAGTAAAAAATAGATACAAGAAACTAATAAAATTACAATACAATGCAAGTCATTCATACCATGCCAACATAACTCTGCTAAGACAAGCCAAATAAAGAAACAACGTTCCACCAACCACCAGCTCTTGTACCAGTTAAATCAATTCCTTGGATACTTAAAACACTCAATACTGTATATGCAAGTGAACAAGAAATTCAGCTAAGTGACACATGATTAGTCAGGGAAAATGTAGCATACTCCACCAGAAAAGCCATTTTCCAACACCATTGTGTTGACATTATCTACTCACTTGAAGTGCTCACACGTGGAATTGCTTGTGCTACACAACTAGGTTGTCCCCATCGCCCTCAACCACATGCAAGGGGGTGAGGTATATCTGTTTTGTCTTGGGCTTTCCCATGTACCAACTTATGGATCACCCAATTTGCCTGACTTCCCTAATATTTGCGGTTATTTCTTTCTTCTAGCTTCTTTACTGAGTTGTACATCCATGTCATGGAGTCCTCAACACCCTACTGATTATCATTTGCGATTGAATGCCATCTACCCCAATAATTTCCTTAACCACTAGTGCATATCAATTGCGAACCCCCATTTTCAAGTCGACTACTCTATCCTTTACCCACCCAATTGTCCTATTTCAAATATACCTTATCCAAGTGATTTTTCAGAAACTCGTACTTGTCCGGTAACTCAGCTGCCACATCAACAGAATGATGAAAAAGATTTTCCAGTTCTCGTCTGAGCTGGTGCAATTACTCTTCAAATTGGTCAAATTTTCATTTTGTTGTCACATCTTCCAAGTTCCTTATGCCACCTTTGCAACACATAATGTTCAGGTACACTTATGACATTCTTTTTCGATAATACACAAAAAGAATTCCTACAAACAATTCTTCTAATCTGAAGTTGCATATAACTGCATTCAAATAATCCACCACCAACAAGATATCCAACTTGGAAAATATAGTTCCTACGTCTGCTTCTAGCACAAACTCCACCTAATTAATGTCATAAATTATTTTTCCATAAGACTGAAAGTTTTTCAATCTCACAATACATCGTGTCAATCATCTCCTCCTGCATCAATTAAAAGATTGTGTTCGTATAAAGGCGTTAAAATTACTTTCAGTACTCAAATTTTGATATTGTTCAACAAATTACTTTAGCAAACTCACGAATGAAGATATCCATTAAAGTATGCATTTATGTCATCACTCCTTTACATGGTAGACATAATAGCCCAAAAGTTTGCGTCACATATTCAAGTGCCCATTTCTCCTGCACACTATATAGTTCCCTATTCCAGGAACTGTCATCCAGTTCATATGCATCCTCCATTACTGCCCATCTCTCTTCAAACTCACCTGCATTATCTACATCATGCACAATTGACATAAAATCCTCCTTTAACTCATCTTATCTATCCCCTTTTCCCAATTTCTCAAGAAACTTTCACATTAGATGCCACAAGCACCACCCATATCGGATATTGTCGAGAAAACAGCTTCAATTATTGCCCCTGTACTGCCACACTAATTCATCATTATCACCAATGATGCCTGCTCATGCATCCACTGAAGCCAACCTTTAAACACCTAAATATGGGTCACCACTAAGAAGAGCACATCCCAACAAAATGGACTAACCATGTTGGTTGACAACAACAAATATGGAAAAGGGCATGTTGTACCTATTTACTAGGAATGTACTATCAAATGACACCACATCCCTAAACTCCTAACATTATACCATAAAGAGTTTATAGCAGCAATTTATTTGTGGTGATTTACAACCGTTGTTAAAACAATTTATGATAATAGTTATAACTGTTGTGTAAATATGCTTTCTTCTGTGATAATAATAAATTTTATATGGCGATTTATTGGTAGCGATTAAAAACGATTGCAATATATCTCAAAGGCAATGGTTTATAGTCACAGTTATCAATTAACACTACTTTAAGTAGTCATTTTAAGGCAGCAAAACAAAATCGATGTCATTTGTATTTTTATGCAGCGATTTAAACCCAATGCAAATTTGAGGCTACAATTTTAATGTAGCGGTACCAAATCACTACTTTATATGTTGAAATGCAGTATTATTGAAAGAATTTAGTAGCAATTCGTGAATTAGAATTTAGCAGTGGTTTTAAAGGATAATGTAGCCATTTTTAAAATGACCAAATTATGTTATTTGGTTAACTTATAGTTTTGAAAGAGCCTTTAATCTTTCAACACAAAGTCTCTTTTTCTTTTTATCCCATTTTATTTATAAAAAAAAAAATCCAGTCGAGCCTCAAAGTTAGAATGTTTAGTTATTCATCGAGAGATTCTTTTCAATTTTTAAAGTTGATTCTAAACCTCTTCTACACTCTATCTTCCCCAACCCCTCCTAATTTCTTTCTTTGAGTTAATTTCACACTTCCGAACCTCCATGAAGCCACCGCATCCATAGTCTCTCATCATCATCTTCATCCCTGGGTAGCTCCATGACAAGCCAGAGCTCCATCTCCATGACTTCCACCGTGAGTTCACCATCTTCACCGCCTCCTTCATAGCCAACAACCCCAACACAACAGTTTCCCAACTCATGCCAAGCTATTCTTCTATGGCATCGAGTTTAAAGAGTTGTAATCATCTTTCACACTCAAAAAAATTTACAAAATTTTTTATAGATTGATTTCTCTCTTCTTTTTAGGTTAATTGAACATCTAGTTTGTTCAAGAATTTGTATTTGCTAAAATACTTTAACCTTTTTCAAAGTGTTTGAGAACTTAATAGCATCGATCTCACAACTTCCCACTGATCTCACCTCTCACTTCACTTGATTCGTTAGTTTTGGGTTTTGTTTTCAATCTTTAAAAGTTATGACGATTTGGGTCTCCTTTTATGTTCTGCTAGGTGTGATTGTCTTCAGTTTCATTGTAGGATCTTTTTTTTTCTTATTTTGCATCCTTTATTTTTTTTGTTTGTTGATCCCAATATTAGGTTTTGGCTTTAGTATGATTTATGATTTGAGTCTTCTTCTACTACATGTGAAATCTATTACGTATGAATTTGGGGTTAAGACAAGGCATGGGAGAAGGAGGGTTGGTCATCTTTTCTTTTCATGTCTTTCCTCATATATGCACAACAAACAATCATAGTAGGACTTAAACTATTGGAAATATTATTTTCTATTATTACTTCTCAAATTATACTTTCCTTAGGGCATTTTTGGGGTGCATTATGTAACCATTTTATTTTGTTGTTTTTATTGAAATTATATTATTGATTAAGAATAAAAAGTAATCAGTGGATATCATGTTCATGTTTGAAAGCATGTTTGCTGCCTCTCCATATTACTAAAGCTAGCAAAATGGGTGCAATATATAACTATTTTATTTTGTTGCTTTTATTGAAATAATATTATTGATTGAGAATAAAAAGTAATCAATGGATATCATGTTTATGTTTGAAAGCATGTTTGCTGCTTTTCCATATTACTAGAGCTAACAGAATAAAATAATGTTGGCTAAATATGCTTCAGCTTATGGGATTACACAAACATTGTGATTATGTTTCAATTTGATTTTTTGCCTCTGTTAATGTAAAACTTTTTATCCATTTTTTTCTTAATTTTGTTTTATTTTTTAATCTTTGGCACTACTCTTTTGCAATTATGTTCCCACAAAATGATCACTTGGGCATTCATGAGAAGGTCATGAAAGACATCTATGATATATTTTATTATTCTGGAATCCTACTTCAAAAGGCAAGGTTAGCAGAAGGTTGAGGTTGCAAGAACATAAAGGCTGGTCTATCCTACCAACGAGAACGTTGGCTTCAATGGGTGGGGGTAGTTTATTAGCCTCTTAATCCCTTGACAGGAAAATGGAAGTATTGGTGATGTCTTGTGCCAATGTTTGACATGAAGTTGGTGTGAGGTGAGCACGTCAAGGGAAACAAGGTGAAGAAGAATCGTGGCAGCATGTTGTGCCTTAGAATCAAATGAGAAGCATGCTCGAGTTGTTGGTTAGGAAGGCAGTGTGCATGGGCAAAGTGGCAACGGGCTGCTGGCTAGGAGAGTCGGTGCATGAACTAAGTGCTAGGCTAACAAGGTGCCTCGCAGCGACACAGAATGTTAGTGCACGGGCAAGGGTCCAAGCCAACAATGTTATGGAAGTAATACAAGGATGTGCTGGGAGCGTATATATGAGAGACTCGACGGTTATAACTGTCTCCAAGCTACCAGAACTGTCAAGCCCCAATCTAGAGAGATCATTGGTAATTGCTAAATGATGTGCTAGTAGCCTCTCTTTGAAGAAAGGAGAATGTGGGCAACAATAGGAGTGAGGAGTACCCCTAGGTGGCAGTTATGGCAAGTTCTTCTTGAAGGAAGGAGAACGTGAGCAACAGTGGGAGTGGGGAGTGCTCTTGGGTGGTAGTTAGGCAAAACTACCAAGTCTCACAAAAATAGGGAGATCATGGCAGCTTACAGGTAGTTCCAACTCACACTGCCCACGTTTTTAGGAAGCATCATGGAGAATTAATAAGTTGCGTGCCAAATTATGGACAGATACATCACAATACACACTTAGATCACAATTTCTTTTTAGTTATTGCATCATTTAATAAGAATATGTTTGTTGAAGTCTTAATACCAATAGTATCAATATTAATTTTGTTGTTTTATAGTTGTTAGGACAAATCTTCAACCTCCAATTTAAAGATTGAAGCTCTCATATTTACAATATTACTTCACATTCACCTTCTATCTTCCAATCCTATATTAAGGTAATATATGATTTTACTCTCTTAATGTTTACCTTTCATTATAGATGTCATGTCATGTTTATTACTTTTTTTAAAAATTTTTGTAGTAGCACTTTTTGTTAGCTCATGGATCCCTAGATGATCACACTCTTATAGTTTTGTTTGATATTGTTTCTTATTGTTATGACTAACTTTTAGGCTATATATAACCTATAAGTCATGACTTATGCTTTTGTTATATAATCTTTGAATTACATTTAGTCATTAAATATATGAGACTTAAATGTGATGCATTTGGATAGACTGAGTAAAGAGTACTTGGATGGGGTTGAGAATTTGTTAAATAAGGCTTTTGCTAGGAGTACGATTGGTGATGAAATCTCACATCCTTATAAGAAATGCCAATGGTACTTTAGAAATGTTGTCTTTGAACATTTAATTGTTAAAGGCTTTATGAAAGGATATAATGACAACATTTTTCATGGTGTAAGACTAACACCAAGAGGGGTAGATGATGATGAAGGTGATTTTAGTGTTAACAATGATATTGTTAGGCTTTAGGGTTGCAAGTAATCAACCAGAGGCTAATAATGTTAAGAAGGGGCCAAATGTGGAGGTTAGAAAGTTCTACACATTAGTTAAAGAAAAACAACAAGAATTATATCTTGGTTGTAAGAAGTGTTCTAAATTATCTTTCACAATTAAATTGTATCTCTTTAAGTGTCTCTATGGACTAAGCAATGTAGCATTTGGAGACCTTTTGGAGTTAATCAAGGAGGCATTCCTTAAGGTAAAGGTACCTAGTTCATTTAATGAAGCTAAAAACATGGTGAGAGATTTAAGACTTGAATACAAAAAGATTAATGCATGTCTTAATGATTGTATGCTATATTGGGACAAGCATGAGAGGGCACAGGTGTGTGAAATTTGTGGGGCTTTTAAATGGAAAAGAGTTACTAATTCAAAGGGGAATGATGCCACTTTTTTATCCTCCAATAGGCATAAGGTTCTAGCCAAAATTTTGAGATATTTTCCTCTAAAATCAAGGCCTCAAAGAATCTTTATATGCCTAAAAACAATTAATGAAATGGTTTGGCATGCAAAGCATTAACCTAAGGATGATAATATTAAGCATCCTACTAATGGTAAAGCTTAGAAAGATTTTGATTTGTTGCATCCTGAATTTACAAAGGATCCTCAAAATGTGAGATTAGGTTTGGCCAGTTATAGGTTCAATCCTTTTAGAACCATAAGCATTAGTTGTAACATATGGTCGATTATTCTCATCAATTATAACTTGGCATCATGATTGTGTATAAAGCCAAAATACATGATGCTGCTAATACTTATTTTGGGCCCTAATTTACCTATAAGAGATATATATGTGTTCTTGTAGCCCTTAATTAAAGAATTGAAAGAGTTAGGGAATTAGGTTACCAAACTTATGATGCATCTAACAAGCAATCCTTCCAAATACATGCAAGCCTATTATGGATTATGAGCAACTTTCCAACTTATACAATGTTGTCAGGTGGAGTACTAAAGGCAAGTTAGCATGCTTTATCTGTAATTATGAAACTTGTTCTCAATATTTTCATCATGATAAGAAAACTTGTTATATAGGGCATCATAGGTTCTTAAATCAAAACCACCAATGAAGATGAGATAAAAAGTCTTTTAATGGTTAAATATAGTTGAAACAGTCTTTACTCCTTTGTTTGTAACTAAAATTTTATCAAAGTTATATAACTTTGATAGTTAGTTTGGAAAAAAGCAAAATAGTAACTTTGACACCCTATGGAAGAAACGATCTATTTTCTTTTGTTTGTTATATTTATCTATTAATAAGTGTCATCATAATATAGATGTGATACATATTGAGAAGAACATTTGTGATAGTATTCTTGGGACACTATTAGACATTCTTGGCAAAACAAAAGATCATATTAAATCTCAACTTGATTTACAAGATATAAGTATAAGAAAAGAGCTACAACCCTATTCTCTTTAATGTTGGTTGACATTTATTCCTATTAAGAGCATACATTTCAATGTCACCAAAAGAGAAAACAATTTTTTTGTAAGGTTTAAAAAGGTGCCAAACTACCTCAAGGTTGTGCATCTAACATATCTAAATGTGTCAATGATAAGGGGAGGAAAATTGTTGTGTATAAGAGTCATGATATGCATATCTTAATGCATTGTCCTCTTTTAAATTTTAGTAAAGAAAACAATTTTAAAGCATTTTGTTATGACTTTGATAAGATTAGGGTTATTTTTTAAAGTAATATACAGCAAAACTATGAAAGTACAAGATCTTGATTATTTAGAAAAAAAAATTAATGAAACTCTATATCAATTATAGATGATCTTTCCTCTTAGTCTTTTTTAATGTTATGGTTCACCTACCTATTCATTTGGTTAATGAAATTAGACTTGAGGAGTCTGTGCATTGTCATTGGATGTTTTGCATTGAAAGATACTTGTGCAAGTTAAAAGTATATGTACGAAATAAAAGTCATCATGAAGGTTCAATGGTATAAAGGTATTTGGTTGAAGAGTGCATAGTTTTTTGCTCAAGATATTTGCATGATGGAGTGAAGACTTTATTTACAGGGTACACTAAATAATGTGAAAGTGTCAGATTTGAGAAGACACTGCTTTTCCCTCTTAAAGGTCAGGCAATAAGAGATAAAAGGAAGAGAAAGGGATAGTTTTTCACCTTGAATAGGCTTTTTTAGAGCAAGCACATAGATATGTATTATTCAATTGCAAAGATGGAGAAGTTAAAGGCTATATCGAGTAAACCAATACTATTTTGGCCTCAAATTAGTGCTATCATTCTTACTTAAGTTCAATTTTATTCAAATTTTATATATTTTATTTTCTTTTATGAGAACGGAGTAAAGTGAATATTTAAAATCAATTTGGATCATAAACATAAAAAATTATTGATTAAGAAGTAAAAAGAAAATAAAAGAATCTTAAAGAGGAGTTCTAGTCTAATTTAAATATTTATTTAAAGAAGAATTTTATCCCAATTATGAAATTAAAGTTAGTAAGGATTTTGTCCTATTATTAGTTGAGCATTGTTTAATTTTTTAAGTATAACAATTGCTACATACATCCAAATTAAGTGATTATTAAGGTTAAAGAAAGTTAAGAGACAAAACTACAACTTTATAGTTTACTCCAAATTTGATTCAATTTCTAAAAGGTAGATATTTCAATCACAAATTATGGGTCAAAAACTATTTATAAATTGATTGAAAATAGAAAATCTTAATTAAGAAGAGAGACCACCATATTATAAAGGAGGCAAGGAAAAAAAACAGAAACATACATAATCATTCAAAAAAGAAGGGAGAATTATGCACTAAAGGAAGAATAAAAGAAGAGTAGTAACTATATCATTCTATTCTCCTAAAACTCTTATTGTTTTCAATGTTTAATTTGCTTTTTATTACTTTTACAATGAAAAAATTTTCTTAGCTAAAACTATGGTGTACCCTTACTATCATTATATAGTTTTCTTTACTTTTATACTATTCAAGACTTTTCTTTTCATGAAAAGTTTGTGTTATTATACTTAATACTTTTAAAACCTTGATCACCTTTTAAATTGATTTGATATGCATGATTAAGACCAAGTGGACATTATGTGTAATAGATTAAATAATACATAATACAAATTGAATAAAATACAGTGATGTACAAACATGATTCATGCAATAATAATGGGTGGATTTCAAAAGGATTGGCTTAAACTAGAATTTTTGACAAAATTAATACTCTTTTATTTATTTAAATCTATACAAAGATATAGTAGATTAATAAGTAAAGGTAAATTCAATATAACTTAAGAGAGTATTAAATAACATAAGAAATTTTGTTGTCCTATGAATAAATCCTCTTCTTGATAGCATATTAGTTAAAAACTTTACATAACGTTGGTGTGCCCAACTAATGCCTTAGTGTCTTTAAAATCCTAATATCATCTATTCTTGATTACTTCTATTATTTATCATTTAATTATTTTCTTTAGATTTTATTTGTTCTTATTTAGTTTTCTAAATTTTAAAATCAATTTTCTAAATAAAGTTATGATTAATTAATATTTTGGTATTTGTTTGCTTTCAATCCTCATGGAACGATACTCTATTTAATATATATATTACTTGAACAACCAGTACATTTACTAGTAGTTGTATGCATCACCTCTCTTTCCATATTGTTGGTAAAACATGTGTGCATACTCCATATTCACACTTCAAAATGTACTTCCAAATGTCCCTTAGCAGCTAACCAAAATTCAACTCAATCAAACTATAAATCAATGTTCATCTATACAATTTATTAAAATTGTCATAAATAAGAGAACAAAAAGTTGTTAAAATTCAAAGGTCTCTAGTCTAGATCAAAAACTTGCCCTTGTAGATTACTAAAACACAATCCAACCGTCCATAATAAAGATATATCTATCCTCTAATTATTCACAAAAAATTTACTTAATCATACCATAATCAATCTTTCAACTACATGATTGATCAAAATTGCATGCAAAAAAATGCCTAGAATGTAGACCTACGAAATTAAGGAAAAACCTAGATTTACAATGTTCAAAATACAATCTCCATCATTAAGGATCAAGAATAAGATGTCATTTATTAGTTGTCTAAGTTTTAACTTGATCAAATATCATTTGACTTCTAATAAGAAGATATAAGAACACTGTCTCAAGTTGAAAAATTTTAGCAGCCACCCAACTCTCTTTTTTCTCCTTCTACAGCCTCTTTATCTTTCTTCTTTCTTTTTTAATTAGGTTTTCAATACCTAATGAGGGGTATTTATACCCTCATTAAGTGTTTTTGGGTTGTGGACCAAAAATAAATACATTTAGGCTTTATCTCCATAATAATTGGACTCTCATACCATATAAGAAAGGATTAATAAGCCTAATAATTCTCCCTCTCTTAACTATGTAGAGGTATTAGTCATCTCGGCCAATAAACAAAACAACTTAAACTTCCTTATCAGCAATGTCTTTGTCAATATATTAGCAACATTATCATTTGTATATATCTTTTCAAGTGTCAGTTATTTAAAATTAAGAATATCGTGTATCCAATGATACCATACATCAATATGTCTTAACCTAATATGAAAAGTTAAATTCTTACCAAAACAGATTACACTATAGCTGTTACAATATAACACATACTTTGGTTGTTCAAAACCAATCTCCTTCGTGAGTTTTTTCATCCAAAGTAACTCTTTGGATGTTTTAGTTATAGTTATGAACTCTACCCCTATAGGGGTCAATGCAACACACTTTTGCAATCAAGATTGCCAACTAATTGCTTCCCTTATAAGAGTAATCAAATGACCCGAAGTAAACTTTCTAAAGTCAATGTTACCTATAATATCTAAATTTGTGTATCCAATAAGGGTAAACTCATCATTCCAAAACAAAGTCTCAGATTAGTAAAACCTTGCAAATATCTCAATATCCACTTCTCTACATCCCAATGCTCTTTACCAAGATTTGAAATAAACTAACTAGTTATGCCAATTATATGAGCTATATCGGGCCTTGTACACACCATTGCATATATTAAACCACCCACAATTAATACATAAGGAACTCTTTAGATCTTTTCCTTCTCTTTCTCTGTGGAAGGACATTAGTTAAAAGATAATCTAAAATGTGTAGTAAGAAGAGTGCTTACCACTTTAGCTTTATCCATATTAACCTTTTAATCACCTTTTCAATGTATTACTTCTAACACAAACATAAATTCTTGTTTTTTCTATCCTGAGTAATTGACATGTAGAGGATCTTCTTTACTAGTCCTAAGTTCTTCATGGAAAAAGACTAACTTAACTCTCAAAACATTACAACCAACAATAATCATATCACCAATATAAAGTAGTAAAATGATAAAATCATCATTAGTGAATCTTTGAACAAAAATACAATGAGCATAAGTAGTCTTCTTGTAGCCTTACTCCCCGATAATGGACTCAAATTTCTTATATCATTTCCTCAGATCTTGTTTCAAGCAATTCAAGTTCTTTTTCAACCTACACACATAATCCTTTTTTTCCTTTTATCTCAAAACTCTATGGTTACTCTATATAAATTTCTTCTTCTAAGCCACTATGGAGAAAAGCCATTTTCACATCCATGTACTTGATCTCTAAGTCCTAGCATGCAGCCAAACTTAACATATCTCAAATAGAAGACATTTTTATCACTGGTGAAAAGATCTCTTTAAAAGTGATGCCATATTTCTGATTGAATCCCTTGACAACCAATCTACTTTATATTATGGACATAAAGTGTCCTCTTTTTATTTTATCTCATAAACCCATCAATTTCTCAAAGCCTTCTTACCCTTAGTAACTTTATCAACTTATAAGTGAAGTTATCATATAAAGATTCCATCTTATCTGTCACAACATCTATCTAGTACTATTTATACTCACTTTCAACTCCTTTTTCATAACACTCGGGTTCTCCCCCTTCAATTAACATCACAAACTCATTAGGAAAGTACTAAGTAGAAGGCACTAGAACTTTGTTAGACCTTTATGGTTGAAATGGAGGTGAAGATATCAGTGGATGATTTTCTAAGAGAACATCAATATCACTTGCACCTTGCATATTATGATTCTGTTAAACACTCTTTTCATATTCTTAAACATCAACTAGATCACCTGAAGGTGTCTAAGGAATTGCATCAATATCAATAAGACTATCATTGGCCTAAGTAGTTACCTTTTTAATATTTTCAATATATTGATCCTTAAAAAACACAACATCTCTACTTCTAACATGTTTCTTCTTAACTAAATCATATAATTTATACCCAAGTCATCTTCACTATAACCAAGAAAGATACACTATTAAGTCTTCAACTTCCCTTTTTCATATTTTAGGACATAAACAAAAGCCTTATAGCTAAATACTCACAAATGATCATAAGACTCCCTTACCAAACCAAATTCTATCTAAAACATTATCTTATAGAGGAAAACTAACAGACAAATTAATCACTTATGTCACAATATTTAAGACTTCACCTTAAAAGGATTTATACAGCTTTACATCTAAGAGTAGACATCTAACCCTCTTAATTAATGTTTTATTTATCCTTTTAGTCAAACCATTTAATTACAGTGTTTTAAGAGGTGTCCTCTGATGTATGATCTCATGTACCTTGTAATACTTATCAAACAAGCCATTGTACTCATCACCATTATCAATATAAACACAATTTAACTTCTTCCTTGTCCGTCTTTCAACCAAGGTATGAAATTGTTTGAACATGTCAAAGACTTAATCTTGAGTCTTTAAAGTATAAACCCAAAGTTTTCTTGAGTAATCATTAATAAAAGTTACAAAATAAAGAGCACCACCAAAAGAACATACCTTCAAAAGGCCACACATATTAGAATACACCAACTTAAGTAACTCTAATTTCCTTAAAAGTAGGTAACTCTTGAATGTAACTTTATTATATTTCCTAGCCAAACAATGGGGACACTTCTTCAAAACCATACTCTCCGTATATGGAAGCTAGTTTTTCCTCACCAAATAATTCATCTCCTTTTAACTCATATGACTAAGCTACTTATGTCATAAATTAGTGGAATTTTCATTCTTCAGTGCATTCATAACGTCTTTAAAGATGAAAACTTGTATAAAATATGAACTGAAGCCTTTATTACCTTGTGTCATAACTAAGGAGCTTTTAGTAAACTTCCATTAGTCATCATTAAAGGTACTGCAAAAACCCTCATCATCAAGCTTTCCTACCAAAATTAAATTCAAACAAATATTTAAGACATGTCTAACATCCCTCAATGTCAACTATGCTTCATTACTAATCTTTAAGCAAATATCACCAATATCAATGACTTTTACTAAGTTGTTATTACCTATCTTTAATGTTCTATAATCACTAGGAGTGTATGTTATAAAGAATTCCCTTTTTGAAGTAACATGAAGTAAGGCACCACTATCTATAACCCAATTAATCTCATAAGATGTCAGATTAATTATATTCTCATCACAAACAATAATAAGGTCAATAGTACCAAAAGTACATGTAATAACAACACAATCATTACCATTATTCCTTTCCTTATACTCATCACTACCATCTTTGGTTTCTTTCTTTCACTTGTAGCATTTTTTTCTAAATATCACTTGTCTTTCCACAAATGACATTAGATATTCTTGTACTTTGATCTTGACTTACTTTAACTTTTACTTTTATTCCTTTTACCCTTTTCATTTTCTTCACTTCTTCCTTTAGTTTTAGTAATTAAAACCTCTGATTTGGATGATAATAAACCTTGAGATTTTCTTCTCATCTCCTTATTCAACACACCATCTTTTATAAGTTTTAATGATAAAACACCACTAAAGGGAGAATTAGTAAGTGAAATTCATAAAGTCTTCCAAAAATCAAGTACTCTAACTAGTAACCATAACTCAAGAATCTCGTCATAAAACTTAATGCTCATGCTTAACAATTGATCAATAAGATCCTAAAACTCATTCAAGTGGTCAACAACTGAATTCTCTTCTTTATATCTTAACTATATCATAGTCTTTAACAAGAATAACATGTTATTATCAGACTTTAAAACAGATAATATCTCAAGCTTGCTCCATAAAATTTGTGCATATGTCTCATTACAAATGTGATTTTAAATATTATCATCAACAAATTGTCATATAAAACCATAAGCATAGTCATGTTCAAAATCACATTTTTCATCATTCTTAAACTTAGGTTTAATACTAGTAAATAGTGGCAAATGCAATTTCTTCATAAATAAGAGATCCCTCATTTTACTCCTCTATATATGATAATTCATATCATTTAAACAAACCATTTTATTCACATTCAACTTCATCATTCAAACAAACCAAATACACTAACTAGACTATGATATCACTTTGATGGGAGAAACGGCAACAAAGTACAAATAACCCAAGAGACTTGTCCCTCTTGCTTGAACCTATGAAGAGATAATTGAATAATAAATATAATAATCAAAGCAAGCATACAAGAGAAAACACCAATTTTTATGTAAAAAACCCCTTCAAATTAAAAAAAGGGAAAAACCATGAAATGTTCCAATATAGAAATCAATTCCACTATAATCAATATATGAGTACAATAGAGGCATACAACCCAAATTACATCAAATAAATTGAACAAATTCAATTGGATTTAATGAGAGGTTAATGTGTTGACTAAAACAAACCAACTACATTCTATCAATCACAACTCAACAAGCAAGTCTTACAACAACAATCCAACCATTTAGAATGAACTTTCAAATGTCCCCTACTAATTAACCAAAATTTAGTTCAATTGAACTACAGAACAATGTTCATCTACATAATTTACTAAAACTGTCATAGATAAGAGAACAGAAAGTTAACAAAATTGTCTAAATCAAAAACCTACCCTTGTAGATTAACAAAAAATTATCCAACTGTCTACAATAAAAATATATGTACCCTCTAACTACTAATCAAAAATCAATTTGATCGAACCACAGTCAATTTTCCAATTACATAATTAATCAAAACTACACACAAAAAAATGTTCAGAATGAAAAATTACAAAACTGAAGAAAAACTTGGACTTACAATACTCAAAACACAATTTTCACCATTCAAGACCAAGAACAAGACATTCTTTATCAGTTTTCCAATTTTAACTCGATTAGACACCATTTGACCTTTCAATAGTAAAATATAAGAATATTACCTCAAACTAAAAAATTGTAGTAGTCACTCAACTTTTTTTTATCTCCTTCTATAGCACCTCTTTGTATTTTTTTTTTTAATTAGGTTTTCAGTAGTCAAACAGGGATATTTATACCCTCATTAAATATTTTGGGATTATGGGCTAAAAACAAATATACTTAGACTCTATCTTCATAACAATTGGATTCTCATACCACACAAGAAAGGACCAATAAGCCTAACATGTTGCACTATGGTTACAATAAGAGACAGAATGAGATTTTCCTTAAAAGCTTTTTCCTAAATAAAGGAAAAAAATATATATCTCCCACTTCTTAATTTTCAGCTACTATGCACTTAACTTTTTCCTTTTTACTTTTTTTTCCTTTATTTTTTTAGATATTCTAATAATCTTAGGACCAAAAACTAACAAATACTATTTTGTTGCCCTTCTTAATATTTTATTCATTGTGTATGTCATGCCTCTTAAATGACAAGTTCATATAATATTTTCATTCTTAATTTGCTTGTTAATCCTAATCTTTTGTACCATACATACTCCTACAAATGGAGTTAGTGTCATATCTATTGTGCTTGTAAGAAATGGAAAAGGTTTTGGCAACAAGAGAAGAGGAGGAGAGGTCAAGCACATAAGGAGCATGTGAGAGATGAGAGACACGAGAGATTATTTTTAGTTCTTTTAATATTTTTTAATTTAATTATATTTTTATTTAATTAACTTTATTAAAAATATTTCATGAATATGACTTTGATTAATTTTTGACATGTAAGTGTGTCACATATATAAATTAAAAGAATTTATTAGCTCTTTTCAATAACATTTTAGATTTATGACAAAAAAGAATTATATGGAACCAAATTATTCTTTTTCAATGATTGTAATAGATGTGTAAAAACACATAAAATTTATAATTTATTTCTATAACAACCATTTATTTTATATAATTATCTAATTTGTATTATTTTATAATTATAATATTTTACACAATATACAAAATAGAAATATTTAATTAATCATATATCTTATATACTAGTATATTTTTCATAAAAATGAATTAATAAATAGTTTATTTTTATCTATTCAAATTTATAATAAATTTTAAAAAATGATAAAAATAAAAAATTAATTTTTGAAAATTAGTAAATTAACCCACGAGTCAACTCTAACTCAATTCAAACTTGAAAATAACCTAAACCTCAAGGATCCTAAGACAACTCAAGTTAAAAATAATCCGAGCTTGGAGTGAGTAGAAGTAAATTTGCTTGACCCAAGCCGTTTAACATCTCTGCTCAATAATAATGGGTTGGGACATGAATGTGTAATTTTTCAAAAAAAATCCAAATTGTTGCTCTTAAAGCCCAATGTTGGAGCCCAATATCCAATGTAATCTAACTTTTCTTTTCTTTTCTTTTCTTGTTCTGGAACGTTGAGTTTTGGAATGACAAATGAAAAGGGTATTTAAACAAATAAATGAGTGGGAATAGAAGAGTTTTTCTGTTGGAGGCAACAAAGCCAAGTGACATGAAAAAAATAAACAAATAGGATTTGAAGATTTTTTTTTTGGTTATATTAGAGCCAATAAAGCTAGAAGTGGAGAGATGCGTTCTAGAGTATAAATGTGGAAGACACATTAATGTTTTTACCCTTTTATACCCCTCTAGCATTTTTATGTTTATTATCATTAGTAGAAAAGGTAACCTCATGGAATGATCTGAAAAACACACTGAAGTCTTGCGAGTGACATATCTATACACAAAAATAGAATATCTATATAGACAGATTCGTGTCATCTTACTTGCAATAATCAAAGCTGCTTTATTATATGGAATCTCTTGATGTAGGAATGAACTATTTAATGCTCGTCGTTAATAATATTTAGGTATCAAACAGTTATAAAAATGTGATAAATGGACAAAGATAGTGTGGCGTGCAACTAACTGTAAAAACTGATCATCGTACATGTACATTTACACATTGTGAATTCAATAACTTTACAGGATCGTATTATATAATCTGCGATGGTGACCCCAACCAAGTTTCTTAGCCAATTAATCTGGAATCACAGAAGTTCCGTGCCGCCACATTATTGCTTCAGGGCAACAGACACCCACTTTTTTTTTTGTGGGGGGGGGGGAGGTCAGGGACCACTGGTTACTCAAAACTAAAATCAGTTTAATTTTTTTATTTAACAAGAAATTGAAATGGAGAAGGCCGCATTAATCAGAGTGAACCGAACTAAACCAACAACCCATTGAATATGTAAACCGGGCAAATTAGAGTCGAATGAGCTTAACGAGAGTCCCTTTTTTATTGGTTACATTTCAATCAAAAGAGAGTAAGAGTTTCTCAAATTTTAAGCCTGAGAGCTGGCTATAATTTTATAGCTGAAAACTCAATATGTTTCTTATCGATGTGAGAATAAAATCCACAAGGGGCAACACTAACTAGTGCAATAGCTGAAGACTAAGCTGTTCATCTTTTATAAGAAGAACCCGTCCCTTCCCCCCTTGTATCTAACCGAGGTGGAATTCTCTAAGTGGGATAGGAATCATAGACCGATTGTATACAAAAGGGAGGAGGAGGGTTATGTTACAAAAATGAGCTAGCCCCCATGGAATTTGTGCGTTGAAGGTCAAAATGCTTCCTTCGGCTCTTGGCTTTAAAAGCATGTTTGGATAAAATTTTAGGGGAAGAGAAAAATGTAGGGAAGGAAATTAAGAAGAATGCAAAATAGGAAGGTGAAAAGTTTTTTGTTCTTTCTATGTTTAGAAAATAATGACGTGAAAAAGAAAAGTAATAAATTTTTTGATTGAAAATGAATAAAAAGTAATGTTGAAATACCAATTTTCTTCTTTATGGTCAAAATAATAAATATTAATATATAATTGAATAAAATTATTTAATTTGTAAACCTTGTAAAAACTTACGTAATTGGACACTAAATATTAATCGATGGTTTCCAAAAATATTATCATTGATGTCCTCTAAATGAGGGAGATAGGATGGGATTCCTTTATTGCATAGAATGATTGCAATTATGGCACAAGACTAGGCAGGGGGTTTACGTAAACCTTTTAGAGGGATCCCAGGCTTTCCGTTCGTTTTTTGAAAGGGATCAGCTTTCTGCGGCCCGGAGTGGAAAATAGACAGTCTTTCCTCTCCCCCACCCCGATGGCCCCAACACATCCAAGCGAGCGCATTGGTCCCTTTCCACAGCTTTTCCCCCGTCCCCTCCACCACCTTTTCCCTCTTCCGGAGCCAGGGTCTAAAGTGTCGAGTGGGCCATGCCTAGGTTTTTTACGGCTGGGCTTTGTCTCGGCTTCCAGTGAGTATGTTGAGGGACATACAAAATTTTAAAGGATAAAAAAAAAAAATTAAAATATACACAAAAATATTATCTACAAATAGTGACAGAAAAATATTAATACTTTACATTATTATTATTATTATTTTATATACCCACCGATTCCCATTTGACCGTTGATATACAATTGAATTAGTAACTGGCTAATCCGGTCTATTGTCCGAGTCAAGGACCGAACCGAATTTGAGAACTCTGCTTTTGAAAAAGGCAGCAGAAACGTTGCCCCCACAAGGCTCTCGCGTCCTTGTTTCTCTCTCTTGGTTTTTTTGGGGTGCAATGCAAGATGTCTCCTGTTTCTTGGGAAAGACGCCTTTGTCTACCCAGTCGCCCGATAATCGCATTAGCAGCTCATTTCTAGCCATCTTCGAGTGTCGTATTCCAGATGGCACCTCCGACTTCTTATCGAGCTCTTCTCCTCCTTGTCTACAGAATCGCGGAAATTTGACCATTAAAAACGGGGAGTCCTGGCAGTGCCATAACAATTTAATAAGGGCGCAGTCCGATCAAATATTTCGGACAGAATGCAGTCCAATCTTTCATTGTCAAGGCTCTCTACACTTGCATTCTAAGCTATCATCCTGTTTTTGGACTGTTGTTAGGGGTTTTCAGATATTTATGCGTCCTTTTAATATTAACTAGGAGACATTAATTAAAAAAAAATAAAAGAGATAGACGCACGAAAATTTTAATAACTCTTTTTTTTTTCTCTTTTAACACACACAAAAATATATATTACAAATATTATTAACTTTGAATAAATTTCATTTTATTTAATTTTAATCTTAAATAAGTTTGAAATCAAATAATGGATCCTCAATATATATTTGCGTATATCAAAAACAAAATAATAAGAAAAATTTTAAATTTAAATTAATATATAAAAAAATATATTAAATTATCACTCTAAATAATAAAAATTCAATGATTTTTTTTACTTTCTTTTATTATATTCAAATAATTTTGTGATAAATCATCTACTGACAGTTCTCACAGCCTGTATAGAATGTTAAGCAATCATAGGAAAGAAAAAGATGGGAAAGAAAAGGATGAGGGAAATTGATGGTAAAATTAATGTAGCGACCCACAAAAACAGTGTCTCACCAAAGTTGGTGAAAATGTATGTTATGGCTGCTATAGTGGAATAAAAAGATAAAATAACCCTCCAATGTTCTTGTGCACTGCATGAAGCCCACCAAAGTGTCAAACAGATCGGACAAGAAAAAGTATATCTTATAGTATATTTTATAAACAAAGCTTATCCTATATTTTTACAAACATGAAACGTATTTTTCCTAAGATTTATTTTAGGTGATGTAATTTTTCATTTATAAAATGTTACCATCTACTTAGATGTATAAAAAAAAAATCAAACTTTATATAAATTTATATGTAAGAATATAAATATTATTGAGTCTGATTAAATAAAAATAATAAATTTAAATAAATATAATTAATTTATATATTATATAAAAATATTATATTTTATATATAAAATATCAATATAATATAAAATAATAAATTTGTAATATAAAAATTAATTATATTTACTTAAATTTACTATTTTTGAGTCAATTTAAATTTTCTTATTTATAAATATAAATTTTTTTCTTTTTATTCTTTCACAACATTCAAACAAAAAAATTATAATTTCTATTCATTTTATTTATCACTCATTTCTTGCTATTTTGAAATAAAAAAAATTATCAAATTAAACATTACTTACTACATAAGGACATAAATATTATTTTATAAATATTAATTTTCTTTCCTTTATTTTCTCTCCACATTCAAACAATAAATCTTCTTTCCCACTTATTTTTAACATATCCAAATAACTAATTAAAATTTTCTTTTTTCACAACTTTCTTTCATATCCTTATTCAAATCCGAACACGCCATTAACGAAGTAATTGATGTGATAATGCGTAAAGGGGTTTGCTTACAAATAATCATAATGATTGTTCGTCTCCCACTTCGGTTTTTGTTTTGTATCACAAATGTTGTGTAAAAGACCAGAAAATTATTGGCTACGTACATGTCAATATATATTATGACTTTGGACTTCTTTTTTTCTCACTTCCTTCGTCTTTCTCCCACATTTGTTGTGTTCTTTCTCTCTCTCTCTCTCTGTTGGTTTTCATTTGGTTCTTATTTTGTTTGGAGTATTTTCTATTACTAATGATTAAACAACTCCGTGAAAAAATTTTATTTTTTATTCAAGTAATGGTACCAAAAAATTATTACCACCTTGATGAAACTTTTAGAGATAATGGGTAAAAAGTTTTAAAAGATATAAGAGGTTTATTATATATCAGAAAACCTAATAATATGAGTTAAAATAAAAAAGATGAATAAAGTATTAAATAGACTAATTGAGAATATTCATACTAATATAACTACAAATGGTATGAATTCAAATTTGGAAGAGAGTCAATGTCTTATTAATATAATTGAAGTACTAAATGGGTCAAAACTAAATAATAACATTTACTCTTAAATAGTAATTTATTTTAAATAAGTGATTGTATAAAAATGAGTTTTTTATATAAGAATTTGTTTTAAATAGAAATTTCTCCTAAATAAAAATTTATACTTTTTAAAATTTTTATCTTAACTTATAAATAGACACCTCTTTATAAGTTCTAAAATATTAAATAACTTTGAGAGAAATAAAAAGTAAGAGTTTTCTCCTTCAGTTTTTTCGAAAACTAAAGAACTTATTATGAAATACCTCTCTTATAGCATTCAATTTGACTTATCACTCCTAATTTCCTTCTTTTTTGGAGCGTGGCATCCGTATCTTTCTTAAATACTCTAAATTTGTATTTATTTGAATGTTGAATTTAGGGTTTGTATTATTATAGTCTGATTTAATTTTCCTAGATATTCTGTGTTTTCTTATGTGTGCTGCGTCCCTGAGTCACATCCGTTGGAGTTTTCCACATTAGTTAGTATCAGAGTTAGACTCTAAAATAGGTTGGATCAACTAATTTTTCAATTTGCTACATTGTGATTTATTTATTTTTGTTTAGTTTGCCTATTAAGTACATTACTATTCAAATTCACTAATTTGTCCATTTCACTAATTTGTCCATTTGTAACTCTTCTCACTTTATTTGATACTATAATTATCAAAAAATGTACGAATTTCAATTCCAATTGTTGCCTTTAAGTATTTTATTGTTATTTTGTGTTGAGCCAAAAAAAAAAAGAGGAACAAAAGAAAAAAAAAAGTATCAAATTTAAATTATTGATAAAAGTTAAAAATTTTGGTCATATTGGCCACAATAATAATATAGTTTTTTACTTAACTTCAATTATGTCATCTGTTTTCTTGTTATATCATCTAAGTTTGTCCTTTAGATTTAACATTTATCCTAATTTTTATAACTTTAGGTCATTAAATTCATTTTTCTTGATATCTTTTTTCATTTTTTTTTTATTCTTTATCTCTAATTTGTTCAATTCTTTTATTCAAAATCAATCCTCTTAATTAGTTTGTTTAGTTATTTAAAAAGCTAAAAGGGGAAATTTGAGTGGTAAAAGGTAAGAGTGCAAATTTATATTAAGAAAAAGTCATAAAAAGTGTAAATACAGGAGGGTCTGACACGTTTTCTTTTGAATGAAACACATCAGATAGTGTTCTATGAGGTATCCTAATCATTTTTTGCAGAAGTAATACTATAATTTTCATAGACAAAGGTATAAAGGTACAACTCAGGAAGGAGTTTGTGATGTGCATTTCAAGATCAAAACTATGTAACAACAATTTGAGCACATGAATAATATATTTGATGATATAAGGGAGAGGATGAAGGAGTAAACTAATATAATAGTAAAGTTGCAAAGGAGACACGAGGAATATGAGTTCCTAAAATAAGAAGGCAATCGAGACATGCCTATAACTATGAAGATGATGTATAACATGATGAATTTGACAATCGAACTATTATGGTTAAAACTGTCAACAATAAAAGGGATTAGAGAGATTTTAGGAGGTATGACACCTATGACCATGATTTAGGCAGTATTAAAATGACAATTCCTTCGTTCCAAGGTAAAGATGATCCTAATGCATACCTGAAAAGAAAGAAAAAAGTTTTTTCGGTTTTTGACTACCACAACTATTCCAAATAGAAGAAAGTAAAGCCTGCTATCGTTAAATTTACTAATTATGTTATTATTTGGAGGGATTAACTTATATTGAGTAGGAGAAGGAATCATGAGCGGTCTATTAATACATGAGAAGAGATAAAGGCTATCATGAAAAGGAGGTTTGTCCCTAATCACTATTACAGAGAGTTGTACCAAAGGCTGTAAGGGCTCACTCAAGGCACTAAAAGTGTGGAGGACTACCACAAAGAGATGAAGATTATCATAATTAAGGTAAATGTAGAAAAAGATGGAGAGGAAATCATGGCTCAATTTTTACAAGGGCTAAATAAAGACATAGTCAGCATGATTGAATTGCAACACTATGTGAAATTAGAAGACATGGTACACATGATAATGAAAGTTAAAAGACAGGTTAAATGAAAGGGTTCCACACAATTTGGGAAAAATTTGGGTTCTACCTCATCTTGGAAGCCAAATTGGAGCAAAAGGGACAAAAAGGTCGATTACAAGTCTAAAGTCGAGTTATTCAAGCATAAAAATATGAGTTTTAACAAAGAGGCAGGTAATTATGTCCCTCAACCAAGTAGAAATAAAGATGTTAAATGTTTTAAGTGTTTGGGCAAGGATCAAATTATATTTCAATGTCTAATAAGTGTGCAATGATCTTAAAAGGTAATAGTGATGTTGAAATTGCAAGTGAATCAAATGATGATTCTGTGTCATTATTAAAGGGTGAAAGTGATGGAGAGGAGTATCTTATCAATAGAGTAACTCTCATCACAAGGCAAGCATTGAATGCGTAAATGAAGGAAGAAAATGAGGTGTAACAAGATAACATCTTTCAAACAAGGTGTCTCAATGAAGATAAGGTATGTAGTATGATTATTGATGGTGGAAGTTGGATTAATGTTGCTAGCATAATTATAGTTGAAAAACTGAATTTACCTACTATGAAGTATCCTAGGCCATAAAAGCTTCAATGGTTAAATAAGAGTAGTAAAGTCAACGTAAATAAGGAAGTGCTCATGTCATTTTCAATTAGAAGGTACCATAATGAAGTTTTATGTGATGTTGTATTTATGCATGCGAGTCATATTCTATTAGGAAGGTCATGATAGTTTAACAGATAAGTTATGCATAATGGATTCAAGAATTGATATTCCTTCATAATGAATGAAAAGCCCATCACTCTTATACCATTATTACCTCAACAAGCTTATGAGAACTAGTTAAGGATTAAAAATGAAAGTGAATAGAAAAGAGAGATTGAAAAAAGAGAAAAGAGAGAAGAAAACGTGAGGACACAAGAGAAAGAGAGAAGAAAACGTGAGGACACAAGAGAAAGAGAGGAAAACAGAAAGTTTTTACGCAAAAAAAAGTGATGTTAAAAGAGCATTTTATACCAAACAACCTATAATCGTATTATTACACAAAGAAACTTATTTTAACATTAACAAGTTTGACTTTTTTTGGTCTTGTGTTATTATTTCTCTTTTGCAGGAATTTAAAGATGTATTCTCTAACAATATCTTAAGCGGATTGCCACCTAAGAGAGGAATTAATCATCAAATTCATTTTATCCCTAGTGCATTCATCCTAAACTATCTAGCATATATGAGTAATCCCGATGAGACAAAAGAGCTTTAAAGGTAAGTTAAGGAACTTATTTCGAAGGGATATGTGAGGAAAAGTATGAGTTCTTATACACTTCCTATTCTACTTATACCCAAGAAAGATGGAACTTGGAGAATGTGTGTTGACTGTCGAGTAATCAACAAAATCACTATAAAGTATCGTCACCTCATACCTAGGTTAAATGACATATTGGATAAATTGCATGGTTCATGTGTCTTTTCTAAAATTGATTTGAAAAGTGGATATCACTAGATTAGGATGAGAGAGGGAGATGAGTGAAAAACAACTTTCAAAATTAAATATGATTTATATGAATGACTTGTTATACCATTTAGTCTCACTAATGCATCGAACACTTTTATACGACTAATGAATCATGTTTTGCGTCCATTCATTAGTAAATTTATGGTTATATATTTTGATGATATTTTGGTCTATGGTAAAAGTTTAAAAAAGCATTTTGATTATTTATATTTTATTTTAATTTTTTTATATTCTGAGAAATTATATACTAACTTAAAGAAATGTTTCTTTTATACTAATTAAGTCACATTTTTTGGTTATATTATGAGTATTAAAAGTATTAAAGTTGACGAGGAAAAAGTTAGGACAATTTGTGATGAGCCTACACCTAAGTTAATTAGTGATGTACGTAGCATTCATGGTCTGGCTAATTTCTATAGATATTTTGTTAGGGACTTTAGTACCATTACTGCACCACTAATTAATATTATAAAAAAGAACATGAGTTTTAAGTAAAGTAGTGATTAAAACAAGACTTTTAATTGCATTAAGGAAAAATTAAGTTCTGTACCTTTACTTTCCTTACTTGACTTTGCAAAAACTTTTAAGATTAAGTGTGATACTTCAAGGATTAACATTGGAGTTGTTTTGATGTAAGAAAGGTGCCCAATTGCTTACTTTAGTAAAAAGCTAAGTAGAACAAGTCTCAATTATTTTACTTATGATAAAGAGATGTATGTATTAGTATGAGTTTTAAAGACATGGCAACATAACCTTTGGACTAAAAAGTTTGTCATCCATACTAACCATGAATCTTTGAAGCACTTGAAGGATAAGGAAAGTTGAACAAAAGACATGTCAAGTAGATTGAATTCATTGAGACCTTTCTCTATATAATCAAATATAAACAAAGTAAAGAAAATGTGATAACTAATGCATTATCTTACAGGTATGCTCTTATATCTACACTTATTACAAATTTATTGGAACTTGAATATATTAAAGATTTATATGTGGAAAATCTTGACTTTACTAATGTGTATAAAGCATATGAGAAGTCAGTTTTTAAGAAGTTTTATAGGCATGAAGGTTTCTTATTTAGGAAAAATCATTTATGCATGTTTATAAGCTCTTTAAGGGAATTGGTTATAAGAAAAGTTTATGCGAGTGGTCTAATGGGTCATCTCGAAGTTAGGAAAACCCTAAATGTTCTAACTGAATATTTCTTTTGGTCATATATGAAATGAGATGTTAAGAGGGTATCTAAGAGATGCGTAACATGCAAATAAGGTAAATTTAGAGTTTTACCCCATAACCTGTATACCTCTTTACCCATACTTAGTCATTCTTAGGTTGATTTATCTATAGACTTTTATATTATGGTTGTTGCAATCAAAAAGGGGTAGGGATTCTATATTTGTTGTTATTGACACACTTCATTCCATGCCATAAAACTAATGATGCAAGCAATGTGGTTGACTTATTCTTTAAAGAAATAGTACGTTTGCATGGCATGTTGTAAAGTATTGTTTCAGATCAGGATACAAAGTTCTTATGCTACTTCTAGAAGATTTTGTGGGATAAGTTAGGTACTAAGATGTTGTGTTTAACTACTTGTCATTCATAAACTAATGGATAAACTGAGGTGGTTAATTGAACTTTTTCTACTTTTTTGCATGCTATTATTCGAATGAATTGGAAAATATGGGAAAATTGTTTATTACATGTCAAGTTTGCATATAATAGGAGTGTTTATTCTATTACTAGTTACTCTCTATTTAAAATTGTATAGAGTTTTAATCCATTAACTCCTTTGAATTTAGTATCTATACCTGTTGATGAGTATGCTAGTTTAAATGGTAAACGTAAGGCTGACATGGTGAAGAAATTGCATGAGAATGTGCAGCAAAATATTGAAAAATGAATTAAGCAATATGCATCCTATGTCAATAAAGGGCAAAAGAATGTGATATTTAAACTTAGTGATTGGGTTTAAGTGCATATGCACAAGAAATGGTTCTCAACTCAAAGGTGTTTAAAGCTATAACTTAAAAGAGATGATTTATTTCAAGTTATAGTACGAATTAATGTCAATACTTATAAGTTGAACCTTCCTAGTGAGTATAATGTGAATACAACATTTAATATTTTTTATCTTTCCCCTTTTAATGTAGGTGATGATTTGAGGATGAATCCTTTCGAGAAGAGGAGAAATGATGAGAACCTTAGATATGATGGGTGGAAGACTTCAAAGGATGTAAGAAGTTCATTGTATATTCAAAAAGACTCAATAACATGAATTAGAGCCAAAAAAATAAAAGAAGTACTAAATGAGTTGTTTGAGGGTATTCAAGTCAACCCAACTACAAATAGTGTGAATTCAAACTTGAAAGAGAGTTAAAAACTTATTAATATGATTGAAATACTTAATAAGTTAAAACTAAGTAATTGCATTTATTTCTAAATAATAGTTTATTCTAAATAAGTGATTGTATAAAAGTGAGTTTTCTATGTAAGAATTTATTGTACATAAAAATTCCTCCTAAATAAGAATTTATTTTAAATAGAAATTTATATATCTTTAGAATTACTATCTTAACTTATAAATAGACACTTTCTTATAAATTCTAAAATATCAAATAATTTTGAGAAAAATAAAAAGTAAAAGTTTTTTCTTTTAATTTTTTTCGATAATTAAAGAATTTATCAAAAAATATCTTTTTTGTAGTATTTAATTTTACTTATCACTCCCTTTTTTTTAGTGTGACGTTTATATTTTTTTTCAATATCCTAAATTTATATTTCTTTAAAAATTCATATTTTTTTAAATGTTAAGTTTAGAATTTGTATTATTACAATATGATCTAACTTTTTTAGATATTTTCTTAATTTTTTTTGTATGTGTTGAGTTCCTAAATCACATTTTTTGAAATTTTTTGCATCATAATTTAATGGAAGCTTTCACTTTCTATTTGATTAATTACAAAAATATTGCTAATTTAGTGTAATTTCCAATTAATATATGGTGGTTTATTGTTTCAACAATATGAAAAATTTCACCATGTTTCTATGTCAAATGTTGGATTATTTTACCGTTATTTATTGACTTCTAATTCTTTATGTTTATTATGCTAAAAAGAAAAAAAAAATTGAAAGCTAAGTGTGGGTGGAAAACTAGTTAGTAATTGAAGCCCGATTAGTAATGAATAATAAGTAAATTTAACCCAAAAATAATGAGTAAAAGTATGCTTAAAGGCCCAGCCACTGGGACAAGCAATTCTAATTTGTAATGGGGTTACTTGAATGGGAAAAATAATGACCTAATATAAGAACGACTAATTTGTTAATTAAAAAAAAAAATCAGATTGGAGAAGGCATCGAGGTGGGATCGGCAGAGGAAGGCATTTCTGGTCCAACCCTGCAGCCTTCAAGCATGAAAACGACGTCGGTCATCGATGGTCTATCAAGTGGATCAGGTGCTGTGCACAGAAGGCCAACCTTGATCCCCAACAAAAACTCTTCCCATTCTGATGACTCGGGGTCAAGCTCAAGCAGTCCTGACTCCAGCAGCTCTGATACTTGGCCCCTTTGCAATTGCCTTTTTACCCACTTGACAATGTCCTCATCTTGTGTGAACATAACTGGTTTCCTTCCCGTTAGAATCTCTAGCAACACGGTGCCGAAGCTGTACACATCGGCTTCATTTGTTGCTTGTCCTGTTAAGGCTGCTTCAGGTGCCACATAGCCTTGTGAACCAATTGGAGTGGACGTTGAGGAAGCTTCTGCTGGCGTTGCTCTGGTTAATTTTTCTAGCCCAAATTCGGACAAATGCGCTTCAAAATCAGCATCAAATAGAACATTTAATGGTTTAACATCGCCGTGAACCAAAGAGACTGAATGCAGGAAAGCTAGGCCACGAGCAATGCCTAGAGCAATTAAGTGACGCATTGGCCAGTTTAAGACATGCCCATCTCGGTGAGAGGCTTCTTGAAGGAGAGTGGCTAGGTTTCCATTAGGCATGTAGTCATAAACAAGTAATCTTACATCAGGAGGTCCTGCATAGTAGCCTCGCAAAACTGTAATATTTCGGTGCTTCACCTTTCTCAATGTTTCTGCTTCTTTGCGAAACATGGCTTCATCAATGGTCCCGTCAGGCAAGCGACAAATTGAGAGTACCATTCCATCTTGATAAGAGGCCTTGAATACAAGTCCATACCTTCCCCTGCCTAGCACATTTTCCTCGTCAAATTGCCTCGTTGCTTCCAATGTCTCTGCATATGTTATCTTGTTATTAAACATGACAAGCTTTGGCCCTCCATTTTCTCCACTACTACGGTTCCTTTCTGCCCCAGAGCTTCCACGAGCAGGGCTTCGCTTCTTCTCGCCAGTAACTCCTTCTCTAAGCCTCTTGCGCAAGTGCAAGAGACTGTAAATGTAGCCACAGCAACACAGAGCTAAAAGCAAAGTTCCAGCTGCGGCCACACCAACAACTAGAAAGAGCTTCTTCTTTTTTCTGTTCCTTACATTAGGACATTCTTTATCCAATGGCATCCCACATAATTTCCCATTCATTGTGAAAACAGAAGGATCATTGAACCTAGAAGCCAACAGTTTTGGAATCTCTCCTTCAAGACTGTTTCTTGATAGATTTAAATATTTCAAACCAGAAATGTGTGAAAGGTTAGCTGGGATGACCCCACTCAAGCTGTTAGAGGAAAGATTTAAGACCGTCAGGTTTGATAACATTGCCAATGAATCTGGAATATGGCCTGAAAGGTGATTGACATCCAATAACAGAGAATCCAGAGAAGAGCATCTGTAAATCTCCACTGGGATTTCACCGGTTAAAGCATTCTGGCCTAAATCAAGCTTCTTCAAGAGAGACAGACGAGAAACATCACCTGGAATGTTGCCGCTCAAATGATTGGAACGAAGCTCAAGCATCTCAAGCCCAGAACAGTTGCCAAGTTCAGCTGGAATCATACCCGTAATTGCATTATGGGATACGGAGAGAACAACCAAAGACCTTAGAAACCCATAGGTTGCTGGTATCTCTCCCGTGAAATAATTACGACTGAGATTGAGATACTCCAGACTGACTAAGCTGCTAAAACCCTCAGGAAGAACCCCAGATAGCTTGTTCTCTTGCAAAGCAACAGCCTGCAGATTTGGCAATCCAAAAAGCTCTATCGGCAACTCGCCAGACAAATTCTGCTTACTCAAATCTAGAACACTGATTCTAAGCAAACCCCCAATAACGGCCGGAATCCTCCCAAAAAATCCGCATGCACTCAAATTTAGAACCACCAAACCCTTCAAATTCCCTATACCGTGAGGCACCTCCCCGGAGAATTTATTATTACCGACATCCAAAGAACTCAAATTGCTCAAGTGCATTATCTCGGCTGGTACATTTCCCGTAAGATTATTGTTGCTCAAATTCAACGTTTCAAGCTCAAAAAGATCCCCGAGACGCGATGGAATGGAACCAGAAAACAGATTCCCAGCTAAGGACAACGTCTTCAAGCCACTCAGTTCACCCAAAAACAAAGGAATCCCGCCCGAAAAGGAGTTGCCTGCAAGATCCATAACTTTCAATGAACGACATTTTACAATCTCATCAGGAATATCACCGAGTAAAGAGTTATTAGCCACTCTTAGCTCCTCTAATACCAAAAGATGGCCGATTCCAGCCGGTAAGGCACCGGAGAAGAAGTTTCTAGAAAGATCCAGCATTTTAATCGTGGTCACATTGGTCAACCAAGTCGGAAACACGGCACGTATGTGATTCTCGTGAAGATCGAACACCTCCAAAACGCTATCACACCCTCCGTTTGGAGGCTTAACGAGACCCGTGAATGCATTAAGGCTCAATTTCAGGATCCTCAGCGAAGAGGAAAATTTCCCCAAAACGCCGCAAAGTAGACTCGCGGGAATCGAACCCGAGAGCCCATTTCGTGACAAAGAAAGCACTTCAAGCTTCGGAAGCGAGCCAATAGTCGTTGGGACCAAACCCTCAATCGCATTGTCCTCGGCGCTCAGGTGCACAAGAGAAGAGCAGTTCGCTATCGCCGACGGAAGCGTGCCATACAACCTATTCGAGTCCAGCCATAAGTACTCGAGTTCTTGGAGTTGGCCAATGCTCGCCGGGACTTCGCCGGAGAATCCATTGTACGATAAATTGATGAGCTGGAGCTGTGATTTTGCGGAAAAGTTCGCCGGTATCCCACCGGAAAATGCGTTTGACGATATATCCAAGTAACGGAGAGAATGAGAAATATCACCCGAGACTTTACCGGAGAGGAAGTTGTGAGCTACGTTGAGAACTTGAAGGTTAGTGAGGTTAACGACTGCCGGTGGAAGGCTACCGGAGAAGGAGTTGTTGTGCAAATAAACAGCCCGTAGGAGAGAGCACTGGGAAAGAGACGAAGGGATGGATCCGTTAAAGTTGTTCGAGTGAAGGCTCAGCTTCCGCAACTGGCGCAAGTCGCCGAGCCGGTCAGTGAGCCGGCCACCGAGTTGAAGCCGCGGCAAGCGGACCTCGCGGACGTGATTATCGTAACAAACTATCCCTCGCCAGTCGCAGGGAGCTGACAGCGTGGAAGCATCCCAGTCGTCCAATGCGCCAAGCGGGTCGCGGCCGACGTTAAGTTTAAAGGACGTTAAAGCTCGGAGCTCGGAGGGGGGAACGGCGTCGCATTGGGCGCATGCAAAGGCGGTCAGAATGGAGAAGAGAAAAATAGCCGTTGCCATTCGCAGAAGAAGAAGAAGACGAATAAAAGAACTTGTTTTAATTTAGCGTTCAAAAAAGAAAGCAGGAACTTGGAAGCTTGCGAGTTAAGAGAGAAACTGCGGCTGAGAGATGAACAGGGAAGGGCACAGGAGGAGGAGGAGGAGGAGGAGGAGGAGCGTCTGCACTCAGAGGTGGGACTGGTAAGAGTGTTTGACAGAAACGATGCCATATGCTGAGTTACAGGTGTCTGTTGTTTTGGGCTATTTTCGCTTCTCTCTCTTTTTTTTTTTTTCTTTATATCTATTTTCCTTTTCTTTGGGGGTTAAATTATATTTATTTCCTTATTCCCCAATAATAAATGCTACAGGACAAAAAGGTGTATTGCCTTCCTAGAGATGTTTATTAAATTCTGGAATTAGATTGGTTTAAAAGGGTAGCTCAAGGTGATGATGGGTGTTTTTATCCGGTGACTTTATATAATTCGAATATTAATCTTTAAAATTATCTAATCTAGTCGCAAATGATCTGTTTTTTTTTTTTTTGGAGTATCTTTTGGCCGCCTTTTCGTTCTTTTAAGCTTCTCGTGGGGTTGATCATTAACTCCCTTGTGGTTTCTGGTCACGAGGGATGTCATACACTGTCACCTGACAGAAGGGATAGCCAGCCGGCTAGGCTAGTTATTGGGATTAAGATGATAAGTGGGTTGGATTGCATGATGGAATTTAAATTCCCACGAATGAACCTTACTGATTATTTTGACCCATGCTGTAATGAGTGGGGTAAATATTTGTGGGCCAAAATGGGATGGGCCACCTATGCTCGGGCAAGATCCAGTGATTTATGGCGAAAAGATAGTAATAAAGCACTTTGATTAATTAGATCAAAAAGAAAAAAAAAAAGAGAGAGACTTTGATTAATGTTATAATAATTCTACAACGGACACCGATACCCTGAATATAGATTAGTTACATCCCATTGGTACTCCGTCAACGAGTGGATTTGATTCGATGGGAGTTGATTGAAGAAAGGTGGCACTTCGGCATTTAGTTGGATGACGATCTCAAACCAGGAAGGGCCCGATGAGACTCGGTGATTTTATCGTCTTCTTGATTGTCTCCATTTCGACTGAATGTGTAGGAAGTCTGCCATGAATCATTACTATTTGAATAGTGAATCCTCCGGGTAGGTAGGTTGAATCAAGACATGAACCATCAAACTTAATTTTTCACGAAGGCATAATAAGTATTTATTGCAAGGTTCATCTCACAATTGAAACCCTCTTATCTCCCCCTCTCCTTTCGCTGGGAGGAGGTCTTCATAATCTTGTTTTAGTTGAAGAACAACTGCCTAAAGCACAAAACCAGTTCATTGACTCTTTCTTCCACAAAACCATCTTTTAGAAATGTCTTTCTAAGTATACTTTATATGTGAATGTCATCGATTCTAGTGATATTTTATTAAGGTCTTATATATATCAATGACTTGATCTTTACAAAAAAAAATCTTAGAATAATTAAAAAATTTAAAAAGTTTATGATGCATGAATGTCAAATGACAAATTTTGGCTTAATATTTTATTTTATTGGTATTAAAGTAATTTAAAGAGATGATAAAATTTTTATCTATAAAAAGAGATATGTTACTAAGTTGTTAAAAAAGTTATGAATGTATGATTGCAATCTTATAAAAACTCTCATACAAGTTAGCATTAAATTATCTAAATAGAGCAATGAAGCACTTATTGATTCTGCATGTTTCAAGCAAATTATTGAGAATTTGAGATATCTAATATGCATGAGACCTACTATATCTTATGAGGTTGATTTGATCAGCAAGTTTTTGGAGTCTTCTCACCAATCTCATATACAGTTTACTAAAAGGATCATGTGATACATAAAAGGAGCTTATGATCATAACTTACTTTATTCTTTATCTAAAAGTTATACTTTTATAGGTTATTGTAATAGTGATTTGTGGTGGAAATGTATATGATCGTAGAGGTACTTTTAGGTAGTGACTTTCAAATTATTGCTTGTTTGTCGTCATTTAAGAAATAGTCTATTATTACATTTTTATCTTGTGAAGTAGAGTATGTAACTATAATTTTAAATATTTTGTTGCGTAATTTGCTAAGGGAGATCTATCTTTTAGTTAAAGGTCTTATAAAGATATTTGTTGATAATATTTCTATAATCATTTTTGCCAAAAATTTAATGACATATGAAAGGAGTAAACATATTAATACTCATTTTCATTTTTTAAGAGATCAAGTCAATAAAAGGGAGATCGCATTGACATATTACAAGTATAAAATTCAAGTGGCTAATATTCTTATGAAGTTATTAAAGTATGAAGTGTTTATCAAAATGAAATAGATGTTAGGATTAAGAATATCACCAAATTAAGATTAAGTAGAGATGTTGGAATTAATCTATATTTAAAGTTAATTAGAATCTAGTAAAAGTTGGATTAATTGAGTTTAGTTTAATAAAATTTTAATGTTTGGGTAGAATTAGATGTTTACTATTATATAAAGACATAATGTTTATATTATTATGTGTGTTTTTCAATTATTGTGTGACACTTTATTACATTAATAAAATTATAAGTGTTTGTATAATTATTTAACAAATCTCCCATCTTTTTTTTGCTAACAATTTTCTATTATTTGGAGCAACAACTTCAACAATAGTTCTAATGATTAAAGATACACTTTATAATTTTGTGAGTTGTTTGGTTAAAGAGTGAGCAAAGAAAAATCCAAGCTATACCTCTCTCCCAATGTATGTTGGCCTTAACATCCTATATGGTACAAATATCGAGTTTTTCTTAGAAGTGCCTTTATTTCATGATAAAAGAAGCTCCAAACTTTTTCAAGAGGTTGTGGCTAAGGTTCAATCTAAATTAAGTGAATGGAGGACTCACTCTTAATCTCTTGTGGGGAAGGATAATTTGGATTAATTAGTTTTGCAAATAATTTCATATTACCTTATGCAAACCATCCTTTTACCTTGGATCACTTATGACCAAATTGATAGATGCAATCAACATTTTCTTTAGGGTGATATTAAGGATCAATAAAAAATTTGTTTGGTTTTTTGGGACAATGTCTGTAATCTTAAGTACATGTTTGGGGTTAAGATAGGCAAATGCATGAATATTGCTTTACTTTTTAAGCTTGGTTAGGATATGTTTTGCTGAACTAATAAAATTTGAGTTCAAGTTTTAAAGGAAAAATATTTAAGCAACTATGAGTTTCTTCATGTGGTTTGATGGTTAAAAGATTTGTTAATCTGGCCAACTATCCTAGAGGGTCGTGATCCCTTTAAGAGGACCTTAAATGGTTGATTATAGATGGTGTAAGTATCTCATTTTAGCAAGATCCTTTGTTGGAGATAGTGGGAGATTGTTTAAAGCTTGGTGAATTGAAGCTTCCAATTAAGGATTATGTTTTGAATTTTGGGATTGGATTTAAAATCTTTTGGAAGGGAAAGGTGCACAAGATGTTTATTTACAACTACAGGAACTATATATTCCACCCTACTCTTAAATTGAGGATATAATGGTTTAGGTTATTAGTGTGGGCTGATTTTTGGTAAGGATGCTTATATGTTACTAGTGTGTAAGGAAGGAACAGGGTCTTATGATGGGTATTAGCTATGGAAATTTAAAGTTTCCTAACATATGAAAACTTTTGTATGGTTATTATGAAAAGGATAGCTTTTAACAAATGAACATAAATTTACTCATCACCTAGTAGATATTGGTTTGTGTGACTAATGTGTTATGGGATGAGAAATTATGGAACATGTCTTTTATAAGTGTAGTAAAGTAAAGCTTGTTTGGGAATTATTATTTTAGTTGTTGGCTTTTCCTTATAATATTGGGTCCTCTTTCAAGAAATGGATAAAAAGTGGTTGTTATATCATAACATTGACATCTTAAGGTAATCCTTTCCAACATGATTTTGTCTTTACCTTGTGACATTTTTAGGATTGGTGAAACAAATTTATCTTTAAGGATCTAATTATCTTTCCAAAATTATTGGTTTAATTTGTTAAACATTGAGCCATGGAAATGTTTGAGGTCTTTTATGATGCAAGTTTAGAGCGTGTGTAGTTGGGTTTCTTTAAGTAACCACCTAGTAATTTAACTAGGAGGCAACTTGATGGGGCATGATATATAAAGATAAATGTAAATGGTTATGTGAGAGGCACGCCAAGCTTGATGAGACTTAGTGACATGGCTAGAGTTGATTGCAGGTAATGGTTATATGGCTTTGCTGGTTTTCATAGATTATCATGCTTATTGGTGCAAGATTAAGGGCCATTTGCATGACACTACATAAGCCAAAAAGAGAGAATTTAAGCTTAATTAAGTGTTATTTTTGGCATGACAAAATTTGAAATTAAAAATAATACCACACATTTTTATAATAAATTAACCATGTGATTTCCAATTTTTAGGATGTCGTGGACATTGATGATATACCATGGTGGGATAATAGAAGTGTAACTCGAGACAAAACATGTCAGTGAAGTTGAAGTGCATAAGATATGATGAATAACCATGTTTCCATGCTGAGGTTGAGGAAGTGGTTAAGAAACATAGATACATAAACATTATTGGATATTTTTATAAATATCCAAATCAAACTTTTTAATCTATTAAGCCATTAAGAAGCGAATCTAACATATAATTCCTACCTATATTGACTAACATGGCAGCAAAAGGGGAGCACAAAACACAAGTTTATGTTTTATATAGAGTGGATTAAGGACCTATGTTTAATTATGTAAAAGTTAGGGTGCCCAAGAATAAAGTAATTTTAAAGCTCAATGTGATTTACTTTAAAGTGGGTGAAGAGGATGAAGTATTTAACACTATTACTGGTCAAGAGGATGAAGTTTTTAGCAATGTAGATTATGTACATGTTGGAATGATTAAGAATTTAATTAGTCTAGAGAATAAAGTGGTTAAGGGATTATGACACAATCTACTATAAATAATAATTTGCATAAAGAATTTGAAGTTGCATAACACAATGCAAAAGAGTTTGACCAAGTGATTCCTTCATAATTAATGGAAGATGTAGAGAGTGATATTGTGACATAATCAAGTACCAAGCCATATGGCACTAATGGGACAATTAATGATCAACATTATGATGGAGATACCGAAATAAGAGAAGAAGTCTTGGAAACTTTAGATGAAAAGGACTTTAATTTCATTCCTTTAGAGAAGACTAAGATTAATGATAAGCTTAATGATGAAAACTCACTAATTGATAATGAAGAATATGTTGATGTTAGGAAAAAGATAAAAGAGCTAAAAAAATGTTGGTTCTTTTTGCTTTAAAGCTTAACAAAAGCCAAAAGAAGCCAGGAAGAGAAGAAGACTTGTGCAACCACTAACTATCCTTATTGTAGGTAATGTTAATCATAATGAGTGGCAAAGTGAGTGTGAAGATTTTGATGTTGAGATTGGCACTCCTATTAGTAGTGAAAAGGGTGATTTGGAAACCATTAGCATGAGGATGAAAAAGAGAAAAAAGTATAAGATATATGAAGTAGAACAAAATCACAAAGATTTACAGTTTATTACAAAGACATTATTTAAAGGTAAATAAAGGTTAAATTTATAAAATTGAGTTTTGATTAACCAATTAATTAATAATGTTAATTTTATTGAGTTCATGCAAATAAAAAAGAAAAATGAGAGGAATTTGGTTTCAATTAATCTAATAAAAATCAAAATAGAAAACTAATTACAAACAAAATCAATAGATAAATACACTTTCAATAATAAAGATATTCACACCATTAAATTCACACATTGATTATTGATACTAAAAATTATCAATTTTTTAATTGAATAATCAACTTAGAATAATGACAAATTCTTTTACTCTAAATATTTCCTTTGTTCATTATTAATTGAGATAAACTTTTTAATTAATTTCTTATTAATTAAACTAATCAGGATAAATTTTCTAGATATAATTTATTAATATCATTAAAATAAGAAAGATAGTTAAATCTAAATAACAAATTCACAAATTAATCTATTTAGTTTTAGATCATTTTTTTATAAAAATTTGACAAATATTTAACTATAATTTTTCATTTATTACTTAGTGTTAGAATTATAAAGGAATTACAGACTTGAATTCTAAATTAACATTAAATTCTAAAGTATAATTGTCTAGTATACACATCCTAACAATTAAACAATATAATTATAAACAATAATTACAATAAAAGAATATGAGAATTCAAAGTAAAAAATTAAATTAAAAATAAAAATCAATAAATTTCATAATGTTTTATTTAATAATTTCAATCCTTATAATAAAAAATAAAATCTTAATCTTGCATATTATACGTGTGCACACAAGAAAAAGAAAAGAAAAGAGAGGTCTGTGTATGTCTTTATTTTTGGTACCTTAACATATTTATTTATAGCTTTAAAAGATAGCAAAAATAACTCAAAAAAAAGTTGGGCACTCCCTTTTTAGAACTGACTTAACTTATTTGGATAATAACTTCTAATTAAGATAACTTTGACTACCTTATAAGCTAGATTGAGAGCATTGGTTCAGGGCTTAATTCTTCTAAGATTTTTGCAAATAAGTTCATTGTAGAAAGTTCAAGATGTCTATTTTAATTCTCATGATAATCCCAAATCTATTAAAAAATGTTTTGAATATGAAGTTACCAAACTACCTTATAGTTGTTAAATTTTTTCAAAACCTTATCTTTAAGCTTTTATATTACTTTAATCTATTTAGTCTTTTCTTAAAATATAAAATCAACTCTAATAAGTAAATTTAGAAAGAAAATACAACAAAATGGTTAAATATAAGAGAATAAATAGATATACATAACATACTTATTAAATTCCCCCACACATAACTTTTGTTAGTCCTCAAGAAAAACAAAAAAGAGTAAAACAAATCCTAACTCATTTTCATAGGAGTTATGATTTTATATCTTTTAAACCCTTTGGTCACTTTTAATGGATGAGATTTCTCTCATAAAAGCTTTTAAAAGATATACCCATGAAATCCTTTATAAATGCAACGCATGCAACACATAAAATAAAAGGAAACATTATGTAGTAAATAAGCTTATGACATGCCTCAAATATGAATCTTAACTCGGAACACAATAACACCAAATAATCATGTGAATCATGCTTTAACTATCACTTATATATCCATGCATACTTCTAAATAAGCTTATGTATGATCATGATCAACATAATTACAACAAGTAATATTTAACAAGTAGTTACCCTTATTTTATTAAAACAAAAATAAAAACAATTGAGATTTTTTTTCCTCTTAGTTATTTTCTTTTATTTAAAGGCTATAATATTATCTTTTATAAACACTTACTTGCTTTTTGATATGAATACTAACACTTGTAATGAGAGTACCTAATTATTTTACAAGTCTGACACTTAAAGTGCATTATATGCTCATATATCAAGCCACCTTTTGATGTATATATCAACATTTATGATGAAGACCTATAGTTACTAAGTAACTTAATACATCAGTGTAAATTACTTTAATAAACTTTTGGCCTCCTTCTTATTCCTTCTTCCTTTTCTTTTTTCTTCTTTTGTCTTTTGTTTTTTTATCTACTTAAATTTTCAACCTTTAAGGAGTAATCATAAGTTAAACATCATATGAGCAACCATGTCAATTCATAAACCCCTTCCATAAACCTTTTTAGAGAACATACACTCTAACACTTATAATAACTGAAAGACTCTTAACTCACTCTATAAGACCTTGTTAAATTTCAAACTAATCATCAATTAAGGAAGATGTCATTCACTTGCATTACCATGCAATAACAAAGGAAAAATTTTATGAAAATAAATAATAGATTCAAAATAGTCTAATCATGCATAATTTTTTTTTAAATCAAGATAAAAGACTGAAATAAATTTAACAAATAAAATTACCCCTTTACCAAGCTTAAACTTTACATTATTCCAATGTAAGAATTAAATGTAAAAATGAATAAAGAAAACAAAAACACAAACTCATACATGAAAATAAAAATAAAGATGAAAGGAAAGAGAAAAGCAAATCTAATTTTTGGGTTACTTCTCTGTTAGCATATTTGTTTAATATGGTTAGCTCAACTCTAAAGTATGTAATGAGGCACAAATATAGTCTTCGAACTCTATCTCCTTTATGGTATACACTTTAAACCCTTCCTAATAAGGTTAAAACTTTTGACCATTCACTTTAAACACCTTATTTGTTTTTACACTTTAAATCTTAATTACAATATGAGGAAGGAAATTAGTAACAATAAAAGGACTAATCTAATAAGGGCACAACATACTTGGAAACAATTTCAATCTTGAATGGTAAAGAAAAAATTTTTGACCAACAATAAAAATTATTCTTAAAGATCATCTTGTCATGAAAGACTTTCGTTCTTCCTTCTAGATTGCATTGCTTGATAGCTCAATATACATTGTACTTTAATTCGATGGGAATATGGCACGACTTGCCAAAAACTAATTGATAGGGTGACATGTCAATAAGTGTCTCATAAGTTGAACAATAGGCTCATAATGCATCATTAAGCTACATGCTCCAATCTTTTCTATTTGGATTTATTGTTTTCCCAAGAATACTTTTAATTTCTCGATTGGACACCTTAACTTGTCCACTTGTTTGCAAATGATATGTAGTTGACACCATGTGAATAACATGATATTTCCTTAATAAAGACTCTACCATTTGGTTGCAAAAATGTGTCCCTTTGTCATTGATCAAAGCTCTTGGGGTTTCATACTTAATGAAAATGTGAGACTTGACAAAATTTACAACAACATTAAAATCATCAATCTCGGTGGCTTTAGCTTCCACCCACTTGGAAACATAATCAACAATAAGAAGAATATAAATATTACTGAAGAATAAGACAAAGGTGTCGTAAAATCAATTCCCTAAATATAAAAAATTTCACAAACTAGTATAAGGGCTTATGGCATTTAATCTCTATGATATAAGCTTCTTATTCTTTGATAATGTAAACAATTCTTGTAAAACATGTAAGAATCACAAAACAATGATGACCAAAAGAAACCACACTCAAGTATCTCTCTTATTGTTCTTTTTGATCCAAAGTATCGTCTATAAATATAAGAATGATAGAAGGTGAGAATAAAATGAAATGAATTTCATGTACACACCTTTTTATTACTTAATCCAAGCAATGCTTCTATAAGTATGACTCATCCTATACATAGTATTTTGCATTACTCTTGATTTTCTCCTTTTAAGCTTTTATCAAGTTATTTGGCAAAGTCTTTATGATAAAGTAGTTGATAATATTTGTATACCAAAGGGCATTTACCTTAATTGTAAGCAATTGTTCATTTAGAAAGAGTTCTTGCAAAGGCAATGCATCCTCTTCCTTAACCTCACAACTTAGATGATTTATAACTAAGTTCTCTATGCCTTTTTTTTCTTTAACCTCCAAATCAAACTCTTGCAATAGAAGAATGCATCAAAACAACCTTGGTCTGACATCTTTCTTTGATAACAAGTATATCAAAACTACATGATGAGAATAAATAATTACTTAAGAGCCATATAAATATAAATAAAATTTTTCTAAAGCAAAAATTATAGTTAAAAGTCCTTTTTTTAGTAGTGGAGTAGTTGCATTGAGAATTGTTCAAGGTTCTTAAGGCATAGTAGATGATATAATCAACTTTACTAATTCCTTGCCTTAAAATAACTCTTATAAGATAATTGTTTGCATCACTCATGATCTCAAAATGGAAGACTCCAATTCAGAGGTTAGATCACTAAAACTACAGTCAATACTCCTTTAGCTTGTCATACATTTGCATGCATCATCAAAGTCAAATGTCACATCTTTTTGTAATAATTTGTATAAAGGCAATGCAATCCTTGAGAAGTCTTTAATAAATCTCCAACAAAAATTTGTATGATTAAGAAAAAAACAAACTTCCTGCACACTTAGAGAGTAAAGTAAGGATTGAATAAAATTTATCTTAACTTTGTCACTTCAATTCCTTTAGAGGAAACAACATGCCCTAAAATTGTACGTTATTCTACCATAAAGTGACATTTTTTTTTAATTTAAGATAAGGTTAGTTTATATACATCATTTAAGTATAAGGTTATCTATATATGTATCTAACGAATCTCTATAAATGGTCAAATTATCCATAAAACTTTAATGATCTTTTTAATATAATTAGAAAATAGGCAAAAAATAAGATTGTGTACACAACCTTATGCCATTTTGGCATTTTTACCTATTATCTTTTTTCTCTTTTTTTAAGAATCCACCCTCTACATTTGCTCTATTGTCCTTTTCCACCCATGGTCATTAGTCCTCTATTATTGGTGCTATATGGTTATCCATATAGTGTCATGTTATCCCAATTTTACCAAATTAGAAGTCATGTTACCATAAATTATTCTAAAAATTTTGAAAATTAGAAATTAAATTTAAAAAATTGAAAAAAAAATCTAAAAATTAGAAATTAATTTTAAAAAATTTAAAAATATTCTAAAAAGATTCTTAAAATAGAAAAAAAATGAAAATTAGAAATTGATTGTGATTAATAGAAAAATAATTTTCTAAAAATGAAAATATTCTAAAAAAATTAATTTTGAAAAATTATGAAAAAAATTTTGAATAATTTTGAAAAATATAAATTAATTTTACATAAATTCTAACAAATAGAAATCAATTTTGAAAAATTCCAACATGTAATCTATTATTGTCAACTCCAACATACTAGTTATTTAGTAGATACCCTCTACTCTTCCTCTCATAATGACTAGGATACTATCGACATCATGTTTTTATATTTTACAAAATTATTTTAGGATTTATTTTATTTTTTAAAATTAATTTCCAATTTTTAAGAATTTTTTTAATTTAATTTCTTTTTTTAACAATTGTTTTACTTTTAGAAATTAATGTATAATTTTTTCTTCAACTCTAAAAAATTAAATTATAATTTTTTAGCATTTTTCAAAATTAATTATAATTTTTAGTATTTTTTAATTTTTTAAAATTAATTTTTAATTTTTACAATTTTAAAAAATAATTTATTGTCATGTTAATACAAAATTGGTAATGTAGTCTCTAACTTGGTGAAATTTGAATGACATGATACCCCATGGACTACCATATAGATTGACATATGGCACAGATAACAAAAGACTAATAGAAAATTTTGTAAAAAGGTGACAAAGAAAGCATAAAGGGTGGATTCTAAGAAAAAAAAAAAGGGTGAAAATTCTAAAGTGGCCTAAGATTGTGGGCAAAATCTTGTTTTTGGCCCAAAAAATATGCTAATTATGCACCTTTGAAATATGATCAAAGCATTGCAAAGTCTATAAGGCATGCAAAGGTTGTCTTCTCTTGGTTTTTTGGCACAATCACAATTTGGTTATAATTTAAATAACCATAAAAAAAAAACATTAGTTAGATCAACCAACCAATCTTTCAAGCATTTGATCAATAAAAAGGTAAAGGAAGACAATCTTTGCAAGTTGGAGCATTAAGTTTATGGTATTCAATACAAATCCTTCCCTTATTTTGAATATAGGTAGGAATCAATTTAATATTTTGGTTTTTGACCACTGTAATGCTCATCTTCTTGGGAAGCACTTGTACCAAATTAACCTATTTGCTATCTAAGATTAAGTAGATTATGCCAACATTAAAAAGCTTCAATATATCCTTTTTCACTATGTCCATCATGGGAGGGTTCAATTTACATTGTGCTTCTTAATGGTTTTTAACCTTAAGTACAATGTGATGCATGCACATAAATGGGCTTATCCATTTAATATTTGTTATGGTCTATCCAATTACTATCTTATGATCACTTTAAACTCGAACAAGTTGTTTTTCTTGCAATGAGATCAAGGTCTTTGCAAAAACCACCAATAAAGTTTCTCCATCTCCTAAGAAAATATACTTAAGATACTTTAGTAATAACTTCAATTTTAGTATGGGCACCTATAAAATAAAAGGTAGAAGTTTTTTGTTAGAAATAAATAATTTAATATAAGATACATCATACCTTCTTGGAACAGGATGCAATGAATGTAATGGCATTATTATGTCCTTTATACTTTCACATAAATGTAATTCTTTATTTTGTTCCTTGATATCTTCCTTCTTAAAGTGCTGGCTAAAGATTACTTCTAACTTGCCTTACCCATGGAGTTTAAAAACTTGTTGCGCTAAAAAAATCAAGAATGTTAATAGTAAAAATTAAATGTACATCACTAAGATACCTCATGACCTTAAAGATGTTGAATTGAACAATTTCACTAACAAACTCTATGGTGAGTATACTATCATAAACATCTATTTTTGTCCTTAATGTCTTCAAGAAATGCCTTGCTAACAAGATAAGGGTGACATTATGGAAATTGTCATTCTCCATGTTAAGAAGATTTAACTCATTAATTTGTATAAACACATCCTTAACAACTCCCTTAAGATAGGCATTAGATTGATTAGCAAGTTGCATAATCACATTAGTTTCTTCTAAAGGACCAAGATTTAAAAAAGTATGAATAAAGTGTGGCATAACATTAATTGATGCTCCTAAATCTAGCATGGCTCCTTCAAATATAATGTTATCTATTATGCAAGGAATAGTAAACATACCAAGGTCTTTGTATTTAAGAGGAAGTTTTCTTGGAATAATAGTTAAGACATTCTCCCCCATACTTACCTTTCCACCACCTTTGAACTTCCTCTCAAAGATGCATAATTTGTTGAAAAACTTTAAATATCATGACATTTATTTGATTGCATCAAAAAGGGGTATGTTTACTTCCATCATTCATAATATCTCCAAAATCTCTTTTTCTTGCTCTTATTTTTAGATTATGCAAATTTATTTGGAAAAAGGAGGTAAGGTAACATTGGAGAAAATAAAAGGTTAAACGTTTACTTTAAGTGGCAATGTTTAGGCTTTGATGAGTTTATCTTTGGTGGGTATGACTTCATCTCCAATGAGCTCTTCTTTTGCCTTAAGAGGTGCCTTTATTAGTGCTTCTACTTCTTTTCCACTCCTCAAGACCATGACACTTTCATTCACTTTTGGATTTACAATGGTTTAAGAAAGTAGTTTGCTCAATCCTTGTACCTTTAATCTATTTGTGGCCATGGCAAATTGACTCATTTGATTCTTTAAGTTTTGAACGCTACCCTTATTTCCTATTAAAATTGTTTGGTGTTATTAGCAATGGCATTAACAATTTCATCAAGAGACATACCAGTATTTTAAGGCATATTTTATTAGGCTTGAAAGGGTGGTGACATTTATTGAAATTAGCAATTAGGGGCATTGTGAAGTACTTGTTAATTACCATAAATGAAATTAGAATGATCTCTCTTTTCGAAATTATAGGTGTTAAAGAAAGGATCACACTTTCATTTTGGTTGCCCTTAAAATTCTCTAATAGCATTGGCTTGCTCCATTTGATCATCTTAAAGTATTGGACATATATCAATTAAATGTCCTTAATTCAAGCAAATGCCACATACTTGAACTTATTGCATGTTTCTTACAACCATTTAACACATAAGAAAAGTTAGACTAGCAATTTCTTGTTTAAGGGAAGATGGCTTACTTTATTGATATTCTTAAATAGTGGATCATGCCAAGTGCTAAATTGGTAAGAATCCATAACCATGTTTGCTATCAAATTCCTTACAACTTCAAGGGTTTTGTCCATCAATGCCCTTTTACTAGCTATGCTTATCATACTTCTACCTATGGGAAGAAGTCCTTTATAGAAGTATTAGACTAAAATTTAATCATTAATTTGATTATTGGAGTAACTCTTGCAATGCTTCTTAAAATATTCTCAATATTCATGTAAAGACTCTCAATTGTATTACCAAATACCATATATCTCCTTTAGAATGGTAATTGCTCTAAAAGTTAAAAATACTTTACTAAGAATAGCCTTTTTATCTTATTTCATTGGGTGATGGATCTTGAAGGTAGGTAGAACAAGGAGAATGAGAAAGCCCTTAGCATGATTTTTTTTTTTTTTAGATATCTTAATTTGTTTCATGTTTGAATAGATTATATGAAATTCCTTTAGATATTTATTTGGATCTTCACCTATAAGACCATTAAGAGTTTGTAAGAGATAAATTAAACTAGATTTTAATTCAAAAACAACATCATCATTAGGATACTCTATGCAAAGAGATTGTTGGTTTATATTATGAGTCATTAATTCCTTAAGAATTTGGTTGTTATTGTTGGTATTTGCAACTATGAGTTCTATCTCAATGTCACATAATAAGTTTGATGATGACACAAGGTTGGATGCAAGGTGTAAGTTTTAATTAAGGTAGAAAAAGTGAGTACTTATTGGCCTGAATGTAGTCTCTTATTCGACAAAACTTTTAGTTAAGGTCTTCATTAGACATACAAGTATGCAATGCAAGTTATCAAGGGCAATAATTACAAGAAAACAAATTAATTAAACAATTAATCCCCAAAAATGGTGCCAAAATTTGATGTATGCTGATTATATTAAAATTACTTTAAATCACTTAATTAATAAGTTTGTAATTAAGGTAAATAAAGGTTAAATTCACAAAAAATTAAGTTTTAATTAATCAATTAATTAATGATCTTGATTATATTAAGTTCACACAAATAAAAAAAGCCAAAGGGGGAGGAATTTGATTTTAATTAAACTAATAAAAATTAAAATAGAAAACTAATTGCAAATAAAATTAATAGATGAACACATTTTTAGTAATAAGGATATTTACACCATTAGATTTACATATTGATCATTGACATAAAAAATCATTAATTCTTTAATTGAATATCCAATGTATAATAAAATATTTCTTTAATTCATTAATAATTGAGGTAAACTCTTTAATTAATCTCTTATCAATTAAACTACCTAAGATAAGCTCTTTAAATATAATTTATTGATAATAATAAGATAAGAAAAATAATTGAATTTAAACTACAAATTTATAAGTTAATTTGTTTAATTTTAGATTATGTTCTCTATAGAAATTAGATAAAGATTTGACAATAATTATCAATTTTTACTTGCTATTTAGTGTTAGAATTATTAAGTAATTATAAACTTGAATTCTAAACTAACATTAGATCATAAAGTATAATTATCTAATATGCTCCCTAGCAATTAAATAATATAATTATAAATAATAATTATAATAGAAGAATATGAGAATTCAAAGTAAAAAATAAGATTAGAAAGAAAAATTAATAAATCTCACAATACTTTTTCCAATGACTTCAATCCTTATAATCGAAAATCAAAACTCTAGCCTTACATATCATAGGCATATGCACATGAAAGAAAGAACAAAAAAGTTAATGCATGTCTCTATTTTTGATATCTTAACATGTTTATTTATAGTTTAAAGGGATAGCAAAAATAATTTAAAGAAAGTTAGACACTTTCTCTTTAAAATTAACTTAACTTATTTGGAGAACTCATAATTAGGATAACTTTTACATACTTATATGTTAGATTAAGAATATTGGTTTATAACCCAATTCTTCTTTGATCTCTATAAATAAACTCATTCTAGAAGGTTCAAAATGTTTATTTTAATTCTCATGAATATCCCAAATTTATCTAATAATATTTATAATGTGTAATTTTCAAAATATCTTTTTGTAGTTAGATTTTTTCAAAACCACATTTTTGAAATCTAAATTACTCAAATTCATTTAGTCTTCTTTTATAAAATTGGCTTCAGTTAGTTCATTTAGGAAGAAAATATACTAAAATGGTTTAATATGAGCGAATAAATATAATATACATAATATACCTACGAAGTTCCCCCCACTTAACTTATGTTAGTCTTGGAGCAAAATAAACAAAGTAAAACAAATTCTAACTCACTTTTGTAGGAGTCACGATTGTATTTAGCTTATATAATAATCTTTTAAACCCTTGAGTCATTCACAATGGACAAATTTTGTCTCGTGAGAATTTTCAAATAATATACCCACAAAATCCTTTATGAATACAATATATGCAACATACAAAATAAAAGAAAACACTAAGTAATGGATGAGTTTTGTTTTGTGTGGGTTTTGACCCTTTTGTTTTTCAAACCTTTTTTCTACCCTTTTTAAGCCCTTTTTTAATTTTTTTTTTCTTAAAAAGGAGAAAAAGATGAAAGATCGTGTGGTCGCACTATATGTGCCAAAAAATTTTAAACTAAAAATTTCATACCTCTGAACTATTGAGCACAAAAAAAAAAAAAAACAACTAGTGAATCACAGATAAAAATTTAAATTGTGTTTATGGGATCAATCTTTGTATGAATCCTCCAATTAATCCTCTATATGATTTTATCAAGGGTTATACGGGCTTAGTCATTAATGGAAGAGACCGGTTTGATTCTAGTGAGGGTCGTCAAAGATTGATCTTAAGTAAAGGGACATGAGCTCTGAACTAATGGTTTGAGCGCTATGGTAGTATAGTTTAATAATCTGAACTAGACTAAAAAGGTTCCTGAAAATTCTTTTCCTCGCTGTGATGAGCTATTAACAAGAAATACTAATCTAAGTAAGAGATGTCAAGAATTTCATACAGAAGTCGGAGTCTACATGAGAAACGCTTGTCTATCTCACGTTTAACTTGAAAAGGTATAAACCGAATGCTAAGCTTGTGTGAGTGTATATAGATGCGATTTAAATGAATGTGACAAATACAAGTTTAGATGATATACTAGAATAAAAGAAATAAATAAATAAAATATTAAGTAAAAAGTCAACTGTTGTAAAGTCTAGAAATGTAAATTGTAGAAATGAAAATAATAGTAATAATAATAATAAACTACAGAGAAGTAAACAGTTGGAAATGTAAATGGCAGGAGAGTAAATGCAACTTATTATATCAATAACAATTGATAAGTGAAGAGATTCCACATTAGCAACAATTGAAGAGCATTATCGGGCTCCAAAAATTTTATTACATGTTGTATAAGTTTGGATCTATACTAGATATTTGGATCTACCACCTGAGAAACAATTTGACTTTTTTTTTTTCAATTCTCCAGAATTATAAGACCAATTTGATTAATTTCATAAAGAAATGAGGGAAACTGTCAAAATATAATCTGTGTGCCTTCAAACATGTCAAAATTTTGTCTTTGCAAGCTTTTTTCTCTTATTTTCCCGTGGCATAATAGTGCCAATGACAGCAAAAAAAAAAAAAAAATTAATTACATGTGATAAACATTTTGTAGAAGTTATCGTTACATATTATTGAAAGAGTTATATTTTTAGTATAACTTCATTTAATTGGATTAAAAAGAAAAATCTAAAAACATTGGCTGAGGCATGCCTTGTGCCCAGCAAAAAGTGCAAATTCTATATGTCCAGCTGTGTCTACTTCTGTACCTGTGTAGTTATTCTTTACGCTTATTAAAAAGTGACTCGGGAGAGAGAGATAGAGAAAGTAAACTTATTTAAATTTTAAATTTCTAAACTAAGATTTTTCTATTAAAAACTCACGTCGAATAGGAACCACTTATCTAAAAACTGATAATCAAAATTAAATAATATAATTCATGATGTCGAACTCTTAACCCTCCTGGTCGACGTTCCATTCTTGTAAGCCACACCATCGCCTGCAAACCGGAAAAACAGCTCCGCGTTTGGTTCGGCAAGAAATTGGAATTCGTCACGTACATTTTTAATTCTAAGTTAATGGCTGACCACCTTTTTGACGGTGATTACCAGTAGTTGGCTACTTCGTTGACGGTAGTTGCGGCGGTCGGCTGTCTGAACAGCAATTTTTGTTGGTGGTCGACCCCCTCGTACGTGATAGTCATTGGGGGTTGACCACTTCACCTGCTGTAGTTGTTGGTAGTGATCAGCAATCTCAGCCACCTCGTATATGTTGGTCGGCTACCCCACCGGCTTGTGGTCGTTGGTGGTCAACCACCTTGCCAGTAGTGGTTGCTAGTGGTCGATCACCTCGGCGGTGGTGGTCTCCAATGACTGACCACCTTGACGGCGATGGTTGCCAAGAGTCAGCCATCTGGCTAGGCAGTGGTCACTGTAGTATCGCTTAGAATTGTAATTTTGGTTATTTGGCTCAATTAGGAGCTGAAATTTCTTTCCTTTTTCTTTTCCTTTTTTTCTTTTTTTTTGTTGTTTTTTACAGCGAAATAGTAGAATCCAATTCCAATTATAAATCGATTACCAAATAAAAGAATTAAAATTCCAATTTTTAATTGCAAATCTAATGAATTCTAACCGAATCTAACGAACCTTAATAGAAAATTATACTCAGTCCCTATTACAAAGTAGGGTCATGCCTCAAAATTATCAAAAAAGAAACAACAAAAAAACAAAAAGGAAAATTTATAATTCAAATACATTCTTGGTAGATAACATTTTAATGACAAGTAGACCTGTAGACTTTCGAATGTTGCGAGATAGTGTATTTTAAAAGACAAACTCTCGTGAAGGAGAAACGAGGCAGAGGTGTGCTCTCTCGTGAAGGAGAAACAAGGTCTACAAGCAATCACATAAAACAATCAATCCACTAGCAACCAGCTAATTGCATGTGCTCTCTTTTTGTTTTTTGTTTTCTTTTCTTATTTTTTTTCGGGGGCCTGATTGCATGTGCTCTTCTGAGACCCGCTCTAGTGAATATATCTAAGGCCGAGCCATTAGGCTAGCCATAATAGACTTATCAAAGTTGTACAGAAAGCCCATATTCGTATATATTTCGTTAGCCCGAACTCAGCCAAGGTTCAGAGATTCATTTTGCCGCATCTGGCCGATTGGCTTTATCTGGACCAAGCCCTGTAATTTCAAGTTCCCCCAACACATAAGAAGGTGGTCGGCTGCTTCATTGGAAATAACAAATTCATTCATTATGCTACTTATCAATTGCAAAATAAACCACTTAAGTGCAGATACTTCAGTTACTAGACTTTCGATGCTGTAGTGGCTTTGGAAGGAAGAAAATGAGATGGAAAGAATGTTAACCCCTCAAAATGTGTTAACTAGAAATTTGATCAAGCTTCGATTTATCTTTCATCAAGAATAATATATTCAATCAACATACAATCAGAAAGGTGTACTGACAGCACTTTGTCTTGCCTGGGACATGATAATTGATAAAAGTGGAATAATAGAGAATTGAGAAAATGAATTTTTGTACATTGACTTTGAACCGGTTCCATGAATTTATAGCAGAAATCTTACATAAATTAGGACAAAGATTAGGTACTATACACGATTCTAACTAATCTGATAGGATAAGAATTCTAATTAATACTCCCCTTTATACTCAAAATGGTAATACTGCCTACTTGAATTTGTAAATGAGAATAAAGAACTATCTAATTGGATTAATTTTTTTGAAAATAACAATAGTCTGATTAGCAAAAGTAATGATAACTAAGCAAATAGTATTTTCCACAATTTACCAATGAACAAAATGACTATTATTTTTGATATACTTGATCCACTCATGAAATATATTATTGTGAGTAATTTGTATGCACTATAATTGTCACAATGAATAAGTATATCTAACAAGTGTGTAATACTCAAAAGTTATAGTAGCTATTAGTGTGTAATATCTATAATCTATAATAGTCATCTAAGTTATAACAATTTTGATGCAAAGTAATGACTTTTTGCTTCTCACTATGACAAAAAATGAGAGAGTTTCCTAAAAAGAAATAATATCTAGTTATCGATTGCCTATTAATGGGATTTCTCGTGCATCAAAATATACCTATAACTCAAGTGATGAGTGAGTAAAGAAGTGAAGATCATAAAATATGGTTCCTTTGACATAGTGAAAAATACAAACGATAACAAAGTGAGTGAATCAAAGAGCAATCATATACTAATTGATCACATGAAAATCATAAACAATGTTCAGTCAATTTATAATGAAATATACTAGTTTTTAAACTAACTATTAACAAAAAGTAGGATCCTTTTATGGTATGTCATCAATATGAGCAAATTTGACATTGTACATGATAGGAATAAAGAAAATTTTGTTGTCATTTATCCCTACGTGAGTTAGCAAATTAAAGTCATATTTGGCTTAAGAAAAATAGTGTCCCATAGGATTAGAAGAAACCTCTAGTTCCAAAAAATAATTGAGCAAATTAAGATCTTTTATCTCAAGTTGTTAACTAAGTTATAGCTTGAAGTCATTAATGCCCTGTAAACCATGTTCAATGATCATTGATGTAAAGTAAGAGCAAATTGGTTACTTTATGACTATTGTAATAAACATAATGGTATCATAAGGACTTAAAGAAAAAATAAATTATTGCATAATATTACTAAATTTTGCAAACCATCCCTGAGGTGCCTCTTTAAAACCATAGAGTATTCTGTAGAGATGACAAACCTTATTTATTGGATGATCATATCTAGGTGGAGGTTGAATATAAACCCCTTTTGTAAGATCACTATTAAGAAATACATTTTTAACATCCATTTGAAAGAGCTTTCAATGTCTAACTAAAGCAACAACTAAAAAGCTTTTAATTGAAGTATTTCAAGTTATAAGAGTAAAAGTCTCCTTATAATCAATCGCATACTCTTGAGTAAAGCCTCTGGCCATTAATCAAGTTTTGTATCACTCAATAAATTTATTTAATCTTGTCTTAATTTTGTAGACCCATTTACATTCAGTAATAGATTTGACAAGAAATAGCTCAACTAAATCCCAAATATAAGTTTTAAATAAGGTATATAATTCCTTTTTTAATTGTTTATTGCCAGAGGGAGTTAATATTGATTTTGTGATAAGTTTGAGATTCATATAAGGAAGTAATGGTGGAGTAAACAATGAGATTATGAAAGAGAAGGGGTAGTTTACTTACTTGAGAAGAATAACACATTTGTGGATACTTAGAAGGTGACTTTGGATCCATAGATAATGAAGATACTTTAGGATTTGTTGTTGAATTATTAGTTGAATCTATATCAATGTTAAAGGGAAAAGAATCCATAAAAACATACTATAAAGAAACTTTAAAATTCATAGTGTCTACTAATAATTTAATAGAGGGATTAGTGAAAAAAGAATGTAAGGAAGCACTTAATTGGAATAAAAAAAAATTGAAGAAAACATCTTATGTTCTCAAAAAATGACATAAAAGGAAACTAAAAGATGTTTAAAGATAGGATCTTAATAGTGATAAGAAAACAACATTAATGAGCATGAGTGTCTAATTTGGTTCATTCATGAGATTGCAAAAGAACAAAATAAATGTTATCAAAGACTTGAAGATATTGATAGGTAAGAGGTGCACCATATAGTCACTTAAAAAGAGAGATATATTTTTTATAAATTAGGATGGGACATGATTGAAGTTACAAATAACAATAAGAGGAGTATTTTCCTAAAAATACTCAGGATAAGAGACAAAGATAAGAACTTGAATTGTATTTATAATGTGACGATGTTTTTATTTGGCTTACATATATTGTTGTGAGGTGTCATAACAAGAACGTTGAATAATGGTGTTAGTCTAGAAAAGAAATTGAAGAAATTTTAAATTTTTGTATTTCATGGTATTATCAACACAAAATAATTTTTTTATTTGCAAAATGTGAGTTTTAATCCTAGTAACAAATTGAGAATCGATGTCAAATTATTTATAATGATCTTTCATAAGATAAAACTATATGTAACATGAGTAATTATCCATAAATATTACAAAATATCATGATTCATCCATATTATCAATAGGAAAAGGCCTTTAAATATCAAAATGAATCAAGTCAAAACTTACAAAAGAAAAAGAGTAATTCTTATTTAAAGGTAAAATATGATATTTGATAAATTGAAATGGTGTATGATCAATGTCAAAACTTTTAATAAAACCTAAAAGACTACTAAAAATTAAAGAACTCAATTTAGAATGAGAAATAGAATAAAAAGAAAAATGTCAAAGTGTAGAAGAAATTGATATAGCGCATTGAGCATGTGAATTATTAGAAAGTTTTAAGCATTAGACGAGAGTGTAAGTCAAAATCAAAATCACATAATTGACCCACAAAGATCAAATTTAAGGTAAATTTGAGAATTAAAAAGACGTTAGACATAATTAAATTAGAAGTAAAAATATGTTTGATATGACTAACATATATTTAGGAATTGTTAGTAGTATGAATGATTAGTGTATAAGAACTATCATGTTTTGATTGAAAAATGTATAATCAGAGATCATATGATTATAACCATCAAAGTGAAAGAAGTAAGATTTGGATGTTAGGAGTTATTAATAGTATGAATGATTTGTGCATAGGAACTCTTATGTATTGATTAAAAAAGTGTGCAATTAGAGGACATATAATTAACTAAGAGGATAGAAAAGGAAGTAATAGATGTAACTAAGGTCTATATAACCGTGCCAAAATCAAGTTGGCTAAGTAAAACCTTAATATGGGTGGACAAATCTTCAATACCAATAGTCATAGTAGTCTTATGAAACTTACCTTTGGAATTGGTTTACTAATTGGGACCAAACTATATTTGTTGTAACTAATTTATTATTTGGCTTGCAATTTGTGACATTCTAAATATGATTGCCTAGTTTGTGCTAGTATTAACAACTCACTTTAATGATCTTTAGAGGAGAAGAATAGGTGAGCAAAATAGCATTAGTAGGTAGTATAGAAGGATGAGTTCTTATTATCACAATGTGTGTTTGCTCGTAAAGTAATTCATCAACATACATTTTAGTTAAGGCAATAAATCTCGATGAAGTAAAGATAGTTGCACAAGTTCTTAATCATCAATAAAAGTTATAAGCTATTGCATAATATTCATTACGTCTTTGTACTTTAATAACTTAACAACATTAGGAGCCAATTAATCCCATATAACATGCATTTGAAAAAGAAAAGTATTAAAGATTAATATAATTGGTGTATCAAATAATAAATCACTTAAAAGCAGATACTAATGTGCATTATTACAGGTAAAGTATCATGAAATCAATAAATAATATATCTCTTTTGTAATACAAAGACAATCAAACTGAAATTTAATAATTAGAATAAATATAAGGATTTTTTGGTTGTCATTTAACAAGTGTTTCAAATATTTCTTCTTCTCTTGCAATGGTTTTGGGATATGGTTGCCATCAATTTACCAAAATTTACATCTTATGAAAAAGTTATATATGTTAAAATGAAAAAATATAATTGGTTCCATAAAAAAAAAATGTTGCTTATAGGTTTAGGAACTTTATATTTCTTCGTACTAGAAATAAAAAAGAAAATGAAATATTGGAAAAATATATAAAACAGAGTGTAGAAGTATCAAAATAGGTATTTATAGTCACAATCAGCCAAAACATAACCCAAAAATGGAAAGAAGACACAAAAAAAAATTTGGGAAACGGCAACCAGATGGTCAATGTTCGGTCAACAAATGCAGGCGTGGTTGTCAACAGGTGAAGAGACGGACAACGGCTAGTGGCCAACGGCGGACGCAAGACACGTGGCATTGAAGTGGCGACCAACTTCTTCACAGAAATGATCGCCGGCACTTGGCACGAAGGGAGGCACATCCGAGTCGCAGCAAAGGTGCGCGGGGAGCGTGGAACGTGTGTATCGCGCGACAAAACCTTCAACTGGCAGCATGATAACACGTTGAAGGCTAGAAAATGATGCAGTCAGAGGCAGTGGTCTCGGCGGCTACTGTAGAAGCGATTCATGCGGTTATTTTGATTAGAAACGGAATAAAATGGACGCAACTGAGGATAGAAAGATTCCGACTAGGAAAAATGCTGAATCTAATCGCAATTGGATAATCGGAATTGACTTAACAGGTTGAGACTTGCATTGTGGGAAAATTGTAGACAGAAAAGAGTTTCAATGCCCGAGCACTATTCAACACCTTGCAGATCGCATATGGAAGCCGCGAAACGGTTTCGTCGCTCCGTTCCATTAATATTTTTTAGCAACAAGATACGTTTATCAAAGTGTCAGGGCTCATGTTGTCTCGGGGCGAAGAGAATTGGACGATTTGATAACATACCCTGCTGATGAAAAATATTGATGGAACAGAGCAACTTACAAATATTGATTTTTTTACGGTTCCTCTATGAGTTCGAGTCTATGAATTGTCCATGGATTTAATGTCTGAAACCACTGCCATCACCCTTGGCAATAGATTGGGACTCTTTTCCTTTCTTTTTTATGGATAATTCTGACGGGCCTTCCTCGGGTAGCTTTTTACGGTTCCGATGTTCCTTTGATGTGTGACACCCACTTCCCCGATCTTTAACAATCCGTTGCCGAGATGGGCGTCAGATGGAGGTTTTTTATAAGTATGAAAGATTACCCAACTTCGATTATTCTTATGCGTGTTTGTGGCATATTGATCGGGATTGTGAAACCACTACAGATTCTGCCACTGGGGATGGTTGTCTGCTGCAACACATTCCCGAACCATATGGTGACTGGCTCTGCGCTTCACCCATGAAACGGAACATTTTCCAACTTTCTGGTGATGCTTCTGGTTCATAGAAAGGACTGCACTTCTGCTTCGTTCAATTGGACCCTGAAACTTTTGCTGATCGACAGGTGACACAGCCGCAATTGTCACCAACTATGATTGCCGGAGATTGATGTGCGACTCACATGCAAAGCACATGTTTGGCTTCAGATACAGATCGGGTATCGATGAAAGTTGATCAATTAACTGATATGACGGATGAAAGGTCAAACAGTTTCATGTGTCAATTAGGCATCCTGATTTGGTCCAAAAATTAACTCCCTCCATCTGCGGCACTCAATCTGACCCTAAAGGCTCTAAGGGGTCACCGTGAAGGCCCAATATCTTCTTACCCAAGACCCATATAGCCTCCCTTCCCTGTCCAACAATCATTCATAGCCTAACTCACTGAGCGAGAGCCTGCTTTACACCCATCTAATCCGTCACCACAAGCATCCTTGGCCTGTACGTCTATGAAAGTTGCTGGCCCCTACGGTCTGAGCGTCGACGCCAACGCACTGCACCTTTCTCCACAAAAGGTAGCCAACTTTCCTCTTTACGTTTAGGATGCAAACTCAAACCCCATTTTGCTCAGCGTTTGCAAAGGATTACTTTCCCTCTCACTAAGCAAGGTAAGTTTATCATCCTTGTCCTCCAACGACTGTCAATTTCCATCAGCGGCGGCTGTCCCATACCCTCACTGGGAGCAATGATTGTCTTCTTTTGGAGCTGTCGTGGGCTTGGGATTAGTTCTTTGATTACTGAAGCTTATCCAAATTCAAGCTCCACTTTTGGTCTTCCTCGTGCAGACCAGGTTAAAAGCAACAGAAATGGACAAATTAAGGTTGAGGATTGGAGATTTCTGTGGGACTGCTTCCAACTGCCATGGTTGGCAACTTTCATTACAGATGTTGTATTCCTATTTTGTCTGGCCTAATACAAAAAACCGTTAGTGCATTTTAAAGATCGACGGGCTTGGCAAAAAATAATAATGATAATAATAAGAGTCCATTTACAAGGTTTAGTGGGCTTTGAGCCTAAGTTAAATACAATTTACATTCTAAAAATAGGCAGCCCATTATAATAGTTTATAGTACAATTTTGATTCCTACCAAGCCCTATTCCAACAGCCCATCTTTTATGAAGTCTTGCCTGATCCATAAATCTTTGGAGCCCATAACTCCTACATAAATACAAATAATAAGTTAGAGGTAGAGTTAAATTAAGTTAAATATTTGTCTAATTTATCTCCAACTAACTAGATGTAATGATTAATGCTTTATACTTATCTTTAATAGGCTAACAGAGCCAATTATAAGACAACCCTTAACGGCTCAGAGAAGGTATAAAAGAGGCTACTTTTCTTTGATAGAGAAGAGAAAAAAAGCACCTAAAAAAAAAACAACAGACATACAAACATGTGAAAAATGCCCGAATCACACCAAAAAAAAAACACACAATGATCCACATAGTTTTGTAAGCAGACAAGAACTAGATTGCTGAAACTCATAAATGAGTTGGTAAGCAGTCATCATTATAAACTACCACATTAGGAAGGGAAAAAAGCTTCTTATCTTACCAAAATAGTTGCTGTCATCGTCCCAAAAGCCAATTTCAGGGTGTTTTCAACTCGTTGCAGTTAACTTTGAATTCGTCGACACACCGCAACATCGCTAAGCAACAAAAAAGACCTTAAAAAACAAGTTAGTATTGTATTTCAAGACTTAAATCAAGTTTGAAGCATTACATTACCACATAATATTTATTGTGAATGTACGTGAGTGTGTCTTATGTGAAAATTAAATTAATCATGTGGTTCAAAAGGGAAAGATTTGTGTAAACAAGAAAAATAAAAAGAAATAAATATAGAAAAACCATAAACTAAAGAAAAACAGAAAGGGGCTAGTCAAATATGAGTTGACTCGGTCAAAGTCAGTCAAATTGGGTCAATTGACCTAGTAGTACCCCCAATTCACAAACTTGACCTAGGACTCGGACCTAACAACACTATACCACCATTTTTTAAGGTCAACGTGCCGACTTTGGTGGTCGTTGTCGCCTAAGCCCTCTACAGATCAAGTCCTCTCGAGAAGATCTATGCACCAATGCCCTTCACGCACCAATTTGAGGCCACTAAACCCCACTATGGGCATTAAACTCTTTCTCTCTTTATTCCTTTTTTTTAAAAAAAAAAAGAAAGAAAAATCACTAAAATTGTAGTTTCTGAGGCCCTCCTATACTAGAAATTAAAATTAAAACCTATTGTTTTAAGAATCTTTAAGTGTAAAACAAGAAAAAAGATTGGAGAGAAGGTGTAAAGAGTGAAAGAGAAGCAGTGCCCCGAAATACGAAAAAGACATAAAAGAATGGGTAAAAGGGAAAAGAACTAGAAAAGGAGCCGACCCTTTTTTTTTTTCGATTTTTTTATTGATCATCTTATATGACTTAAACAACTTTGACTTTTACTGCCCAATTTTGACTGACTTATATGGCTCAAACGGCTTAAACTTTTATTGATTGGCTTTGACCAACTTTAATGGTTTGGACTTTTGTTAACCGACTTTCACCAGTTTTAATGGCTTTGACTTTTGTTAAACGACTTACATGGCTTTGATGGTTTTGATTTCCATTGACCATTGACCAACTTTGATTGACCTTTTTTTTTTTTGTTAAACCTAAACTCACTCCCTGCTATATTAACATTTTTGAAATTATAATATATGTCTATCACAAAAGTTTTTCAAAAATAAAAATCACATGTCACCTAAAAGATATATAAATAAAGCATTAAAACAGGAAGAAATATAAATGTATGATTATTGTTAAAATCATAGTACCATTGTTGGTCGTTAACCTTTTAAGGTATGCTTTGAATTATGTCCCATTAGTGGCGACTCTAATGTCATAAGAGTAATTTGAGGTGATGAAATCCTGAATCAGTCTAAGTATTACCCGGGTCGAATGAATGGTGAGAGCAAATTAGGTAGAGTATCCTACTAATATGATTTGTCCTCATTATTGATAATTTGTCATTGTAACAATTACCAATGGCCCATCACCCACTATTCATCAACAAGGCCCCATATCAAACCCCGATTTCCTTTGGCATTAGGTCACGATAACTTAGGAATTCCATTAAGGACTAATTGAGAGTCAAGCTACTATAACTTGATTTTACTTTTTTCGTGCGTATTATTTCTTATTTAATGCTTTATTTTTTTCTTTGTATTATTCTAGTATGTCATGTGGTTTTATCTTGTTATACATATTTATCCTCCACACACACTCACAAAAACCTTAGCACCTAGCTTATGCCTTTTAAGTTAGGTGAAGATGGTAAGGAGTCCCTCATGTGACTTGTTGCTTCCATATAGGATTTCTAAGATCTCTCACTCATATTAGTAACTCTTATAACCTATGAAGGTAGGGGAAAGAAGATCTAGAGGCATTTCATCCTAATTATAAATCTTTAAACCACACTTTTTTTTATTTTTAAACTAGCAAAGTTATCCTTTTTTAATCCATCCCTTAATATAAGGAACCTTAAGGATAATTCCTACCTAAACTTTGCATAATAAAAGGGCATCATGCATTTACTTCCTTATTTTAGCAATTACTACTCTTATTTTATGATTAATTTTGTATTTCTTATACTAATGTGTTTTTTTTTCCACCATATTTGATATGATATTTCATTACATACATCTTGAGCGTCATTTGCTTCATGTTTATATTGGCTTTTGTATCCAAATGCATAGCTAGAGTTATGATAGTTAAAAAAGAAATGTTGCCTGTTGTCATAAGAAGATTAAAGGATATCTAGAAGTAAACTAAGGTTGGCCCACCTTTAGGCCTACCTTCGTAATTCAGGCATTTTAGTCTCAAGTTGCTTAATCTCTCTCTCTTTAAATAGTTATGGAATAATTAGCCAATTTTCATGAAACAAAAGTTCCAAAGTATTTATAGAGAAATTAGGTATTTCTTAGGTGTAGAGGTTTAACCAATTGTCTTGTAAGCAATAATTGAGTTTTAGGATTTTTTTCTTTGATGTTTCACATTTCTTTTAATAAATATGTCTCCTTTATTAGAAGAAGCAAAAATGTTGTTGAATTTTCTCATTCCTTTTGATATGGATATTTACATCCTCGAAGTAGAGATAAGATATGTACAGACATTGTCAACCCTAACCAAAATCAAAAGAGATAAGATCTCTTATCAATTTAGATGCAAAGGCCAATTTAAAGAAAAGTATGTTCCCCATTAATTCCTGATTGATAAAATAAACCATAAAACAGATGTTGATAAACAAATGACATGTTTGGCCTTACTTATATATAGGCTTGTTTTATTTCCCAAGGTAGCCAACCATGTTCATGAGTGGGTTATTAAGCTTTTCTTTACAGTTGTTGAAGGATTCAACCCCATGGTTATAATTGTGGTAAAGATAATCTTATCTTTGAACCATTGTAAGATTAGAGGGGAAGGCCAATTTAAGAGGAATCCAATCATGTTATAGTAAGGCTTGTAAGCCATATCAAATGCTATGAGGACAAATTCTCTCCTTAGTTCAAAAGGCCTAATAATGCTTTTACCGAGTTTTGAGAAATTTGTTGGCTAAACTTGAATGAAATTTTAGAGTGGGAAGCTATCTTCTAAGACAATGAACAATTCTAGTGGCTCACTAAATAGGTATAACAAACTCCTATTTTGTATAGATGTGGTGAATATCCTTAGGTCCTATTGATAGGTTTGAATGGAGTTATATAACCAAAATGTTCACATGTTGAACTCTTGGCTATTTGAAATACTCTATCATTAATGGGGAAAAGGAAAATGAGAGTTAAGTAAAACATATCTTGAATGGATGGTGGGGTAACAGAGATAGACTTACTTAAAACAAGTGGTATACATACTAGTCATAGAATTCGATGAGAGTTAAAGCTAGTTTCATTTAAAGATTATTTCTCATCCTTGCCTTTAAACTATAGGAATTCAATCCCAAAGTCAAATATTTATTCTTTCACGTCAAAATGAAACAAAATTGTAGGGAATCTTACCTTTACATATAAAAAGAAGATCCTAAAGATGGTTGATGTTAGCCCCCTAAGTCTTTTGACATAAAGATGTAAGCATTTAATGACACCTTGCACTAATGCTTAACATGGAGTTTGGCATGAGATAGGAAAGTCATAAGAAGCAAAGTGAATGTGAAGTCAATATGTATGACAATAAACTAAAGGGAAGCTAAGTACGAATTATGTTGCTGGCACTAAGCAAGCAAAGTGTTGGAGGTTGGAGCATGGGTGGCATTATGACAACATGTGGTGGTGTTATGGTAAGTAAGAAAGGTGTTTAGGTCATTGGTTAGTACAACAGTGTGCATTGGAGATATGCCAACATGCTGTTGGCAATTAAGTGACAATTCAAACATATTGATATCTCCTTCTACTAACAAATTTTCTAATACTCTTTAGAGAGGTAATGCAAGTTTTCCACTAAAGTTAGCCAACATCGGTGCATGGGTTGGGGTTCAATTTGATGTTATAAAGGTTTGTCGCAAATGGCTAACATGTAATCCAAAGATTGGGTATGACATTGATGATTCGTGGCTGTATAAGGTGGCTTGATGATTATAAAGGAGAATTATCCATGCTTTGTTGCTAGCACAGAGTGTATTGTTACCAATAAAGGTGGGAAGACTTGTATTGTGTTGTTTATCTTATAGTGTAACAAGGATTGAAAGTAAGAGATATGGAATACTTAGCAACTTTAAAAGTGATTGAGCCTAAGGTAACGATAATGTTGGCTAACAATGATGTTATAAAGGGCAAGACAAGTCATTGTTTATTGGCCAAACCTCCTTTAAAGAAACATATCATAGACTACAAGTCGATTTTACATAATTAGTTATAAGGAAAAGAATAATGGGTGCTGAGAAGCCATGTAAGTTTAATGTATTGTTTGATAAAGCCCAAAATGGTGGGAACGAGGCATAGTGGAATGCAAAAAAGGGTAAGATGCATTGTAGGTTTTCTTCAAGGTATGATTTTAACCTTGAAAATATTGATGATATATGTAATGTTCCTTATAAGTGGTAATAGTCAGTCTTATGGAATTCTACCCTAAGATATAAGGTTAGTAGGGTTTTGGAGTTGTAGAAATGGAAAGGTTGGTTCACCCTGCCAACCAAGATGTTAGCTTTAATAGGTAGGGCTGATTTGTTAGCCTTTTAAGTCTTTTAGCATGAAAATGCAAACATTTGGTAGCACCTTACACCATTGCTTGACATGAAGTTTGGTGTAGGATGGGTATGTTAGAGGAAGTAAGGTGAATGTAAAGTCAACATGCATGGCAATAAGTAAAGGGCAAGATATATGTTAGTTATGGCATTTGTGCCAAACAAGAAAAGAGTTGGAGGCTAAAGCATAGGTGGTATTGTGGTAGTATGCAGGGGTGTTGTAAGAATGTGTGATGGCATTATGACAAATGGAAAGGTGTTTAGGTCATTAGTTGGTGTGGTAATGTGTGTTAGAGGAATGCCATTGTGCCATGAGTAACTAAGTGATAGCTTAAACATATCAATATCTTCTCTTACTAGATGTCTTTAAAGAAGCAATCCCAAAACAATGATTTTTGCATTTGCATTCAAATACAAATTCTAATCCCAAAAAGGAGAAATCCTTCTCTTACAAACAAACTTATCCCATTCAAATACTGTTATCCCTAGATTCATCCAATGAAAAGATATTATGCTTCTTTATTATTAAATCCTTAAAGGAGCAGTTAAACCTTAACCTCTAAAATAACTTGAACTAAATATAAAAATTTGCAAAATAGACCAATTTCAAGATAGAAAAATTGTCTTAACCTTCAATAGGAGATTTACAAGTTTTAGATCTACTAATAAAACTTCCATTTCCCCTACCATTAACCTAGGACATGTTTCCAAAATCCCTTTTACCATAAACTTGCCTACAAAATCTCCAAAATTCTTAACCTCAGACATTCCAAGTAGTTCTTTTCAAATAGTAGATTACCATACAAATATTCCTCACCCTATCTATACAAACCCTTAAGAACAATCACCTTTGATCTCTCCAACACCTTCTGCAATCATAAAAAATATATATAATGAATTACATGTTTTAGAAATCATTTAGAGCATAATTTACAAAATGAGTTTAAACCTAACAAAAAACTTTTGTATGATGATCTTTTATACACCGTATAACACTATAAAAAAAAATTATTTCAAAATACCTAGAAGAAACCCCATAAACTAATCCTGAACAAGATCGAGAACCTCAAGACCTTTAAAACTTTGAAAAGGTTTTAAATGATTTTCTTTTCACTCTAAAACAAGTTACTTTTAGAAAATATTTTCTCAAAATCACTTTGGTCTTTTCAAATGATTTCAAATTGAATACAATAACTTTGTTCCAAATCATTTTCAAGAAAAAACCAATGAGAAACTTTCAGTTACAAACAATTTCAAAATGACTACTACAAACAAAACTACTACTTTTATCCTAAATTAACATTTTCAAATTAAAACTTCTTTTATTCTTATTAAAAATATGTATCATATGGTAATTTTAGGAACACCGTTTATAAACTTTATCACTCCTTATATTGTTAATCATGATAAATTTTTAAATGATTCACAAAATCCCCCAAAATTTCTAAATCCCACATTAACCATATCTCATGACTGAAACCCACATTTGAAGTCATAACTCTAAATCTTGACCTTGAAAACAAACTAAACACATTAAACCAATACAAGTTTAATGTCTCATCTATTTTTGAATGAAATTTTGATGGCACGTCAAAGTACAATATTCTTAATTTTCTACAATAGATGACTATAACAACAAATGTCTAAAAAACTCATAATAATACCCTAGCTAAAATTGTCACTGAACTCCTAATAGCAAGATTCTCAAGACAATTCAAAAGCTGGTGAAATTACTATCTTACTAATGATCAACAAGACCAACTCCTTAAGCTCATTCAAATCACAAAAGATAGTGTACCCATCCTTGATAGTGCAATCAACATTATAAAAGATGTAACTTGTCTTATCATAATAATTTCCTTACATTTCATAGGAGAACCTTCTCATATTAAAGATAAAAATTCTAAATTACTTATAAACCTTAAATATAAGCAACTTGGTGATTTCTAAAATTACAAAAATACTTTCCTTATTAGAGTCATGCTTAGAAAAGATTTTAACCAACCCTTTAAAAAAAAAAATTCCTTGTAGGACTTTTAACTTTGTCAGGAGAGAAAGTCAAGCAAACCATTAAAACCACCAATGGAAATCCAATTCCTTGTAATCAATTAACTTATAGAGAATTGATTAACTTTTATCTAGCAAGAAGAATTTAAAATTTGCCAAGATTTCAAACTTTAAAAACACCTTAAATGGGAAATAAAACAATCCTATTTAGAAATTGGAACTTTCTGCCAATAATTTGACCTAAAAATTTCAAAACTTTTTGAACTTAGTATACCAAACTCTATACCAAATCTTACTATACTTATAAAAAATCTCATAAACAAACAAATAAGCAAACCTATTACTCCAAACCTAGGAAAACCAAAACATCCAAGCCCAAACTAGAATTAAAACCTTTTACCTTTAAAACCTTTTACAAAGACCTTTCCTATTTTAAGTGTCAAAAGAAAGGACACATATCCAAATACTGTAAACTCAATAAAAAAAAAATCAAGAACTATGCTTAAAACCAGAAACCATCTCTAAGTTAAAAGCCATACTCCAAAACATTTCTAATTCTAATTCTAACCCTTTTTATAATTATTTAGATAAAAAACCTCTCCAAATCGATGAACTCCAAACCGTTACTTCTTTAAAATCCGAACTAGGATCTAAAGAAGTATGGATCTAAAGAAGTACATATCCTTACAACAAACTAATAAATACTTGTAGAATTTATCAAATACATCACCGATCTCAACCTCCAAAAGGAATACTTAAAAAACCTTTTTAAAACATTCCAAAAGCAGGAAACAAAACCTTCCAATAGCATTCCATTTGGATAATGTGAATGAAATGTGATGTCATTCGGTTTGAAAAATACGCCTTTAGAATTTCAAAAAATTATAAATGTCATTTTTAACCATATTCAAAAATTTTCCTTGTTTACATTGATGATGTTTTGATCTTTTCAAACTTTGTTGAACAACATTTTAAACACTTACAAACTTTTTTTTATACTATCAAAACCAATGGATTTGTGATATCTTAGTTTAAGATATTTCTATTCTAAACTAAAGTGAGATTTCTTGGACATAATATTTCTCAAGGAACCATTACTCCTATTGAAAAAGCCCTTTCTTTTGTAGACAAGTTTCTTGATAAAATTACTAAAAAAGCCCAATTCCAGAGGTTTTTAGGAAGTCTTAATTATGTTTTGAATTCCAAACAAAAATCTTATAACAATACCCCTTTATGATCATTTTAAGAAAAACCTCATTCCATAGACTCCTAAACATATTACTCTTATCCAATAGATCAAAACCATGGTCAAAGAAATCCCTTTCATTTACCTTCATAATCCTTAAGCTCTAAAAATTGTAGAAATTGATGCCTCTAATTTACGATATGAGGTATTCTTAAACAAAGCATAAATAGTAATGAATGCATTGTCTAATTTACATTTGTACGTTAAAATGATTATTAACATAATTATTCCACCATCAAAAAAGAGATTTTATCCATTGTCATGTGCATTATAAAATTTCAAAGTGATTTACTCAATCAATAATTTCTTTTACACATTGATTGTAAGTTTGCAAAAAAAGTTTTACAAAAGGATGTTTAAAACATTACATCAATGTAGATTTTGGCACGATGGTAAACCATTCTTTTTGCATTTGATTTCCAAATTGAGTACATAAGAGAAGATAGAAACTTTATTCCTAAATTCCTAACCTAAGAATTTCTTTAAAACAAACCCAATGATGCTTAGAAAATCAAAGAATAAGGGCAAAACTCTAATTCAAAACTTGGAAGAGAGCTCAACCTTTACTCCAAAATCAATCTGAGTCAAAATAAAAATTAGTCCAAAAACCATCTCAAGTTTACTTATAGAAACATGAATTAAGTAATTGACCAATCAAGGAGGGAAATCTTCAAAATAATGCCAAAACCTTAACCAAGAAGCTCTATCTTCTAAAACTCCTAAAAATCAACTCCAAATCCAAAATTGGATGATAGAAAACTTATACACAACTTTAGATGTTCTTATAACACTTCAAGGTTTATTTACCCTGCAAGAATGATACAAACAAGATGATACAATTAAAGTATTAGCTTTTACCTCAAAAAGAATTTGAAAATCTTTTTTAAAATGTTTTGACAAAAATCATTTTCAAAATATATTTGTAATAGAACCAAGATTCTATGAGAAAAATCTTTTACATACCATCAAAAAAAAATTTCCATCAAGGATGGCCTTTCAAAACTAAAAACCTTCCTTTTTTCCTTCAAAACTAAAGCAAGTCATTCTCAAACCTTTTCATACTGGGATTATCAACAAGCCTAATATAATACCTTTTTCATCTAAAATCAGAAGAGTAGTCATTCATGGTTATTGTATTTCAATACAAAAATAAATCCTACTAAAATTGTCAACTAGTTTAAACACTAATGAAACTATTTTGGTTTTACTCAGAACTTTGGGAAAGTTACAACCTATTCAAAACTAAGTATGAACCTTTTACTAATGAGAAAAGGCTTTCACCGTTATTTCTTTTTTCTACAAAATTCTTCTTCTTATAGGTATTAGCCTAGTACTTGGATTATTACATCCAGGAAGATATTCTAGTCTTTATTAAAAAATTTAAAATTAAATGGTGGGACTCACTCAAAATCTTTAAAAAATTATTAAAACTTAACATAAAAACATAGTTGGATAATATAAATTAGTCGATATTGGTCTAACCACTACAAACTAATACTTTAAACACTACATTCTTGGCCCAAAAATCTCATACAACAGCCCTTTTAGTTATGGCCTAAACTAAAAAAGAATATTTTGCACTAAAGCAATAATTATTGCAGTCCAAAAACTCTTCAAAATAGGACTTAGCCCATTCAAAAAATAGTGAGCCCTTGTCCCTACAAAGCCTACAAAGAAAGATGATTGCTATAAAGCACTTAGTGGTTTTCCAGAAAGGATGCTTGTGATTGCTATCTTCACAAAACGACAAGACCACTTGTGGAAAAGTGAGATAAAGTGCTTATGATTGTCTTTTTAAAAAAAAAAATTCAAAAAGCAAACATAACTTTTGAAAAAGCAAAAGTTACTTTAAAAGAAAAAGATGCTAACTATATATTTGGAAAAGGGAATTCCATCTATATGTCTCGACTCCTAATTCCTCAGCTATAAAAGGAAGTTCAAAAGGATTTGCAAGGTATTAGTTTAAAACTCTCATTTTCCCATTTACAAACTCCCTTTCTTGTATTCTTCCTCACTCTCCCTTTCCTTTCGTCTTATAAATCTTCTCCTCCTTTATACTTAAAAATTTTCATCAATAAATTTTAAGTTTGTCAAGTGTTGTGGCTATGTATATATATAAAATACAACTTGATGTACTTTTATAGTATAACTTAATATACAAAAAATAAAAAATAGCAGGTTAACTTGAACTCAAACTTTGCATAACTCGAAAACATTCTTAACACAATTTCTTTCAACCTAACCCATTTAACACCCTTAACCTATAAAGTAGGGACACTTCTAAATAATGTATGTTTGTAACGAATGTGCATGTTAAATATGACATTTGTTCAATACTTCTTTGACACGTGTCAAAAATTTCAAAATGTACTTGAAAAAAATTAAAATTAAAAAGATTATGACAAATATGTCATAAATTTATAATTCAATGTATTGGACATTTCTAATAAACATATTATAATTTTTAATACAAGTGTTAGACATGTTTAATTAATGTATGAGATATAGATCATAGGCATATAAAATTAATTTTAAAATCCTTTAAAAAGTGATAATCAATAAATAAAAATTGCAATTATTCTTTTTGATAAAATCACACATGCATGTAGAAAAGTTTCTACTTTCAACATATGAAGTAGATTTATTGTACAAATAAATGCATAACTTTGCCTGTTATAATAAATTTAATTTGATCCTTGCAAGGTGAAATTTTGATAATCATAAAACTTTTTGTTTTTAATAAATCCAATTTGCCATTAATAAATCCAAGGCGGACAAATATTGGGCAGTTTCTGCCAAAAGAATTTCCCCGCTCTGCGCCATTGCTATCAAGAATTTTCCTTCCTCCTCGTGCGAAACAGTGTAAGATGTGAAGGGAGAAAAATATCGAGGCGCATTTAGAGAATTTTATTCAGCAAAATAGTAGAGCAGTTCGGTGAGGATGCCTTATGTTCCATTTCGTAATTTCGTTTCGTTAATCGACTCGATGAAGCCTTGAAATCTGGCTTTCTGTGCTGCGAGAGACAGGGTCCAAGGTTGTTGCAAACGAAAGAAAGTGGTGGTGGGCAGGCAGTTGAGATGTAACTTTCCTCAACTGATTGAAGGAATTAAGTAAATTAACAGTCCAATAGTATTACTTAGTCGTGTTGGAATGACATATTGAGTGGCAGGCTTGTAGTACAGATCAATAGGCAGCGGGTGTTTGTTGTAAAGTAGACGATGGAACTAATTCGGTGGGTACATCACGCCAAGTCATTGCCTCATGATTACTAGAATCTATTATGATTGTTGATTGGCCAATGTTGGAAAATACGTCGACTGAGACGTGAATCATTACTATTAGTAAAATGAATACTGGTGGAAGAATGTGATGCAATTTGAGAATGGGATCTTGGTAAATAGGTAACTGGTCCAAGAAACTAATGCGATTGGAGAATACTGTTAGAAGCATTACTATTAGTAAAATGAATGTAACCATAAGTAAGGAATGGGACTTGGATAGTATGCTGAATTGCAAGCTATGATTCCATAGATTGCAAAAGAACTCTAATAGAATGCTGATAATTGGTATGCTAGTGGACCTTGGAAAACTGGGAATAGAATGTGTCAAGCTTGTAGTGGTTGGAGAAAAACGTCAGCATGATAATAAAATTGTACCTTATTTGGAGCTGAGATAGGGGGAATTCTTTATTCTAGTTACTTGTAAATAATTTAGGTGGGTGTTAGTGATTTTTTTCAACTGCCAAGGCAATTTTTTTTACAAGGTCCTTGCAGTAGAAAAGAAAAATGCATTGTAATGAGTCATGCTGGTTTGCATTGTTAATAATTGTTGTTCTACTGGTGGGTTACAGGTGGTATTAAAGGGATGGATGATGGAAAAGGTGAAGGGGTTTGTGGGCGGGAGATGGGGAATGATGCTAACGATTCAGATGGAAGGCATGCTGACCAGCCAGACAATGCAGAATCTAGAGACCAGGTTGAAGGAGACGAGCTGGCAGTTGGAATGATTTTCAAGACCGTGGATGACTTATTTGAATTTTACGAGAAATGTGAAAAATCAATTGGGTTTGGCATTGCAAAGCGTGGTTTACGGAAGGATGAGCAAACAGGGGAACATAGGTGGCAAACTATAATGTGTGCCAAAGGGCACAACCACAAGGCAAGTGGAAGCCATATTGTGTCTAATAGGCCTAGTGTGAGGTCAGGCTGTAAGACTTGAGTTAGTTGTACGAAGATAGGACTATGGATAATTACAATGGTCAAGTTGGAGCACAATCATGAGGTGGCTCCATTGCATGCTCAATTCATTAGACAGCACTGAGTTGTTGATATTCAGACCAAGAAGATGCTTGAAGCCGATGATATGGCGAGAATCTGACCGAGTCAAAATGTGAAAACAATGGTTATTCTGCGGGGTGGGCACGAGGGGATGTCATGCTTGAATGATAATATGATAAATCGCGCGAACAAAATATGGAGGTTCCATTTAAAAGTAGGTAATGCTAAAGTTGTGCATCGGCTATTTGCAAAGATGTGTAGTAAAAGCAAAGATTTCTTTTATTTAATAAAACCAGACATATAGGGGAGGTTGAAACGTGTGTTTTAGACAGATGCAAGGTGTAGGGCAGCATATGAAGAGTTCGGAGTTGTAATTACATTTGACACAACCTACCTTGTGAACAAGTATGATATGTCTTTTGCTGTCTTTGTGGGTGTGAATCACCATGGATTAATTCTTTTTGGATGTGCTTTGTTGAACAGTGAAAAGGAAACAGCATACACATGCCTCTTTTGAGACGCGGTTGAGTTACATGGCAAGCAAGCACCCGAATGCAATTATCATTGATCAGTGCAATGCCATTGGTAATGCCATTAAGATTGTATTCTCAAATACATGACATAAGTGTTGCTTATGGCATATTATAAGTAAACTTGCTCCTAAGCTAATGTGACACAAAATTTACGAGAACGTGAAAGAGGCATCCATTGGAGCAGTCTTTGAATGTCTTTCCTGTACTAATTTTGATAAATGATGGGTGACGATGGTTTTGAGTTATCATTTAGAGGGTAACAATTGGATAAGTGCATTGTTAAAAGACAAGGAATTATGGGTGCATGTGCATGTGAAGCATTCATTTTGAGCCGGTATGTCCTGTATGCAAAGGAGTGAAAGCATGCACTTTTTCTTTGATGGACATGTGCATTCCCGAAGCATGCTACAGGAATTTGTTGAGAAGTATGATATGGCAGTACAAAATAAGATTGAAGAGGAGCTTGAAATGGATTTTCATTCAATTCATTTGCAGGTCCCTTGTGTAACTCATTGGCCATTTGAGGTACAATTAAGGTGGGTTTACACTACCAATAATTTCAAGGTGGTTCAAAAATAGTTGCTTGAAACAATGTACTGTGATTTTAAAGAATTGGAGGTCTCTGGGACTAAAATCTATGTTGAGGTAGAAGGGAAGCTCAATGTCTGTGGTGTGAAGACAAAGCATGTGAAGTATTCTATTGACTGACGTATAAATGCATGAAGTCAGCTGCAATTGTTAATTATCTGTTTTTACGGAAATACTTGGTGCACATGCTTTTAAGGTGCTACTTGCACATGATGCGGAGGTTATCGCCAAGAGGTACACATTGAGATGGTGGAGGAAAGACAATGGTAGATATCACAGCAAGATTATTGTAGGCTGTAGTAATGTAACAAATGAACAGAGGTGGATAAAAGAGTTGTAAAAGGTGTTTTATTCTTTAGTTGACCTCGATGTTGCCAATTTGGAAATGTTTGAATTTTTTAAGAATTGTCTAAAGGAACATTATAACCAGTTAGAGAAATGGGATACCAATGCTAACACTGGAGGGTGGTTCTAGTGGGGTCGATAGTAATGGCGGTGGCAGTGAAGCCAATCAGTGTCATCTTGAACAAAGCTTCCGGTATAAAGGTTCTATTTCTATCAAACAGCAAGGTTGTCCCAAGTCTAGAAGGATTGAGTCCACAATGGAGAAAGCAAGAGCCAAAAGGCCAATGGCTATGGATGGTGAGCAAACGGGTGCATACATTTACTTATGCCTCTGCCACTGGATTGCATCAACAGGTAAGGGAAAGGTTCTGTTGCTTGCGTAGTAAATGTGGACACTGTAAAATTAATGTACAATAATTTCCCGTTGTTATTTGCATTAACGTTTCGCAGTGTAATGTGCAGCATCTTATAGTGCCTTATTACTGCCCAAATAAATCATTACTTCACTGAAAATTCAAGCCTAGCTTGACTGATTAGCAAAACTAGTGTAAGAAAGTATAAGTAAAGATGATTACTGAAAGGAAAATGTTAGAAAGACGAAGAGGGGGTGCGAGGAATGCCAAGGCCTTTTATTTTTTCTTTGAAGAAAAAAATATTTGATATGCAAACAATTAAGATACAATGTACACAAAATTTGAGAAAAATTTGTTGGATTCATATTGTATGATACTTAGTTGTACATTTTACATTTTCTTTTCTTTAAAAAATGAAAATGTTAGGTGAAATTTACGCAGGCCCCACACATCAATTTCTCTCCCTCTTTCTCACACTCCCTTTCTATCATTTTTATCTCCAACTTCTATCTTTAGCTCCGTCTTTCTCTCTCTGTCTCGTTTCTTCTCTCTCTTTATCTCTTTCTTTGCTTTCCACTCGTATCTTTTGCTCTCTTTAATCTCTTCTGCCTTCTTTCATACAACATTTAATCGCTCTCCTTGTGCTCTCTCTCTTTCTCTCTCTCTCTCTCTCTCTCTTCCATCGTTTTGTAGTGTCATGTGCAACGTCTTATAGGGCCTTATAATTATAATTGCACAATAAACTGTTCTTTCATTAAAAATTCAAGCCTAACTTTAACTGATATGTGAAATGAGTGTGCAAAGGTACAAGTGAAGATGTTTACTTAGAGGAAAATGTTAGAAGGACGGCGAGATGGTACAGGGAAGTGTTGGCATCTTTTTTTTTCTTTTTTTTTTGGTTTGAAAAACTTATTTGATGTGCAAATAACTACGATACAATGTACACAAAACCTTAAAAAAAAAAGGGACAAACAGCTGCTAAAAAGTGTTTGATGTATATTGTGTAATATCTGCAACCACAGTTGTCTGAACATTATTTTTAAAAAAAGAAAAACGAAAAAGAAAATTTAGGTGAAACTCATGCAGACCCTACACCATCAACCTCTCTCTCTACGATCTTTATCTCTAAATTCTATGTCTCCCTCTCTCTCTCTCTGCCCCTCTGTCTCACATCCTTTCTCTCCTTTCTCTCTCTCTCTCGCTCTCATCAATTTGCAGTGCCATGTGTAGCATCTTATAATGCCTTATAACTGCCTAATAAACCATTATTTCTTTAAAAGTTCAAGTCTAGCATGATTGATATGCAAAACGAGTGTAAGAAGCTACAAGTTAAGATGGTTACTGGAAGGAAAATGTTAGAAGGACGGGGAGGTTTGGAGAAGTGACGAAGTTTTTTTTTTTTTTTTGGTGAATAATATATTTGATTTGCAAACATTTAAAGTACAATATACATGAGAATAAACGAAATGATGTGCAGGAGAATATTTTTTGTTTACATTTAATTTTATTTCAAAACTAATATAATGTGCACGAAAATAAATAAAATGTGCGAGATGTAGCCCGGAATATGCAAGAGATTAGCTAAAAAATGCAATATTATAATTATCACTCTTCTTACACCTTTGGCATCTTCATACACAATTTATTTCGTTTCCTTGCACAATTTATTAATCTTTGTACTAGTCTCTTGATTTGTGAGAAAAACAAATAAAGGGTTATATCCAATAAAAAATTATTTCCTTTTGGTGAGTTAACAAATATATCACGATCTAAAAAAATTTAATAATTTAGATATCATAGCATTTTTTGATAACAAATTTACCACAAAGTTAAATCCAATGAACAGAAACTATTACCAGTTATGACATGACACACTAATAGGGTCATATAATAACATTTACTAAAAACAAAAGACCTAATAAAATTTAGGCCAGATAAAAGATTGATTAGACTTTGTGGACTTTTTCAACCTAATCTACTTGTTATCTTTCAATTAAAATTATAAACAAATAATTTGTAAAATGACACAAATTATTTTCATTGTAAATTAAAAAAATATATATGAAATTATTTAAAATTCTATATTTGAAAATGCCAAAAAAAAATCATAAATCAGTGTTAAAATCTTCTATAGAGGTCAAAATTTTCAATAGAACCTTAATTATTGGTAGAAAATGAAATTGAGAGTCTAAGATGGAACATTTGAGCTAGAGAGAGAGAGAGAGAGAGAGAGTTAAGGATAAACAAACTTGCAAAAGTTAAAACGTTAGTTGGGTAAAGATTGTATAGATGGAGGAAAGCAAAAGTATGAAATTTATAAGTGGGATATCATCTTCTGTAAGCACAAGATCTAGTCACACGCATTGCAATCATGGAGTGACATCTCAAATGTATACCTTATTAAGTCAAAATAACTTTAGACAACGCTTTTTGGGATGCCACTATTGGAAGAATGATGATTACAAATTCTTTAAATGGTTTGATCTAGAAGTTAATGAAGTTTATAAGGAAGTGATTAAGTCAATTGAGAGCAAAGACAAAGGGTTAAAGGTTAAAGCTAAGAGTGTTGATGACTGCATTAAACTCCATGCGAATTGGGTTCAATTATTGGAAAAAGAAATTGATTCAAAGAAAAATGAAATCCAATTAATGGGCGAGGAATTGGGTTAATTGAAAGTTGCTTATGCTGAGCTAAAAAGGGTAAATATGATGTTGTTCAAAGACAATGCTTGTCTCAAAGATATGATAAGATGTTAAGGAGGAGTAGTTATATCTTGTATCTTTCTATTCTTAATCATATTAGATACTATTCAACAAAGACTTAGGTGGGCAAATTCTTATTTCTGGTCACTTATTTCAGCAAGGACTATGCATAACAATATGACCAACATTATGCTAAGTGAAAAACTAAACATCAAACCTTTAGACCTTAACAAAAAGACTAAATAAACAAAAGGTAACAAACTACTAAAAAAATGACTAAACTTCATTTCGACAACAATAACATAATTTATTTGCATGTGCTAGATGGCTGAGATCTATTGTTGTGATTGTCAACAACTTCATTTAACTGTTCAAAAACTTGAGGAGCCATGTCCTAGATTTGATTAGGTCCAAAAATAAGTGTATGTAGGTGAACAAAAGGCTCTTACAAAATGAAATAAGCATTTAACAATGTTATTATATTTCTAGTATCCATTGAAAAAAGAACCCTAAATCTAGTTCTTATCTGCCTTTTCTTTACTACAACTAGTCTTTTTTTTTTTCATAGTAATAGATGGTGGATTTGGCTTTTAATGATTGGTTTACCTTTTCCACGTCACATATAATACCATACTTAGTCTAACCTACTTCTTCGCCTTTAACATTTATGTCAATCAACTATTGACCTACCTTGGTAATAATAATTGATAATCTTCCTTAATGATAAGTGATACTAACTCGACTTAAACTTCTTGGCATTGAATATACCTCAATAGTTTGTGAACCAATAGCTTTGGCATGCTGATTTCTCATGCCTTCCTTCTTTGGTCTCCCTCTTTTTTGGGTTTATAACACTAATCACATATAGTACCATACTTAGTCTAACCTACTTCTTCGCCTTTAACATTTATGTCAATCAACTATTGACCTACCTTGGTAATAATAATTGATAATCTTCCTTAATGATAAGTGATACTAACTCGACTTAAACTTCTTGGCATTGAATATACCTCAATAGTTTGTGAACCAATAGCTTTGGCATGCTAATTTCTCATGCCTTCCTTCTTTGGTCTCCCTCTTTTTTGGGTTTATAACACTAATCACATATAGTACCATACTTAGTCTAACCTACTTCTTCGCCTTTAACATTTATGTCAATCAACTATTGACCTACCTTGGTAATAATAATTGATAATCTTCCTTAATGATAAGTGATACTAACTTGACTTAAACTTCTTGGCATTGAATATACCTCAATAGTTTGTGAACCAATAGCTTTGGCATGCTGATTTCTCGTGCCTTCCTTTTTTGGTCTCCCTTTTTTTTGGGTTTATAACACTAATCATAATCATAAATATAACATCAACAAATTTTTGAAAATAATGAAACCAAAGTTTTATTTATTAAAATTTCTAACTTAAGTTGGCTTTCTATGTAATGATTATACTTGGCTTACATGCAATTATTGATTTAAAGTTCCTAACTTTCTTGGTCTAACTCTTTTTTTAAACCATAGTGATGAATAGTACTTACCAAAATTTAAGACTCTACTAAGTAATAAATCAAAAAAAGATGTACGATTGCAAAACGACTTAATATTATATTATTTGGTGTTGGAGTATTAGTACTTGGACAACCTTTCCCATTGTGTTCAAATTACTTGCATTTTTGGCATCATATATCAATCCTTACTCTTAACATATGTCCATGCCTTTTGGGAGATTTATCTTTATCCTTCCTCCTTAACCTTTTTGGTTTGATAGGCATAGTGTTTAATGGAAGTGACAACATTGTTCAATTCTCTATTGTAGGCCACATATTGCATTCATTCAAAAGCTCAATAAACTTGTTATACATTATCATATATGTTATCCATTTATAATAGGCATCAACATAATCATTAAGGTTTTACCTTAGATGATTAATACATGACAACATATCATATTTACAAGAAATTTCTATCAATTCCTAGGCTCTACGTGTGTACAATTTTGACTTAACATCTATAATATACCTATTATTATTGCAGAATACTTCAAACTTCATACTCTCATTTGACCTTACAAAACATATCCTGGATTAAAGTTTAATTTGCTCAAACTTTTTTTTGATCTAAGGACAAGTTGCATTAGCTCTTCCATCAATTTCTTCTTCTACCTAATTCTTTTCATTAAAGCAACTCTTCTGTCTTCTAACTTGTTGACAATACTTTTTTTCATTACCTTAACAATATATCCATTAAAGTATTTAAAGATATTATTGTACATAATGTCACATTTAGGTCAAGTATTGATGTATGATTTCATAAACTTTATGACATCTTTATCAAAAAAATCATTAAATGCTTTTGGGCTTAATTCCTTTGTCTCTTCAATGGCTACTTTAAATTGAGCTTTATTTATGCTTTTAATAGCTCTTTAGAAGCATTTTTTTAATGATTGACCTTTAAATTTCTTTTGCTAGTTTACATATATATGTTTGGTATAATTTTTATTCTTTATATTTAACAACAATTCCTTTACAGTGTCAAGGATTCCTTGTACTAGCAAACCATTAGGTCAAGTGCTATTTGATAATAGGATTGTAGATAAACTATAGTTATCAATAAGAAATAAAATATTCACCTATTATTATATTATCAAATTAGAATACCTTTTATTGGTCACTCATGATTGTTCACCCTAGATCAATTAAGAGGCCAAGATCTTCCAGAAGTAGCTTTAGGAACCATTTCTAATTAGTTGTGTTTTTCTTTGTCACAATTACTTAAGTGATGGAATATATTTGGTTGTTCTCATCCTTACCGATTATGCTTAAAAAGGCACCTCCTATAAAGGTTTTTAGTAAGCAACCATCATGTCTTACTATTGGTTTTTGCCTAACTTTAAAACCTTCCTTTAATGCTCTAAAATCAATATAAAACCTATGGAATAAAGGTTTAGGACTAGTTTCTGATTCATCTATCTTTAACTTGAAAAGATTGTTTGGATTCCTTAACTTTTGCTTTACCTAATAGGATCTAAGTCTAATGTAGTGCTCTTACATAAATCCTATCAACATTTCATATCTTTCTTTTTAACCCTGTAGCAATGCATTTGTGTGACTATAAGTACATATGTCTCACTAATGTTAATCATCATATCATTCACTGGCCATTTATGATCCCTTATAAATTTTCTTAGGTATTTTTTAGCCAACCACTCAATTGTTACTTGTTTGTTCCTCATCACATGACAATAATTAAGGGTGTCATACAAAAATTTGGCTATTAAAGTTAACTCACTTTTACCTTAACTAGCAAAAACTTTCCATAGACAACTAATAGTATATCTAGTCTTCATCATCTTTTCTCCATATCTATGCCATTTTATTGAATAGTCATTGATGATCATATATCTTTAGATACACCTTTTAAACTACTCAACTCTCTTAAACGTCATCTTTATAGTGAACTCTAATAATTTATGATCACAAAATAGATCATATTTTTTGTATTTTTTTTCTTTTTGTGTATTTGCTTTGTTTGGATTTCCCTATCACTTTCTTTGCAAATCATCGGTATGCCAACATTTGTATCAGAATCTTCGTACTCACTCTATCATCTAACCTCAACATTAGGTTGTCTAAGATTAGCCATAAGGACCCTAATAAGCTTTGTGGCCCTCTTAACATTTCCTTCTATATAGGCATCATATCCAGTAATTCTCATATTCTTAAGCTTTTTCTTTTCCTCCTTACATTTACATATTCCTTATCATTTGTTAACAAACTATCATCATCTAACTCATTATTAGTATCACTCTTATTAGGTGGAATGCAATCAAGGTCTTTATCACTGTCATAAAGTATTAATCTCATAATATTGCTCACACAAAATCTCTTCACTTTGTTGTTCAATCACATTATCAGCACCTTCAATAGTAGTACATCTAGCCTCTTAATGTCCCAAATCATCAAACATAGTCTTTTACCTAACTCTAGTATCCTCTTCACTATCTTTTGGTCTTGTTTCCCCATTATCTCCATAAAATCCAATATCATTGAGCATTACATTCTAAGTTGCCTTGGACCCTTCCATTCTTATTTGGTCAACATAATCAGTGACATAAATGACAACACTATTTTATATGCCAATCCCATATGCATGTACTTTAAATTGATTAGGCTCTACTACATCTCCACCTACATTAGGCTTAATTGCATAAGTTCTCTCAATTATTATCGAATCATCAATCCCATACATAACATACACTTGTACAAAGTGTTCTTTTGGGGTAACTAACTCATCTAGCATTTCTAATAAAGGTTTATTATATATCCTACTGAAAGGCTTACTTATGTCTAAGGTTTGGTGGCAAAATTTGTATAAATAACTTTTTACATTTATGTAACCAAACCTCTTTACAAGATCTTATATAGTCAACATTGACAAATTGTCAATGTTAATGGCTTTAAGAAAGTGGAGCTCTCCTCTCACATATTGTATCTCAAGTTTTATTTCCAAAATCTCACTATGATAAATAGCAAAATTTATCAACATCCTACATAATAATAGAAATTGCAAGTATTTAAGCTTTTGAAAAGTCTAGTAACACCTATAGTAAATTCAATTACTGCTAATAAAATTTTAAAAACCCCTTATTTCATTCAAGTTATAATGTTATGGTGTAATCAGTGAGACACAATATACAAAATTTCAAAAATAAAAAAACAACATTTACATAAATGTTTATGTTTGTGAATTCCTAATATTCAATTATTGTTTTTCTAATTTAACTAATTCTCTTAATCAAACTATTACAATCATGTTGTCATGTTTATAGATTATTATAAAATTCATAGAACTTATAAATTTACAAAAACAAAATTACACCAAGAGTAGACAAACTATAGATTTGTCCAATGCACTAACATAAAGAATTATATCTTTTTAAGTTCAAATCATATGATTGCTATCTCTAAGACCTTTCTCACTCCTTCAATTTTGAGTTATTATGGACCACTCTCTGCCCTCAAATTGGGTAATAGAGAAAGTTGTATCTTTATATCACAAAAAATGTTTACTTTAATGTTTTTGAGACCACTTGGTCTTCCACATGCAGGCTAACCTTTGTCTCAAATTTTCTCTCAACCATTTTTACCATATGCTTTTTTCCTTCCTTCACATTTGACATTTATTCAAATAGTCAGGGTTTATCTAATTTTGGCACAATTAAGTTTTCTAAATTGCCAATTTGGATTTTTATTAGGTTTGGGCTATGCTTTATTTTATGTTTCATCTTCCATTTTTCATTTTAAAAAATAAATTTTAGTTAATTATGTTGGTCTCTAGCACAAATTATTTATTTATAATTTTAATTAGATGATAACAAGTGAATTGAACTGAAGAGGTCTACACAATTCAATCAACCTTTCATCTTATGTGGATTCTATTAGGCCTTTTGTTTTTAATACATGTTATCATATAACTCCCATTAGTGTATTATGATAAAGTTCATAATAGTTTTCATTTATATAATTTAACTTTATGATAGATTTATTATCAAAAAATTATACAATGTTTAAATTGTTAATTTTTTTTATCATGATATATTTGTTAGTTCATAAAGAGATGATGATTTTTTTTTAAGATATTAACCTAAAAATAAAACATATCATAACAAATATTTATTATTTTATTATGCATGAGACCCAAGGGTGACACGACGCTTTGGCCATGTATAGCAACCCGTTGACCTTCCTTTCGCAACGGTAGACTATTAATGGTCTACTAAGTTAAACATGCGTTTTTTGACGTTATCGCACATTGACTTTAAAATTTACCCAGTTGCCTAAATGAATTGAAATCAAAATGTCAAACTCATTTAAAATTTGCATCTCCATGTTTTGTTGCCGATATTAAATAACCTTCCTTCCTCCGTTGGTGCAAATTAGGCACAACAAAGTTGTTATACGCTGCTCTCTAGATGGTACCATTCCCTCCAACATAACTTCTCTTAGAGGCATATGTGCAAGTATATTATTTGAACATGCATTTACATTGTTCTATTGACGCATACTTGGTTAAGTTTCAAACCACCCTTGTCATGCCCTCAGTCAAGTTATGGCATTTTGGGAAGACCCTGGCAATGCTACAACCCTATGTTATGAAAGATTAATCTTCTCCTGTACTCTTCATGCATCTATCCCCACTTGCACCCTCCTCAGCTCCTTGGCTCATTTGATAGCGGGGTGATCAGTGTTTGGTTCTAATTTTCATGCATGTATTCAAGCTGAACTCCACTGTCCTACTCCTCTCGTTTATCTTATGTCCATGTTAGAGATTGCTCTCATTGTCTTGCTACGTCCTTTCAATCCGACGACTTAACAAAAATAAAATGCCTGTGGTCAATCATACTCCCAATATACGCGAAAAACAAGTTTTGATTTCTATGCGAAATGAAGACACAGCTGGATATAATGTGCATCAGTTGCCACCTAATACAGCACAAATTTCTCTTCGCATGTGCATACCAAATCAGTCGTGCCATTTCCTTCCCACAAAACTATTTCACAAATGCGGAGGAAATGATAAACATTTTTTGTTTTTTTTTTTTTTCCATCTGATTAAAAGTTTGCATGTCCCGTATTTCCATGATGCTCATTTTTGTGTCCCCCTACTGTTTGTCGCCAAGGTTTCCTCTGTCACTTCTGCTTCGCTGTATATCCACTTCAATTTTGTTGCATCTTTTACAGGCGGACTCCATCAATCGGCTTTGTCTAAGCTAAATTCGTATATCAATTCAAGTATTTCTTTGTCTCTCTCCCTCTCAACCATAGCTATCTATGATTTCCGAAGCATATATACCTCTCTTTACTTCCCTCTCTCTCTCCCTCGCTCGTTTCCTTCCGCGAGAGAGTATTATTCTGTCTCTCTGACCCTTTGCTTGCCTCTAGTGTACAAAACCACTTGAGCTCTACAAATCAATTCCAACCTCTATCGGGAACTGAACCTAATTTCATGGCAGATTAGAGCTCCAAGTTCCTGTAATTTATTCACAAATATACCACCCAAAGAGAGAGATCCAATGAATTATTCGCAACTTCAGAATAAAAAGTGCAAAGGTGGGATGGTCTGCTTGAATTTCTCAATTATTTATATTAGAATATTATAGAACAATATTTTTATTAAAAATGAATTTCTCAATTATTTATATTAGAATATTATAGAACAATATTTTTATTAAAAACTTAATTATAGCGTGGTCCAATTAATGAAAAATGATTTTGTAAGAGTTAAGAGAGATAAATTGGTTATCATATATAATTTTTATAAATTTAAATATATTATTTATATGAAATTATTTAATTTTAAATTTTAAAATTAATATTTAAGAAATATAACATAACATCTTATGTAAATTGAAATTCACATTGGTCTAATGTTTCAACCGAATCCGCTTGCACTGGGTCAACAGAATCAGCCTGTGTCCAAAAGGAACTCCCAATTTGTGCACCTTCGAATTTGGCTTATGCAACATAATGAACGGCAACAACACTTTGGTTTAACAAGGAGTGCTTAAGATTGGGGATGGGATACGGGACAAACCCATTTACTTTCGGAAAATGATGAAAGGAATGCGAGAATGAGACTACGCATGGCACATTAGCCAAATTGGTTCCACATCAGGCAGCATGTCTGCGATTGTGTTGCACAGTCGGTAGTGCAATTTGTCGCTGAGTGATGAACAGTCAGCTTGTTACCACCTCTATTGAGTGATGAATAGACCGATTATGCATGGACTGGGCAGTCCAGGCACAGGGGAATAGTGCCTCCGCTATTTATTACTCAAAAAATGAATAATATTGCCTCGCAACAACACCACCGATCAAATTCAAATCGGTTCAATTCTTTTATTTTGCCAAGATATTTGGAGTAACACGTTTTGTATATTAATAACGACAATGATTATACTCATACTTTATAAGTTGCGATGCAGCGGAATAGTCCTACCACAAGTTAATACCCAAACCATGAATATAATTGCCGAGCTGGACACAACGCCGCCAATTCAAAGAAGGTCCTATTTCCTGTCCAAATAATATGTATTAGGAAAGGAACCAATGCAAATTAATCGATGCAATTGTAACAAATCAGGAACCATAATCTTGGTTGCCCTGCTTTGGATTTACAGCCGAGAGACAGGCTATTCATAGGCTGGCTGATAGGAAAAGGGGACACCAGAGTATAGATCAGAAAATTTCTCTGTTTCCTTAAACTTATCATGAAATGATTGAATAATAAAAATAATAATTTAAATAAATCGTGTAAAAAAATATATTAATTTTTATTTAAAAGTTTTTTTTAAATTAAAAAAAGAGAAAAATTTTAAAATATTTCAAATTAGAAATTAATTCGAATATAATTAAATAAATATAATAAATATATATAATTTTAATTATATTAAATAAATTAAATAAAATTTAATTTAAATTAAAAAAATTAATAAATTAAGTAAAATATATTAATTATATTTTATTAATTACAATTCAATAAATAAATTTTAAGATAATAATCTAACTGTTTAGAATAAACTCTTAAATATTTTTTACTAGTCATCCAAATTTCAAGCCAGTTGAATACAGGTTAATATTCATTTACCCGTTTTGTCAACTTTGTTATAAATAAGATAGCTGAAAGTTACCACCTGTCCTAATTAATCGCTGCAATTGTAACAAATCAGGAACCATAATCTTGGGTGCCCCGCCCTGGATTTACTGCCGACAGAGATAGGCTATTCATAAGCTGGCCTCTATTGGTTTGGCCCTGATTGCCAAACAAATTAATCAAACCTGCAAAAACACAATTTCAAAGCAAGATTACTACCCGCTTGAGCAAAAAGATGTTGGAATTATTGGTCTCCAAATGTTTTGAACCCATAACTTAAAAATTATTAAAATAAGTATAAATATCTATTTAACTGAAAAACAAAAGAATAAAAACCTAAAAGAAGAAGAGGAGAGAGCCAATAAGCTCTAAGAAGAGAAAAATAAGGTTGTTAAAAAAGAGAGAAAAAGAAGGAGGCTACACAAAAGAGAGAAATTAAAAGATAGTATTTTTTAATCTTATATTTGGAAAAAATATCGGTATCTTTAATCAGTTTAAAACTTAAATAGTTAATAAAAAGCGTTTAATTTTTATTTCTGAATGGTGAAAATTGAGTTTCGAGTACAGTAAGTTCTGTTTTTCTTCAATTTCTCGTAGATCTATATTTTGTATAATTTTCTACGTGTAGTTTTGATCAATCATGTAATCAGAAGATTTTTTATGGTTCGATCAAGCTAATTTTTGGTCAGTAGTTAGAAAACACATATATCTTTTTTGTTGATGATTGGATTGGATTTCTGTAAACTGTAAGGGCAGATTTTCTATTCAAACCAAAACCTCTTAATTCTAATAACTCTTTGCTCAATTATTTGTGACAGAATTGGTAAATCGTGTGGATAATTATTGACCCGCAGTCTGATTGAGCTGAAATTTAGACAATTGGTAGGGGACATTTGGTGGTTCATCTTGAACGGTTGGATTACTGTCTCGAGGTCTACTTGTTGAGTTGTAATTGACAGTACGTAGTTGACTTATCTTACTTAATTTATTAGTATCTCGTTTAATCTAAATTAAATTTTGTTCAATTCGTTTAATATAATTAAAATTATATATCTCTATTGTAGTAAAGTTAATCTCTAGTTCAGAGTATTCATAGTTTTTTTCTTTTAATTTAAAAGAATTTTTCTTATAAAATTAGTATATTTTTTTATATAATTTATTTGTATTATCATTTATTATTTTTGGCCTATTTATACTCCGCTGTGCCCATTTCTCCCTTCAAAAGTGTCATAACAGCAGCAATCCAATGATCGGGGAGCAAAGACTGATGTGGTGCTTTGTTGAGGAGCAGAACAATGTGGCGTGAAAACTTCGATAGCGAGAACGAACCCTCGCCCACGCAAGGAAATACCTCTGACATTACGTCTCTCTGCACAAAGATTATAATGTTTCAGGCCATCAATTCCAATCACAATTTAACGTTCCCTTCATACATCATTTCCCTGGTATCAACTGTAACTGCAAATTTCGATTACACTTACCAAAACAGTTTCAATCTTAGTCTCCTCTCCGCTGCGGTTCTGGACACAAGAATCAAGTACATCAATCGTCACGGAGATTTACAACGTACAATGACCAATGCTTATCCCAAAGCATTGAAATAAATACCTGCCACACCAGAGGACAGCTAACAAAGTTGCTTGACAGCCCTAGAAACTATACATGCCATCTATTCCACTCCAAATAGCAAAGAGAATCGCAAACCATGTCACATCCAACAATGGAGTATCCAAGTGCCTTCAGAAAATTGTGAAATAGGATTTCAAGCTGTCCTCTGGTGTGGCAGGTATCTATACATGCCATCTATTCCACTCCAAATACCAAAGAGAGTCGCAAACCATGTCACATCCAACAATGGAGTATCCAAGTGCCTTCAGAAAATTGTGCAAATAGGATTTCAAGCTCCACTTGCGTGGAACAACTCCGGCCTTCCGATCCCCACCCGCAGCCGCAGCCAGTGATAGCTGTTATCTTATAATTTTTCAATTAATAATATTAAAATATTTCTAAAAAATATTTTAATTAAAATTTAATTATAATATAATCTAATTAATATTATTATACTATTAAAGATAATAATTAAAAATATAATTTAAATATTAACAAATATACTTAATTTAAATTACACAGTTATATATATATAATTTTTTTCTCTTATTAACACACAATAAAACTTTATTTAAAAATATAATATTATAATAACAATTAGGAGGGAGAAATCAATTATAAAACTAAAGCAAATTCTCTAAATACATTAAAAGTTTTAATTTTAATAAACTCAAATATTTTATTTATGATATTATTTATATAAATATATTTTATTTTAATATTCAAAAAATTAATATCGATAATATTAAATTTATCAAGAAATCTAACAACTTATATTAGAATTTATGATTTTGAAATTGAATATTTTTTGATAAAGAAATGTGTATGATTATCTAATCCTCTTGTTTTTTTCAACATGGTTTGTAAAGCAATTTAATCAATTATGAAGACTAATAAACTACTTTGTTATTGTAGTTAAGTGTGAAACATAGTAGAAAAAAAAATGTATATATTAGACAACCATTATGCTTGATTGAATTATTAATATAAAGCCCCAATAATTTACAATTTGACATGGATTGAACAATTTAGTTATATTTATTGTCTTATATAAAATGTCCTTAAAGAAGGTGCACCAAGGAATTGATTCAATTCCTTATGAGAATATTAACGTTCATGCAATATAAGTGTGCATAAGTCATAGGCATTAGGGTTATTTAGAGGCTTACACCTAACAAATTATAGGGCTTGAATTGTATGATTTTGGTTGATAATGAATAGTGGATTGTTCGTATGCATTTAATTCCTTGTATAAAGAACTCATAAAGATTATGCATTAAAATCATGTTTACTAGGCATCAAATTGCTAAATTAATCAATTATTTGCTATATTACAATATTTATGATAGAAAAATTATAATTGCATGATGTGACCTTTGTAGTTAATGAATTATGGATTGATTTCATATGCATGTATTAAAGTTATAATTTGTTAGTCACGAGGATTATTGTTTTGGAATCCTCTCTCATATATAAAAAAGAAATGAAGAAAAAAAAAGTGACTAGCTTAAAACCACTTTTGGTGATTGATAGCTCTACTCATATAGTTTTTGATCAACTAGTTCAATAAAAAGACAACTATTTTTGGTGACCGATAGCTCTTTTAGCTTGTGACTATCAGTTTCATAAAAGAATAAAACTACTTTTGGCAATTGATAGTTCCCTTAGCTCGTGATTGCTAGTTTTACAAAAGAACAAAACTACTTTCAGTGATTGCTCACCTAAAAATAGCTAGAAAAGGGTTCCCTTCAGCCTTTAAGCAAGGCAAGAAGAACCTAAAGAGAACTAGACTTACACCTCTCAATTCAAAACATCTCTCTCTTTCTTCTATCTCTTTCCTATCTCTCTATCTCTCTCTTATCTTTGTAACACCCAGTCTTTGTATTAAATTTCTATTTATGAAACATCTCTCTTTCTGTAAGTAACTTTGTGGTATCGAAACCCCAGCTTTTTATGCATTTTACCCTCTCCTTAACTTCTTGGTCCATTAAGTATTTTCTAAATTTTATCATTCATATTTTCATTATTGTTGTCTCAATATATGATATTTTGAGTTATTTTACATGGAGTTGGTTTGGCAATGTTTGGCAATGAGACCATCCATAACCACATCAGAATCAATAAACCCATTACTTCGGCCCAACCCATTAAGTCATAAAATGACCAAATCAAAAAAGAAAAAGAGGCCCAAGCTGCCCAAAAACAACTACAGGTCCAACCATAGATAGAATCCCTCTCCAAAAACAAATGTCCTAAAAAAGATTCATTACGAAAAAATTTCAAGCAATGTAGGTTCAAGTGGCCTGAAAAAATTTTGAGCATAATATACATATTTTTTTCCACAAAAGAACCATATATTGTGGATGAAGTTAGTCAGAGAAAAAGCGAGAAAGATCTTTATAATTCGAAGATCTTTTGTTTCACCATGAGAAGACAGAATTACAAAAGCAAGAGGTAATAGTTTTTACTAGACCAAAAAAATCAAATTTGTTGGCAAAGCACAGAAAATCCAGCGCAGATGCCGTTAAGTTAGGCACACTCTCTTAGTGACTGCAATTGGGATAAGAATTCGACGTCAAAACGTAGCTCCAAATCCCAGACATTCAGGCAAAAGGATTGGCAAAAGGACAGACCTTTCCTGCAGCCTGCATGACAGCCTCTTTGTTCATAAGCCTTTGGGACTTGAGTCCGGTGTTGTGTCGGAAACATTGAGGACAATACGAACAATCCTCACTACACCCACCAGTCTTGATAGATAGAAGAGTACATTGCTGCACTTCTCTGAAGTTATGAGCATGTCTGTGCACTTGAGCCTATTCCACGAAATGAAAATATAAAATTAAAAAAATAAACCAAAAAAAATGAAACCCAATTAACCCCACAACCAAATTAACATGAAACAAGATGAAAGAGAAGCAGAGAGAGACTGAGGGAAACAGACTCCATGGAAGAGGAGATCAAGGAGAGGAGATTCATAAACGTCCTTGATCTCTTGACGGGTCCTGTCGTTTCGTGGGCCTTCTCCGATCGATCTCTCTGCCTGAATTGCGGCAGCTGAAGATGAATATTGACACGAATAAAGCAATGAAGTGCAGGGTCCCAACCGTTGAGCATTGGGACAAGACATCTCGTCCAACCGACGCGTCGGTTCCCACCGTCTGAGCGTGATTTATTTGTCCGGCGAGCGAAGACTCGAGACGGCGTTTTACAGAGAGAAAGATATGGGTGGGAGAGGGAGCAACATCAACTCGGTGTTCTACGCGGAGGCGTAAAACTCATCGGCGATCCATACTGCACTGTCTTTGTCTCCTGCCTCTCTCATCTCTCCGGCGAAGAAACGCCTCGCAAGGTAAGAACGACTTGTTTGTTTCTTGCCAATAATTGGTTGGTGCGTACACCTAAGGATGACGTGTTACTGTTGATATTATTCTTAGGCTATGAGCAAGTATGGACGTGTGAAGAACTTGCGTTTGGTCAGGGACATTGGTAATCTTCGTTCAACTTTCCATGCCTTCAGTTCACTCAATGCATGCCTGAGTAGAAAGATAAGCGGAACCAATGAGCTATAGCTCACTGGTTCCGAGTTAAAAATCTCGACTTTGAGTCCCAGTTCGAGCCAATTAACATATAAAATGAAGAAAGAAAGAAAGAAAGAAAGAAAGATAAGCAGAACAAAACAAAGGAGGGAGTGGACTTATATTCTGTCCCTTTGGATGTTATTTTTGTTATGTCATGCTGGTCTTACATGTGACCCTTGTCTAAATAAGTGTCTTCTTGGGAATTTGTACTGGCAGTAACTGGCCTCTCGCGTGGCTATACTTTTGTCGAATATGAAACAGAAAGAGAGATGCACCGTGCATACTAGGTTTGGATAATCTGTTGTCTGCTAAAAGTTTGCTTTTGTATCTGTATGATACAAGTATGAATGAGCCCCCAACAAAAGAGCAAAATGATTATTTGTAATCTCAATGTTAATTTTAATATTAGCTGTCATCACGATTGTGTGAAGCGGATGAAGACAGTTTTCGGTCTCTTATCTGTTTCCCCAGTTCACATTATATCAATCAAGTAATTGCTTGGAGCTCTATAAGAACTTTTGTGTGTGCAGAAATAGAAAGGTGATCAAAGGTTCAGAACAATGTAATCAATTGACAATTGGTTGGAACCTTCAATAAATTAGAAGGCTTTTCCATTGGCAGGTTTGTTTTTGTTGTTACACACAAAGGTATCAGCAACACCGTCATGCTCACAGAATCACAAATATTCAGATGAAGGCAATTGACACATCCAGACACTTGAAACTTCTTTAAGGAATTTAGCAGAATAAACACTTGGATGATAAGTGTTCCATTTGTTCCATGAGTGTGATTTAGTCTGCAGCAAAAGAAACTATTGATGCTGATTTCTGCAGCATTTGTGTGATTCTATAGGATGCTCATCATTCCTATATTGATTACTTTGAAATCGTAGTTGATTATAGCTGCCAGCAGTTGATGCCAGGATGGATTCCAAGAAGGTTAGGTTGGACCACTTGCTTCTTCTATCAAAACTTTGCTTCCAATCAAGATCAGGTTGAAGTATTTCATTTGCCAACAGGTGGAGGCCTTGGTGGCAAGAAGGAATCCAGTCAGCTCCGATTTGGCGGGCGAGAAAGACCATTTCGAGCTCCTTTGTATGTACCATCCATTCTACTTATCTGTTTATTTGGGTAAACACCAAAGTACTTCCTAGCACCATAGTTTGGTTCCAAAGACATCCCCTACTCACTGTAGCTTGCAGTGAACTCACTTTCTCTGATTCAATATATGGCATTAGGACACTTAGTTCAATGACTTGGGCATAGTCATTTTGGCTTAGTATGTGACTTGGGTAGATGTTTTCCACTTGGACCAGATACAAATGGTATGAGTTGAAATCAAATTTTGACCAGGAAGATGGGTGGTTAACGAAAAGAAATTTTGTTTTCAAGGTTCTCTCATTTTCTTTAAGAGGGAGCTGTACGTTTTTTTTCCCCCTACAAGAAAGAAAAGTGGGAACGTCGTTGCATTAGATGGGCTTGTTGGTTTACTGTCTTGCAGATATGCACAGGCACTACAGCATTAATGTCATGAATATGCATCATTGATGCATGAGAGAAAGAAAGAAATAGCAGATATTTTTTTCTGAGGGGTGTAGGTGGGGGAGGGGAGAGGTAGGGGGTGCAAAACTGGATTGAGGAAAGTAGGGGAAAGAGATGTGGAAAGAAACACAACCTAATCTGCTTATTAATCAAGGTTCTGCTCATCAGCACATAAAAGAAATGGAATATAAAATTTTCAATTGTAATAAAATTGATGAGACTAATGATAAAATAAGACCATCAATAATATTTTTAAATATAAATTATGAGTAAAACTAAAAAATTAACAAATTTGTTAAATAATTGAAAATTAAAATACTTTATAAACTTAAAAAAATAATTAAATATAACTGAAAAATTTTTTAATTAACTCATTACAAATAATAGTTTTTAGAAATTATTAAAATTAATTAAATAATATATTTTAATTGTACTTTCTCTTATAAAGCTAATTCCATGTGATGATTTAAAAAAGATTGGCATTGTTCCTCCAACAAAAAGAAGATATATGTCACGTTTTCAAATATGTTACATTATAATTAAAACTTTAAAGGCATGTAAGTGACAGTGAAAAATCCTAAGAAGAGCGATAACTTATTTAGAGGAATAAGGCAAAACAATGAAACAGCTCAAAGATGGGCATTTCAGGATGTGGTTAGGGACAAAGGAAATGAAAAAATGTAAGTGAAGTATATAAGCTGGTGTTCAAAGGGGTAAAAAATTTTATCATTGAAAGTAGTGGCACATGATTGGCAATATTTGTAATCTGGTTATTTAGTTCTGCATTTTTACTAGTGAACCTAAAAGACTTTGACCTTAGAAAGAATACTAGAGTATGACTGGATTTTCAAAATAACTTGCCTTGATAAAAGAAATGCATGAGTTTGGTTTGACAACGTTGTTCGAAACAAATTCATGCCCTTGTATGCAAAAGGGTCTTTCAATTTTGCATCGGAATTGAAATTAAACTTGATTCTTGTGAATTTAATTACAGGAATGGGCTATGTGTATTTGTACAACTCATTTTTGGTTATTGTTTTAGGTCCCATCACCGCCAAGAAGAAAACGGAGCTCCATGGAAAAGGGAGAATGGCATCATAGGGGAAGGAAGAATGGAGGAATGGAGCACGGAAAATTGGTCTCTGGATATTGAAGATTGCTATGTGGGAATGGAAGAACGCCAAGGCAGAGGGGATTCTAGGGATCGGTCGGAGAACTCCCACAGAAGGATCTCACTGGACAGGGAGGAGCGGCATCATAAAAAAAGCTCTTCGGACAAGGACAGAGGTTGACGAGTCCTCTCACCAGAGGAGTTTCAGGGATCGTTAAGGCTCGCACAAGCGCCGTAGACACGATAGCAATTCTCGTAAATGCTGATTGTCTTCTAGGCAGGAAGGATTGCTCTACAGCTACTGAACGTATGTTTTGCCTATATTTCCATCGTCAAGTTGGGTTACCTACTAAATTATACTGTAGACTATTTCCAGATGTACTAAAAAATTATACTGTAGAACTGCGCATACTTTTCATTTTGCGGGAGGTTTCATCCATATTTGCAGTCAAATCTGGATGGAAATTAAGCATATTTTAAAGCTGCTCAAGCAGTTGCTTTAGGCTTGAAGAAGCTTAAAACACACATTTGAAGAACTTGGGCACAAGTGTAGCCCCCTAAAGTTGGACCTTTCTATACGCACTTACTGATATTTCAGCTTATCATCTCTAAGAAAAGACTTGGAATGGAGTATGAGTGGTAGAATTTAAACTGCCCGATCATTGAAACTTTGGAAAAGAAGATTAAATTATGCTGCTTTTCACTATTAAAACAACACTATTCCCCACCAAGGTGTTTTCTTTTATTACATTTTTTCCCCACTAACAGAAAGCGAAACTTACAAAACATTTGAATTATGCATACAGTGCTATGTAAAACATTCCGAGGGGATGCTTGTTCAGTTTCTAAGAGGGGGCAAAAGCAAAATGCGATTGACTCCACCCACTTTCATACAGATGGCAATCTATAAAAATGGCGGTCCGTGGGCCTTTTGACAGTTTTATCTTTTGTTAATATATAACTGATATAGTCATATCTCGTTACTAGTGCAATAGATTATGTATAACTGTACCTGATGACAATGATTAAGGAAAAACTAGATTGATCACAACATTCTAAACATCCCCTCTACATAACCCTCCTCAGTGCACGATCACTATCAGGGAAAATGAAATTTTTGTTCCTGAATATTGAAACCACTAAAATTTTGAACATTTAATTAAAAATTTCGAGTTTGGAATCAGAGTAATAAGATTAGTTGATTTCTTAATCATTTTACTAATTTTTTTGACTAAACCCTGAATATTTTTTCATAAATTTCTGGTAACTAAAGTTCTCATATTAGACATAATATTGCTTGTCTGTAAAAAAAATTTGATAAAAGTGTTCAAAACCTTAATATTACTAATTAGCAAAGAATAGACTAATTTAAGTAAAAATCCGAAGCGCTGAATGCATGGTACCAAAAGCCAATAAGCAAAGGCTCGTACGTCATTTTGATTCAAATGTAGGTGGAATACGTCATTTTGATTCAAATGTAAGTGGAAATTTCCGACGATTGTATGTACTAAAATGTTCATACGTTACACACCAAGTCAATTTTCCACGAAGATCGAGATTGATTGTATATTTCTCGTCCTCTGGTCCCTACCAATGGTCTCGGTGGACCACGAAAAACTATTTCAAATTATTCACAAGGAATTTTTACTAATTTTGTGAACAACATTATGGAACCTAACATTGGAATGTCAAGCATAGATTGGCTCGATCTATCGTGGTGCATAAATGTGAACCACCAATATCGTTATCTTTAATTAATTCAAATTTCCGGAGAATTGATGCAAATAAAGTATTATACAAACAAATTCTTGAGAAATAATTATATTTTGAAAATTTTATATTTCATGTTAAAAATTACCAGGTTTAAGGGAGAACATATGGTTATCAAATACAGCTAAGAAGTACAGTGTAAAATTGAGGATGTCTTTCGTTCACAAGCATATGAAAATTCATATGGCTGGCCCTGCAGTGACTCTTGTACGTCAAGACACCAGGCCACAAGGAGATCAACACCTTGTAACCAGCCAAAAACATGTAGTAAATTGCACACCTGAAAATACAGTACAAAGAGGAAAGCAGAAAAAAGAAACGAAAAGAAAAAGGGCCATCAAGATGATATGGCATAATTTCTTGTAGAAATAGGAAGCATGAAAATGATGGTAAGCCAATAAGACTTAATATCTGCAGTTAGATTACAGACAAAATCCTGAGCCTAAAAGTTAGACATAGAACATGACCTTCTTTAAAAATATTTATTTTTCCAATGTTGCCTAGACATTATGAGAGATTTCTCGTCCTCAAATAAAATGAGTACAATTTCATGTATACTGCCATCATTTAAATTTTTAAAAATTTTTCATGTGGCTGCATCATAAAATAAAATAAAATAAAGAATAAATATTAGCCCATTTTTAAAAGCATATAACAGAAGAGAGACTTCAAAGAAACTTAAAAAATTACTGAACTGCAAAATCTCTATTTACATTAAAACTCATCCACCAATCGCTTAATAATTGACTCATTTGAACTTTACCTTTTGGGTTGGTATACACTGTTGCTCATTCTCCCGAAACAATGTCCATAGTGAAAACCCTGGCTCAGCTAGCAGTGTCTTCCTGTTTTACACCGTTACTTCTATTTTCTCCTTTTGCAGCTCTTCTTTTGGCTTGGGTTTGAAGCACATATTCTGCAACCATGACATGGAATTTTGAAGCAAGCTTGCTTGAGGACGAAACATTAAGACTTGCTTTCTTCAAAGCCTGAGTTACATGCTTTTGAGCCTTTTGGAAGCGGATGGTACAGAGTGAAGGAGTAATTGACCTGAGTATTGGCTCTCCACAAGTTAATGGCCCCTCCTGAGCACTGGAAGCATCATGAACCAAACAAAAAAAATAAAAATAAAAAAGGTCAGGCAAAAAGATGCAAGAGATAGGCTAACTCTTTTATTCCAAGCATGGAATTGGAATGATAGATCATAAGACAGATGCAAAGGAATGTCTATATGTAGCTAGAATTTTTCTTACAAGTACTCTAGAACAGTGAATGGAAACTTATACACAACATGAGAGATAAACACAGTATTAATATAATCATGTAGAACACATGCAATTTTCAAATTTAATGACCTTGAGGAAGACAATAATATCAGAAATCCTCTGCTTTGGCAAATATATACAACCAACCTCCCCTCTCAACTCAGGTAGACATCAATCTGAATGAAACTAATCAAAGTTCAGTTGCAAAGATCCTTTTTTCCTCCCCTTTCTACTCCCAAAGCTGTAAGATAAAATGGTATTGCTAACAAATCACTCCATCTCACCAATGCAGAAGTTAATTTAACTTAAGTTATTTTAGGTTGTCGTCTTTGTTTCCTTTCTCCTACTACTTGGCCATCATGGCTCATCTCATTCATGCCTCTGCAAACAGTACGAGACGCAGCCAAGCTAACTTCCCCCAAACTAGGTTGCAAACAATTTGATAGTTTGGATAGCAAAGCATCTTCTGTGATGTTGGTTTCTTAGCTTTAATTTTGTGAATGAATATCTAACTAATTACTAGTCTTACAGCTCGAGGAGATAAGGTTCAAAACCTAGGCATGATTATATGTTCGACAGTTGTTGGCTAATCTCGCTTAGAATGAAATCCAGCTTAGGTCCAACCGTTATCCAACAGTAGCATAGTTTCAATTTACTCAAGTGTCAGTTCAAGCTAACAATCAATTTCACTTAAAATTAAAGAGAAACAAAAGAGAAAGAATAGAAAAGAAACTAAAGAGAAAATCGATGAACCAGAATATCAAAAGTGAAGGAGAAAGAAAAAAGAATGAACCTTTTGATGACATAACCACAGGGCTTGTAAAGCTTCTGCTTGGCATCAGAGAGTTTATGCAAATGACAAAAGTTCGTCAAAGCCATGGCCTTTAACTTGCACGCGACAAACAAACACCGGCGATTGTTCTTCAATTCCAAATTCCGATTCAAATTACTGTCATTGCCGTTGTTATTTTTCCCAATAACATCAACATCAAAGTCACGACCTTCATCATATTTATGGGTTTGGGGCTAGTCTTCTTTAAGAGGGCTGACACTGTACCTCCAGTAGTACTTTCTGAACTGGAACTTAAGCTCCTCCATTAACGCCCAGTAGTGGTCTCTGTAACATTTGGACAGCCGCTTTAGCTTGTGAGACCGGCGCTTGAGGAGCTCTTGGCGGGGATGTGGGTGGCGCGTGAGAGAGCCTCGTCGGTGATCGGTGGAGCGGCGGAGGTGGGGTTTTACTGGTGGTTGGATTGTGGGGTGGCGGGGTTGATGGCGATTGAGTTCTTAGGCGCCTTTGACGACGACGGCTGCTGGTAGTTGTTGGCGACCGCTGCCATGGCTAGAGGGAGAGGAGTGAAATTAGAAACACAGGTTGGGGGTAGGCTTTTCTGTGTGTCTTTTGTTTTTTTCTTATTTTAGATGACATAGAAAGAAAGTGGCTTTCTCTTTCCGGTCGGACTAAGCTGATTTCGAGTTTTTCTTTTTTTTTTAACTGAATGGATTTCTGCATAAAGTCGGATAATTACTGTGGAACCATTACTCGAGATTAATTTTGTGTATCCAAAGAAATTTACATTCAATTTCAACGATCATCGCAAAGCATAGTCAATCTGTTGTTGTCACTGCTTTCTATGTTCGACGCTGCCAAGCTGTTGAAGTCTAATAATAAAAATCATACTTGTGTATTCTCTTCTACAAGAGAAGATCAACCAACCCTTTTATTCATGAGAGAACTCAACGATCCTCAGACCCTACGATGTGCACTAGCGAGTTTGTCTTTTTCTTTTAAGACGTTTGATTACTTTAAGACACGACAATGGAACTGATTGATTCAGTAGGATCAATCCCTGACGATGAGATAGATGACTGATCATGATTTCCTCCTCCTCCATCTTTTATCGGCGTTTCCTCTGGGTACAGAATTGGCTTTGGTGGCAATTCCAGGTTTTCCAAGTCTCCTTCAAGCATTTCTAGGACTTTATTCATAGGAGGACGATCATAAGGCTTCATTTGTATACACCATAACCCCACTACTATCATCTTCTCAGCAATCTTGCTTTCCTCCTCCGTGGCATCTTCATTTCCTATAGTCTTTCCATTATCTAGTTGGTCGTAAACCCAGAAGGGAAAGTAGATTTCGCTAGAGTTTTTGGCTGTTGCATCCAAATTCTTCCTCTTACCTGTTAAAGTTAAAACAAATTCTTAATTAGTTAGTAGTTAAGTACAAATTAATAATTAAATAAAAATTAAATTAATTAAATTTTATTTAATACATTTTAATTTATAAGATTATTTATATTAATTAATTATGTATAATATTTTAATTAATAATATTAATATTAAAATTATTCTTAATATTTAAAATTTATTAAAAATTATATCAAAATTATTACTACTTATTCAGTACTAATAATATCAGAGCAAATTATTGCTAACATTACCTGCCATCTCCAATAATAGCATTCCAAAGCTATAGACATCAGCTTTATAGGAGACCCTCCCAATGTTTTTGTAAAAGAGTTCAGGTGCCATGTATCCTATGGTTCCTCTGGCCGCGGTGAGTGACACAATGCTATCATTTCTTGAATACAATTTAGCAAGCCCAAAATCAGAAACCTTAGGCAGGAAATTCTCATCGAGCAGTATGTTGTGGGGCTTGATGTCAAAATGCAGGATTTGCATATCGCAACCACGATGCAGATATTCAATGCCATGAGCCACGCCGAGGGAAATCTTATACAGCATTTCCCAGCTTAAACTGACAGTCTCCTTTCCCGGAAATATGTAACTGTTGAGGGATCCATTAGGCATAAACTCGTACACAATAGCGCGCTTCAATCCCTCGACACAGAAACCGATCAATTGAACCACATTCGTATGATGAATCCTTCCAATTGTGGCAACTTCATTGATGAAATCTTGTCCATCACTGTGGGACTGACCCAACAATTTTATCGCGGCAAGGCGCCCACTGCGGAGCTTTCCTTTGAACACTGAGCCGAACCCTCCTTCCCCCAACTTGTCCTTGAAATTTCCGGTCATCTTCTTGATATCTGAGTAAGAATACCTGACTGGCATGAAGTTATTCTGACTCTGCAGAAACTCTTCTATAAAATCATCTGCCGATAAATGCCTCCTACGCCACTTGTAGATAAGAAACGCAATCACACATGGAGTCCCCCCCACAGTTTTTATTATTTGAATATCTGCATAATTTACGATTATATTGAAACATTATATAGAGATAAAGTCAATTAATTGCAACTTATTTAGTTGAATTAATTTCTAATTTTTAACAAATCAACCTCATAACATTTTTTATTTTTTAAAAAATTTTAACGTTATATTTTTTAAAAATTTATTATATATAATTATATTTTAAATTGTTTAAAAATATTATTTTGAAACTAATATGTGTCCTTTTATTATATAATAAAGTACTTCATAATATATAATTGTATTAAAATATTATATAGAAATAAAATTAATTGATTCATTATATTAACAGTAAATATTATTTAGTTAAATTAATTTTTTATTTCTAACAATCAACCTTATAAGAATTTTTATTTTTTTAAAAACTTATCAAACAAAAAAATTAACTTAATGTATAAAATTTTTACATATTACTTTTTTTTTGCCAAAATATTATTTTAAAGAAAATTTGTATCTTTTAATTATTTCTTATTGTAATAAAATAATTATATTATTATACAAAACTTATAATATATTATTAAATATTTATTTTTTAAATAAAAATTATATTAATAAATGTAATTTTTTATTTTTTATTTTATCACAAGTTTTATGCATGTTTATAATAGATTTATGCATGCATTGGGATTTTATTTCTGTAGCCTTTTATCATTTTTTTTTCAAAGAAAAAGGTAATAAAAAAATTTGTTGTCATTAAAAATTATTTAAATTGTTTTACATCTATGTGCAATGCAAAAAAAAAGATGATTCAAAGAAAAAAAAGTAAATGTATAATACAAATTATTTAATAGATACAATAATAAATATTGATTTATAACTCATTTATTTTTATTTTTTAGATCATCATTGATATATTATTTTTAACATTTAAAAGACTAAAAAGTTCATAAAAAATAATATTTAACATATAAATTAAATATAATTAAGATATATTTAATTTTTAAATATAAAATTTTTTATTTATCAAAATTTTTAAATGTATATATAAATATAAATATAAAAGCAGAATTCTTACCAAGAAATATGCCGCCGATAAAATTTACCTAAAAAAAAAAATAATCATTTAGTTTTAATTTGTCTAAGTAATAATAATATAAAAAAATAAAAAATAAATTAATTATTTAAATTTAATATTAGTAGTCATTTCAACGTCATAATCCTGTCAATTTCAATGTTACCGTCTCTTAATTTGCTCCGAAAGAGCATCAACGTCAACAAATTATTGAATTTGAAGTTATTATTATTTGCAGACTCCAATGCCCAGGTTCTAATACAGAAAAAACATTATTATTAGTATCACATTACCAATGACAGGAAGAGCGAGGAATGGCGAGACCTGCTTTCTGAAATTAAGAAATTGTTCGATGGTAAAATGATCGTCAATAACATATCATTGATTATCATTATTTGCATGAGAGAAGCAGAATTCTTACCTAGAAATTTGAACACTCCTGCAGAAAACAAGCAACCGTTGTTAGGGTTAATTCGACAGTGTAACACAATCATACAAAAAATATTGATGGATTAATTCTCTACCACCATTTCCTCAATTTCAACGTGCACGTGTGTGCGCGAATAATGATCTTTGGCGTGTGAATATTATGTGTGTGTGTCTTTTATTTATTTATTTATTTATTTTATTTTTTTGTACTTTTAACAGTATAATTTCTTGATTTGGTCTAGAGTTGCATAAATATAAGAAAATTAATTTTAATGTTATTAATATTATTATTATCAATATGAAATTTTCTCAAAATATAAGTTTTAGCGTAAAAGACATACGCAAAGGAGAGAGACAGGGGAGAGAGACGGGAGAGAGAGACAGAGAAACTTACTCCCAAGTAGATCGAGAGCTCGGTTTCCTTTAAGAAAGAAAATACTAAGATTAGTATAAAAAGTGAATCATATTAATTAAGCAAAAATAATTGATTAGAAACTTTTAAAAATTCACTGAAAAAGTGAATCGTAATAATCTTTAATTTTTAACAAATTAACTTTTAGCCAGCTAGTCAACGTACTGCAGTAAATAATAGTGTCTGAATCAATGGCCTCGCAACCACCTATGCAATCGACTTCACACCATCCAAGCTCAAACCCATATGCCAGTTTCATGTGGATTTCCAGAAAAGATATATTGCTAAAATTTTTGAAGGGCAGCAACAAGAAGGACATCGGCTCTATGGTGCACTGGTCCCCCAATTCCGACACGGTGATGTTACCAGGGAGGATCACATAGCGAAACGAGGACTCATCGGCAGACTTTGTCGCCGACGACCCATTTCTCCAGCAAGCACTTCCGTCTATGTAACGAGGAGAATTCACTGGATTTTCGCATTTGACCAAACTAAAAACGGAATTACGCTGAAGCACCGCATACGGAGTATAATCTTCGTTGTAGCCAAAAGGAACGCGAGGAACAGAGGAGCAATCACGTTTGTCAACACCAGGGTCCACCACTCGGATTTTGTTGCTGTTGTAGTCAATTTCCTGCAAATAGTACTTCAGATTTGTTGAGTTTCTCAAGTACAAAGCTACTCTAGAGTTGTTCTCACAATAAAGATTGTATCTTTCGTCTCCACAATTCCTTGGATCGGTATTCAGACGAAAAGGGTGACGGATGTTAATAGTACCGCACGAAGAAGTGGGACAATTATTCTTAATATTATTCTTCCTACCATAGCAGCTTTGGACCGCTAACAGTAGGAAAAGCAACACTGTGTAATTGGCAAACGGGAGCCTTCCTACTGGGAATATCATCTTGGGCTTTTTATCTCGCGGAATGGGCAAGACACTAAGACAGAAGGGACCAGGGATAAAATTCCTGCATATGTAAGCATCTAAAATATTAGAGCTCCAACCATGCCAATCATGTCTTCTCTCTCTTCTAGAGACATATCATTATTTATAGCAACCTCCTGTGGAGCTGACAAGCATCTTGCAACAAGTTATCATCGGGGTGCGGTGGCCGGAAAAGACGCACTAAGCCTTAAACGGAAAAAGAACTAGGGAAACTTCATGGACACTATCCGGCCACTCTAAAGTTTTAAGGGAACTAGGGAAAAAGACGCACTAAGCTTTAAGGCTTCCGCTACTCTGAAGTTATTAGAGCTGAAGCATCTAACTTTATGCATTCCATCCATTTCTTTTGTGGACTTACGTTATTACGATTGTTTTACATTTTTATTTTATCATTTAACTATAATAATGTATAAAAAAAATTAAACATGTATAATTATTATTATTATGACAGTATAATAGGTAAATTATATTATAATAATATAAGATGTGTAAATTTAATATAATAATATTATTTATTTATTTATTTATTTTTAAGATAGTAATAAATTAACATATTTAAATAATTTTTCTAAAAATATTATCTTATAGGGTTTGAGAGCAACTTGTCAGTGGTGCATATCATACGTATTCTTTTGCCATTGTTAGGATTTTATATCTAATTGCACGTAAAATTTTTGAATTTGATACCTTGTGTGATAGAAACACGTCTAGTAATTGGGCTTAAATCCTTTCTTTTTCCCCTAATTTGAGAGGCCGAAACCATAATATGATCCCTAGACTTTTAATTTAATTCAAAAGTATCGTTGGAGATAATAAAGAAATTTGGACAACAGAAACGTCACGGTGGACTCGGAAACGGAATTAATTATCTACAATGATCGGCCGAGAGGAAGGCATCAACATTACAGATCTTTCTTTAGCCACTGTGATTTCCACAAGCAAGATATTTCACGATCATTTAGACTCTTCCCCCGACATGCACGTCCCTCCTCAGTGCACCATCACTATCAGGGAAAATGAAATTTCTGTCTTTGAACATTTAATCGAAAGTTTCGAATTTAAAATCAGAACTATAAAATTGGTCGGTCTCTTAGTCGTTTTGCTTTCTTTTTTTTTTATTTTTGACTAAATTCTGAACATTTTTTCATGAATTTCTGGTGACTGAAATTCCCATACTAGACATAATATTGCTTCTCTATAAAAAAATTTTGATAAAAGTGTTCACAACCTTAATATTACAAATCAGCAATGAATGTAGACTAGTTTGAGTAAATATCCGAAGCGCCTGAATGCGTAGTGCCAAAAGCCAATAGGCAAGGGCTCGTACGTCATTTTGGTTCAAACGTAGGTGGAAATTTCCGACGATTGTATGGACTAAACTGTTCAAACCTTACGCACCAAGTCAATTTTCCACGAAGATTGAGATTGATTCTATATTGCTCGTCCTCTGGTCCCTACCAATGGTCTCGGTGGACCACGAGAAACTATTTCAAATTATTGGCAAAGAATTTTTACTAATTTTGTGAACAACATTATGGAACCTAACATTTTACTAATTTTGTGAACAACATTATGGAACCTAACATTGAAATGTCAAGCATAGATTGACTTGGTCTATCTTGGTGCATAAATGTGAACCACCCATATCTTTATCTTTAATTAATTTAAATTTCTCAAGAATTGATACAAATAAAGCATTATACAAACAAATTGTTGAGAAATAAACATATTTTGAAAAATTTATATTTCATGTTAAAAATATAAAACTATATTATAATTAGTTATAGTACAATATATTTTTTTTTATATTAGACAACATAAAATAAAATAAATTCAAGTTATTCATCTATTTAAGGCTTAGCGCCTTTTTTTTATCCAAAAAATTAAAAGAAATTATTAGACCTCTTTGGAAGCATCCAACTTTACGCGTGATCGTTAAAAACCATGACTTTCACGATCACTTGGACTTTCCCCCGACATGCATTTTCAAAAGTGTGTCCAACCTAAACTGCGCGATGGAAAAATAAAATTTCTGTTCCTAAATATTGAAATAGTTAAAATTTCAAATATTTAATTGGAAGTTTTGAGTTTGAAATCAAAACAACAAGGTTGGTTGGTGTCTTAGTTTGTTTTACTATTTTTTGACTAAATTATGAACATTTTTTTAATGAATTTTTGCTGACGTACAAGACATAATATTGTTTGTCTGTAAAGAAAATTTGATAGAAGGGTTCAGAACCTTAATATTACTAGTCAGCGAAGAATAGACTTAGTCTAAGCAAGAATCTGAAGCGCCTGAATGTGCAGCGCCAAAAGCCAAAAGGCAAGGGTTTGTACGTCATTTTGATTCGAAAGTACATGGAAATTTCCAAGGATTGTGCAGACCGAAATGTTCAAACCCTCCGCACCCTTGTACATTTGCCGTCCTTTGGTTCATGCTAATGGTCTCAGTGGACCATGAGAAACTATTTCAAATTATTCGTTCGGAATTTTTTCGGAGTTTGTTGACAACAGTATGGAAACTAACATTGGTATGTCCAGCATAGTTTGACTCGATCTATCGGGATGCATAGGTGTGAAACATCGAGATCTTTATCCTAATTAATCCATCCCAAGGGTAGGCTTGCTTGGATTAAGAAAATAAAGCAAGAATGACATCATATCAAATTATGGGAGGTCACTGATACAGGTGGATCATTGAAATGTCCAGCAGGCAGATGGCGTTCCATGATCAAGGGTGCAGTACTACTTGCTGTGGTCCCTGCTCTGCAACGCCAATCACAATTTCGAAGGCTTATGACCTTACCAGAAAATTTTAAAGAGTCATAGCAGGCAAATTCCATGAAATCTCGCCTAAGTTTGCCAAGAATTGATGCAAAAAAAGCATGGCACGAACAAATGTCACAAGGTGGGCCCCCATCAGCATTGACACTTCGAAGGTAAAGAAGGAACCACATAGAAAGAAGCATGCAAATGTCCCCAATTTCGCATGCGATGATATTGAATCAACTATCATTCTGACGGAACATGCTGTGTGAAACACAAATAAATCAAACAGATAAGCCGACTCAAGCATTTGCAATGACTTGCAGGAAGCATATTTTGGCTCTTTCATTTGAAAATGCTCATCTTCTGTGTTGCACCAGGACACTACAATTCAAGCAGCAAGACCTTTTCTGCGGGCAGAAATGGAGTAGTCTCCATCCTTGCAAAGTAACAAACTAATATTTCATGCATGCAACCTGGCTATGCTTGATCACATAGCTTAAAAGATTTGGAACCTTTTCCAATTACAGTTTATGTACGAACAAAGGATGTTGGACAAACAGTGGAACCAAGGCATAAGATGCAAGATGTCTGAGTTGTCAGGCAACAGCGAGACAGTTTTGTTTCAATCCCAGTCTGAAAATAACAGAGAGGGAGTTAAAATTGGAGGTTAAACAAAGAAAGAATAAAAACAAGGCAACAGAGGAATAAATTGTATAGGGGTTTTCTTGAGTGTGCAACAAGAAAGCTATATTGGATTGGTAAATTAACTCTGCTCAAGCATCCTTGATGATTCAAATCACCCGTATTGTATGGAGTCTATGTACAGAAGAATCCTCTAGATTAGAATACCAATCATTTCAGAAGACTATAAACTTGTATAACGCAAGGAGAAATCATAGTCATACTTTATTGAGCCTTTACTTTCCTCAATCTGTGCATCAGTGACTCTAGATTTTTGTATTCTGCTGGCATCTCTCTGTTTCACTACTTGAGATGTCTCATGTAAACTTGGAATCCCGCGACCCAAGCTGGCAATGGAAGGTGCTACAGGAAAAGACTCAGCAGCACATTCAATACCATCTCCATATACAAACAATTCTGAGCAAGTCGCAATACTGCAACAACCAAATGTTACCCAAGGAAGGACACCAACAGGTCGTGCTTGTTGTGTTCTCATTATTTCATAAAATGCAGTTCTCATGGCTGAAAAACTGGTCTTCTCAACAGAGGCTATGATACTGTGGACCACTGTCCGGATTTTCTCAGCTGAAGCAGCCGCCTTCAAGACAGATGTAGCATTAGCTCCAGAATTAACCATTCCTGGGACTACCATTTTTTATGGCAAAAGCGCCTTGCTTAGAGTTATTCCCGTTGTCCTCAGGGTTTGCAAAAGCTTAAGCTTAACAGAAGAAGGAAGCTTGAGTGCCAGACCCTTGATGACCGTTGGCACCGGAACCACTTTAGAGAAAGATGAAGCCCCTACAACTGCTGTTGCCCCAGCACCCGATGCCACCATAGGTTTATTGGAAAATAACCATTTTTTGCCTGTGGTGTGTGATACTTCGTCATCACTTTCACAGTTCACCACAAGCTGCGCAACCATATCCTTGACCCCCAAAGGCACAGGGGTATTCCAATGTTTCCTGAGACCTGCTAAGCCGCTAGCATCTACTACAGCCACTATATTCTTGAACTTTTTAGTCTGGCTCTGAAGGGCTTGCGCAAGAAGGGCACGTGACTTCTCTTCAACTGGAAGTGCAGAAAACTCTATTTTTGTTTCATCAGGTTTTACCGTTCTTCTAATTGGTAATTGACCAGGGCAATTCTCAGCCTCTCAACAGCAACCCGAAAGGTATAAACTTCAGATATAGTTCTCACATTCACTGCTTCACCTCGGTTTATATCATATAGCATACTCTTTGAAAAGGCCAAAGCCCTCCCAATTGATGGCAAATCATTAAATATATTATGTAGATCCACAGGCAAAGGATAGATGGATTGGGCAAATGGCAGAACCTCAAAAGTGCTCAGTGGCTTCAATCCTGCCTCTGGCACAGAACTTGGAGGACTTAATTTCCGCATAGAGGCATCCACACGGGAAGACAACATCTTCACCATCTGTGACTGAACATCGTCGGTAAGACAAAACCTCCTTGAACTTGAAGAAACAAGCACACCCAATTTAAGTGGAACCAGACTACTAACTAAACCCTGAAGTTCCCCACCAGCATCAATTTTTCCCGAGGACTTCTCCCCAACAGATGCTTTGGCAACTGGTGCTTCAAGCACCAAAAACGAGGAACCAACCTCCTTGGCCACCCGCTTGGCAGCCAAGATATGACGATGAAAACCGATTCCAAAAATTTCTCTCAAAACCAAGTTTCCAGCCAAACTTTAATACTTTTCCCCAGTGATCTTATCAACAACGCATCGTCTAAGCACTTCGAATGATGAAGTGGGTATCGAGGCATCACCACTATCATCCAATTCCTTCTCTTCTGATTGAATCTCGCAGGCCGTAAAAAGACCAGCCGGCATCACAACTGCATCAGGGCGAATTTCCCTCATAAGGCACTCGGCATCAGCAGCTGATCACTCAGACAAATTCTGAGCGGCGAGTATGTAAATAACAGATTAAGTTTATTGGAAGCCAAAAAGAAGCAATTGTTGGCAGAAATTGAAGATGGCTTGATCTTTAAAGACAAAAATCATGTGAAAACTGTTGTTGGCTTTGGCACGGATTCAGGAATCTTGGGGGCTCTCAAAGAAAGTGATTCTTCTGTTAGAAATTCCCTACAGATTGAAGTTGTTGATGATACAGCGTTGATTGGGCCTGTCTCAGTCCCTCGAAGTGGTAATCATAGTGTAAATGTTACAGAGAGAACTGACAAGAAGAATGAAAAACAAGAAAGTGATTTAAAGGAAAACGGCCACGAAGAAGGGGAAAGAATGTGAGAAAGGTTTTGGAGACAGGTGAAAGTAAAAAGAAAACATCCCAAGTTGGTGAAGCTCAAAATAACAGTCGAATTTTTAGGGATCAAATGAAGAGGAAGTACACCCGGGAGGAGTTGGGGGCTCTCCAGTTTGAGAATGTTGTTGAACAGAGAAAAATGTGGAGAAACATATGTGCCAGCCTTGCACATTCTGTTGCGAAGGAGTATGATGACTTGTTAAACTCAAAGCATCTGAAGAATAATCACTTGAACTTTGATGCTCAGAGGCGCCGTGGAAGGAAGGCAGATGGCCCTGGCATTCTCGGTAAGCTCTCTTTCTCGATCTCCATCCCTCATCTCATCATCCTCTCTCTCTCTCTCTCTCCGTGCGCTTTATATGCATGAATGAATGCAAAGAGTTTTACAAATTATTTAATTGTTTGCATCAAGATCGTACTAGTAACTCATTCCCTTGCTAGCCTTGTGCTTTATCCTCTATGCACTGTCAACGAATGATATTTATACGATGTAAAATAAAAAAAATTACAACGCTAATGATATAGCTTTGTGTAATGTATGTTGCATGCCTTTCCTGTTCTGAAGACTGCTAAATTGTGATTCAATCATGCTGATTACTGTTGTTCGCAGAGGCATTCCATGGCATATATGAAAGCTTGAATGCCTCTTTGGCCTTTGGATCTTTGTTACATATAATCGATCTTGCAGTCCCTTTTTGCGTGAGCTTTGAATTGTGTGGACTGCTGCTCTTCAAGATAATGTAACATTGCTCCTCCCAAGTGTGACCATGTCTGGATTTCCCTGGCTCATTGTATATAGGTTTGGTTTTCCGTTGGGTAGGGGCAGAAAAAGGAAGAGGGGAGACATTTGACAAGCAGATGAGAAGGGGAAAACAGGAAAGAACCACACGTAGCCTTTTGAAGTTTAGAGAGGAACGCCATAATTGTCAACCATGAATAAACATATGGATGAGGATCTAATGCATGCTGTTCCATCCATTAATTTCCTTATTACTCCTCTTTTAAAGTTCAAATGCAAGGGAATAAGTTGCATTTTGTTCTTCTCTAGCATTAACACATGATTTGTGTTGACTGCAACAAAGAGTGGCCCTTGATAGCTGAGGTTTAGCATAATCTTTCTCTCTCTCTCTCTCCCCTGCGAATTCCTTTCTTGTTTATTACCTAGGTTTAATTTGATTATTCTTCTTTCTCTGTCCTTCCTGTTTTGAGAACAGAGCTTGTAATTTTATTCATATACGTTGGGCTTTCTGGATGCTTTCTTCCTTTGCTTCCCTTCAGCGATAGGTTCTGTTTTTGTCAATTTGATGGGTTCATTTTCTGTTGTGTACAGGTGTTGTTGCAGCAAGGGGAAGATGAGACCCTTTGAACATATATGTGCTTTGAAGAAATGCCTAGAGCAATCATCAAAAGCCTTAATGTGTGAAAAATTCAAACACCTACCTCCTACTTCCTGAAACTCTTACCTAGACTAATGATTGCCCTGTCAATACACTTATGACTTGTAGACAGTCTTTGAACATGTGAATACTTGCTGACAAGCCTAGATTTTGGTTTTTTGGTAACATACTTTTCTGATGCAACATTAACTGTACATCCATTTGTAATGGGAGTCTAAAGAAGTGACGATGTTATCTGTTTTCCTAGAATGAAAACATATTCCTGTCTGCTCGCTGCTACTTGCACCTCTCTCTCTCTCTCTCTCTCTCTCTCTCTATACTCCTGCATACCTTTTCTTCTTCCCTATCTTCCATCGCTTAGACTCTTGTTTTTGCAAGCATGTAAAAATTTTTAAATCTTATGAATGATTACTGGGGAAGTTTGCTCTGAAATTCTGGACAATGAATTAGAAAATGCGGAAGAAGATCAGTTAGAAAATGTGGATCTCTTGGATCCTGTTTGTTGCTACAGTGTTGGGGATGGAGGTGGTTCTGGAATTTTGGAAAGTGAATACAGTGAAGAAGATGATAGTGACGAAGAATATGATGGCATCCAGAGGCCTGCTTTTCTTGTAGAAGGAGAACCAGATTTCGATTCTGGTCCTCCAGGAGATGGATTAGAATACCTAAGGCGTGTCAGGTACCATTCTCTGCTCCAGACCTGCTAAATCTCTTAGTATGGGCAATGGCCTAATAGGTTTGCTTTGGATCTATTTTTTATCTTTCCAATTCATTGGAGCCTTAAACTTTTCCTGTCAATATATAACCACGCAGATTGCCTCGGGTAAGTTGATCAAAGTGATGTTCTTTCTTATCTTATTTGGGTGGGAAGCTGCTCATATTCCAAAAGTTACGGTGGCGAGGCCTGACAGCCACAAACCTAAGAGAGAACAAAGTGTTTACTTGCCCCAGATTCCTGACATTGCCAAGTGTCCAGAACATCTAATGCCATCTAGGCAGTGGGAGGATGCATTTCTCGCCAATTTTTCAAAGCTAAGATTGGTATTATTCTGGGTTCGATCTCTTGGTTCATTTTTCAAAGCTAACTTCATTTTGTTTTGTTCATTTGACTTCAGTATTTAACACACAATGATGGTTCCAGCAGTAAAATTTCTCCTGGACAGCAATCAATGGTTATTTTTCATGAGTCAGACATTTCCTCCCTTCAGCTTAGTGAAAGTGATGTTCTTGAAAAGTTTAGTAAACTCAGTACCGATGAAGTGCATTCTTGTAAACCTACAGACCATTCCATCGTGGAGGGAAACGGCTTCGGTCAGCCACGTCTATTGGATGCTGAAGAGGGTAAAATCTTAGCATTGTCTCAGAATGCAACTTCTCGATGTACTGACATTGATGATTCCTGCACTTATCCTACGCTGTCTGCAATTTTGGCCATGGATTCTGTTGCTCAGGTGTAAATGCTGAGGAAACGCATAAGCCTGGCAGAAACCACAAGCACTTTGTCAAAGAATGACTGTGTGTGGCTATTTGCTTTGTTTGCAGCAGTTGATACCCCACTGAATGCAGACACCTGTGCTGCTCTAAGGTGCCTGCTCCGGAAGTGCGCAAGCTTGTGGGCTGCGAAGTCAGAACTTGATGATGAGGTTATAATGCTGAATATTCTTGCCACTATTGCAGGCAAGTACTTTGGCCAGTCTGAAACCTGAAGTTTGCGGTTTAACTTACCGTCTCTGTCTGTGATGGCCTAAATTTGAGTTGTTTCAACATGAGGGGTTAGCGCAAAGTGGAATTGGGTGTACAAGTTGCTCAAATATTGACTCTCTGTGAGTGTGTTGTTTAGCCGGTCAGGTGGCAACTTCTCATTGCCCTTGGAATTTGAATCAGATTGATGCTAATCATGTTCTCGTGTGCTGTATCCATCCTTCTTTCTCCTATATTCTACCACCAATATTTCTTCTTTGAAATTCAGAAATGTTATCATTAAGTGCAGGCACTCATGCATATATGGTAACTTGCTAGACATAAACATAAGACGACTCGGGGCACTGAGGACAACCTAACAGGCAACTTGGATAGACCCAATGGCCATCTCTAGAGTGGGTCCTTCCATATCCATCCCTCAAAAGGCGAACAAGGAGAGAGTGCTAAAGGTTGGAGATTATAATTCCACGCATTGATCCCGCTGAAGATTGAATTAACACAGATGTGAAACCATATGCTAAAATCACATTTGTTTCTTTCTTTCTTGAGAAGACAAGCTGGTAACAAATGAATCATTTATATCATTTTCATGCAAAAAGAATAAAAAATGTTTTGGTATTTGATCAGCCCGTGTTGTACGGTGACTTAGAAAAAAACCTGTCTGCACATCAGTAGCACTTATATTCTAATTTCACAGCTAAACAGCCGCTACTCCTGACCACTATTTACCCCTAATTGCACCAAATTCAGGTTCTAAATTTCACACAGGCACCCTTCTGCCTCCGTGGCGTTCAAAAAACTGCAGATAAATGGGACAAAAAACCGAAAAAAGAGCAGTCAAAGTGTAAGAATAGAAAGCCTGCAAAATTTTGCTCTATGGCTTTTCTTCAGTAATTGCATTCACACATAACTAGAATTTTGCTTCTCTGCACTACTTCATCATAATATTGGACTATACCTTTATGTAATACCTATCTATATGTTGCTTACATGCATTATCCTCCTTTCTCCCTTCCAAATTCAAATGATTAAGATAATTCTGAAGCAATTGCCCCAACTTCAAATGGTATTAAAGTTAAAAAGAAATCTCACATTGCCAAAAACCTAAGATTTTGAGTTCCAAGGTAAACATACCGATTGGACTTATGGCTGTTGGAACACCCAACCAAGAACAGGAATCCTGTGCATAAAGGCTGCAAGTGTTGGCCAGAAGCCACTGCACAAAATTTGCATCAGGATGTTTGACCGTGGAAAGTAAACTAGGTTCTAAGAAATCACTTGTGAAAATCCAACAAACCCATATGCTTCCAAAATCATGCCAATAACCCAATAAATCATGACCGCTGCTAAATGTACAAGCTCACGGCAGAGGAAGTTATTTTTGGAGAGAGAGAGAGAGAGCAATTCCACCTTAAGGTTTTGTCGTTTCGTGAAGAACTGTATGGTAGACTTTGGTCCAATAGTCAGACTCACACCAGAAACAAAGAGGACATGGCAGATAAAAGTACCGAAGAAAGTGATGCAGTGTTATATGAATATCATATCAGAATAAGCAAATAAAATGTTATTATGTTTATGCATTCGTAACAATGCACTTACATTTCCTATTACCAGAAGCAGAACAGAACAAAGGAGGTAGTGGACTTATATTCTTTCCCTTCGGATGTTATTTCTGTTATATTATGCTGGTTTTATGTGTGACCCTTGTCTAAATAAGTGTCTTCTTGGGAACCTGAACTGGCAGTAACTGGTGCCTTGCGTAGCTATGCTTTTGTTGAATATGAAAAAGAAAGAGAGGTGCGCCGTGCTTGCAAGGTTTGGATAATCTGTTGTCTGCTGAAAGTTTGATTTTGTATCTGTATGATACATGTATGAATGAGCCCCAACAAAAGCAAACTGATTATTTGTAATCTCAATATTAATTTCAACATTAGCTTTCATCACCATTTTGTGAAGCGGATGAAGACAATTTTCGGTCTCTTACCTGTTTCCCCAGTTCACATTATATCAATCAAGTAATTGCTTGGAGCTAGCTAGCTATGTATAAGAACTTTGGTGTGTGCAGAAATAGAAAGGTGATCAAAAGTTCAGAACAATTTAATCAGTACAGTTGGTTGGAACCTTAACTAAATTAGAAGGCTTGTCCATTGGCAGGTTTCCTTTTGTTGTTACACACAAGGTTATCGACAACACCATCATGCTCACAGAATCACAAATATTCAGATAAAGGCAATTGACACATCGTAGACACTCGAAATTTCTTCGAGGAATTTAGCAGAATAAACACATGGATGTTAAGTGTTCCATTTGTTCCGTAAGTGTGATTTAGTTTGCAGCAAAAGAAACTATTGATGCTGATCTCTGCAGCATTTGTGTGATTCTACAGGATGCTCATCATTCTTAGATTCATGACTCTGAAATCGTAGTTGATTATAGCCGCCAGCAGTTGATGCCAGGATGGATTCCAAGAAGGTTAGGTTAGACCACTTGCTCCCTCGATCAACACTTTGGTTCCAATCAAGATCAGGTTGAAGTATTTCATTTGCCAACAGGTGGGGGCCTTGGTGGCACGAAGGAGTCCGGTCAGCTTCGATCCGGTGGACGAGAAAGACCATTTCGAGCTCCTTTGTTTGTACCTTCCGCTCTACTTATCTGTTTATTGGTTGAAGTATTTCATTTGCCAACAGGTGGGGGCCTTGGTGGCACGAAGGAGTCCGGTCAGCTTCGATCCGGCGGACGAGAAAGACCATTTCGAGCTCCTTTGTTTGTACCTTCCGCTCTACTTATCTGTTTATTTGGGTAAACACCAAAGTACTTCCTAGCACCATAGTTTGGCTCCAAACACATACCCTACTCACTGTAGCTTTCAGTGAACTCACATTCTCTGATTCAAACACATACCCATTTTGGCTTACGATGTGATCTCGGTAGATGTTTTCAATTTGGGCCAGATGCAAATGGTACGAGTTGAAATCAAATGTTGATCAGGGAAAGTGGGCACTTTGTTGCTTTAGATGGACTTGTTATTTTACTGTCTTGCAGAGATGTACAGGCCCTACCGCACTAATGTTATGAATGCGGTCATTGGTGCATGAGAGAAAGAGAGAAATAGCAGAATTTTTTTTGTTTTTTGGGAGGGGGTGTTGATGGGGAAGGGGAGGGAGGGAAAACAGGATCGACGAAAGGGGAAGAGAGACGCGGAAAGAAACACATATAGCCCCGGCTCATCAGTACATAAAGAAATATAACATAAAAATAAGACTAATAATAAAATAAAATTATTAATAATATTTTTAAATATAAATTATTAATAAAATTAAAATATTAATAAATTTTTTAAATAATTAGAAGTTAAAATATTTTAAAAATTTAAAAATATAATTAAATATAATTATTTTTTTGTTATAAATAATAATTTTTAAAAATTATTAAAACTGATTAAATGATATATTTTAATTATATTTTCTCTCTGGTAAAGTTAATTACGTATGATGATTTGAAGAGGCTTAGCATTCTTCTTCTACTAAAAAGAAGATACATGTGTTTTAAAGTATGTTACATTGTAAATAAACCTTAAAAGGCATGCAAGTGACAGTGAAAATTCCTTAGAGCGATGACTTATTTAGAGGAATAAGGCAAAGCAATGAAACAGCTCAAAGATGGGCATTACAGGATATGGTTAGGGACAAAGGAAATGAAAGAATGTAAGTGAAGTATATAAGCTGGCGTTCAAAAGGGGAAAAAGTTTTATCATTGAAAGTAGTAGCACATGATTGGCAATAGTTGTAATCTGGTTATTTAGTTCTGCATTTGTGGTACTGAATCTAATAGACTTCGTCCTTAGAAAGAATACTAGAGTACGGCTGGATTTTCTAAATAACTTGCCTTGGTAAAAGAAATGCATGAGTTTGGTTTGACAATGTTGTTTGAGACAAATTCATGCCCTTGTATGCAAAAGGCTGTTTGAATTTTGCATTGGAAGAGAAATTAAACTTGATTCTTGTGAATTTAATTACAGAAATGGGTTATGTGTCTTTGAACAACTCATTTTTGGTTATTGTTTTAGGTCCCATCACCCCAAGAAGAAAAAAGAGCTCTATGGGCATCATAGGGGAAGGTCTGTTGACAAGGAGGAATGGAGTACGGAAAATAGTACTCTGGATATTGAAGATCGCTACGTGGACATGGAAGAACATAAAGGCAAAGGGGATTCTAGGGATAGGTGGGAGCACTCCCACAGAAGGATCTCACTGTACAGGGAGGAGCGGCATCATAAAAAGAGCTCTTCCGACAAGGACAAGTACCATGACAAAAGGAGTCCTAGGGAATCAATTAAGAGGCATTCCACAGAGAATGACAGTCCTCTCACGAAAGGAGTTCCGGGGATCGTGAAGGCTCGCACAAGCGCCATAGACATGATAGCAGGTCTCGTAAATACTGATTGTCTTCTAGGCAGGAAGGATTGCTCTCCAGCTACTGAACGTATGTTTTGCCTATATTTCCACCGTCAAGTTGGGTTACACACTAAATTTTACTGTAGACTATTTCCGGATGTACCAAAATTTCTACTGTAGAACTGTACATATTTTTCACTTTGCGGGAGGTTTCATCATATTTGCAGTCAAATCTGGATGGAAATTAAGCATATTTTAAAGCTGCTCAAGGAGTTGCTTTAAGCTTATAGAAGCTAAAAACACACATATGAAGAACTTGGGCACAAGTGTAGCCCCCTAAAGTTGGACCTTTTTATCCGCACTTACTCTTCTTGATATTTCAGCTTATCATCTCTAAGAAACGACCTACATGATACCTTGAAATGGAGTATGAGTAGTAGAATTTAAACTGCCCGATCATTGAAACTTTGGAAAAGAAGATTAAATTGTGTTGCTTTTTATTATTAAAAAAATACTATGTCCCACCAAGGTTTTTTTTTTTTTTTAAATTTTTTTCCAACAAAGAGGAAGCGAAACTTACAAAACATTTGAATTATGCATATAGGGCTATGTAAAACATTCCGAGGGAATGCTTGTTCAGTTTCTAAGAGGAGGCAAAAGCAAAATGCTATTGACTCCACTTTCATACGGATGACAATGTAATAAAAATGGCAGTCCATGGGCATTTGAACAGGTTTATCTTTTGCTAATATAGAACTGATAAAGTCATATCTCGTCACTAGTGCAATGGATTATGTAAAACTGTACCCGGTGACAATAATTAAAGGAAAAACTAGATTGATCACACCATTCTAAACATCCCGTCAAATTTTCCAATTCGGGTTGCATGGCTAACAGTCAAGCTCAACATCTCCTAGTTTCAACACTGGCAACTCTTTCCTTTGATGAGCCAGAGACAGAGAGTAATAATATCAAAAGAAAGACACCAGGTTTAAGGCAGAACATCTAGTTATCAAAAACAGCTAAGAAGTAGAGAGTAAAATTGAGGATGTCTTTCATTCACAAGCATATGAAAATTCATGTGGCTGGGCCTGCCAAAAACATTTTAGTAAATTGCACGCCTGAAAATACAGTACAAAGAGGAAAGCAGAAAAAAGAAAAGAAAAGAAAAAGGGCCATCAAGATGATATGGCATAATATCTTGTAGAAGTAGGAAGCACGAAGTTGATGGTAAGCTAGTGAGATAAAATCTTGAACCTAAAAGTTAGACATAGAACACGGCATGTGTTCTAAATCTTCTTTAAAAATATTTCTTTTTCCAATGTTACCTAGACATTATGAGACATTTCTCGTCCATAAGATAAAACGAGTACAATTTCCTATATCATGCCATCATTTAAATTTTAAAAAATTTTTCACGTGAGTGCGTCATAAAATAAAATAAAAGAATGAATAAATATAAGTCCATTCTTAAAAGCATATAACAGAAAAGAGACTTTAAGGAAATTTAGAAAATTACTGAACTGCAAAACCTGTATTTACATTAAAACTCATTTACTGAAAGCTTAATAATTGATTTATTTGAACTTAATCTTTTGGGTCGATATACACTGTTGCCCACTCTCCGGAAGCAAATTTCATAGTGGAGACCCTGGCTCAGCTAACATTGTCTTCCTGTTTTACACCGTTGCTTCAATTTTCTCCTTTTTGCAGCTCTTCTTCTGGCTTGGATTTGACGCACATATTCTGCCACTATGACATGGAAATTTGGAGCAAGCTTGCTCGAGGGCGAAACATTAAGAACTGCTTTCTTCAAAAACTAAGTTACATGTTTTTGGGCTGTTTGGAAGTGGATGGTACAAAGTGAAGGAGTAGTCGACCTGAGTATTGGCTTTCCACAAGTTATTGGCCCCACTTGAGCACTAGAGGCATCATCAATCAAACCAAAAAAAAAAAAGTTCAGGCAAAGAGATGCAAGAGATAGAGGAACTATTTTATTCCAAGTATGGAAGTGGAATGATAGATCATAAGACATATGCAAAGGAATGTCTATATGTAGCCAGAATTTTTTTCTTACAAGTACTCTAGAACAGTGAATGGAAACTTGTACAACATGTGAGATAAACACAATATTAATATCATCAAGTAGAACACATGCAATTTTCAAATTTAATGATCTTGAGGAAGAAAGCAATATTAGAAATCCTCTGCTTTGGCAAAAATATACGACCAACCTCCCCTTTTAACTCAAGTAGACATCAATCTGAATTAAACTAATCAAAGTTCAGTTGCAAAGATCCTTTTTCCCTCCCCTTTCTACTCCCAAAGCTGTAAGATAAAATGGTATTGCCAACAAGTCACTCCGTCTCGCCAATGTGCTAGGCCATCATGGCTCATCCCATTCAGGCCTCTGCAAACAGTATGAGACGTGGCCAAGCTAACTTCCCCAAAATCAAGTTGCAAACAATTCGGCAGTTTGGATAACAAAGTATCTTCTGTGATGTTGGTCTCCTAGCTTTGATTTTGTGAATGAAGGTCTAACTAATCACTAGTCTTACGGCTCGAGGAGAAAAGGTTCAGAACCTTGCTTAACTGATTTCAACCTATTAAAGTTTACTGTATAATTTTTGTTTAACTTCACTCAAGCTAAATGGATTTCTGCGTAAAGTAGGATAATTACTGTGGATCCATTTCTCGGGCATTGTAATTTTGTGTATCCAAAGAAAGTTACCTTCAACTTCAAAAATCATCAAAAAGCATAGCTAATCCGTTGTTGTCACTGCTTTCTATGTACAATGCTACCAAGCTGTTGAAGTTCAATAAAAATCATACTTGTGTGTTCTCTTCTGCAAGAGAAGATCAACCAACCCTTTTATTCATAAGAAAAGTCAATGAGCCTCAGACCCTCCAATGTGCATTAGACGTTGTTTAATTACTTTAAGATATGACAATGGAACTGATTGATTCAGTAGGATCAACCCCTGACGATGAGATAGACGATTGATCATGATTTCCTCCTCCTTCATCCTTTATTGGCGTTTTCTCTGGGTGCAGAACTGGCTTTCGTGGCAATTCCAGGCTTTCCAAGTCTCCTTCAAGCATTTCTACGACTTTATTCATAGGAGGACGATCATTAGGCTTCATTTGTATACACCATAACCCCACTACTACCATCTCAGCAATCTTGCTTTCCTCCTCTGTGGCATCTTTATTTCCTATAGCCTTTCCATTATCTAGCTGGTCGTAAACCCAGAAGGGAAAGTAGATTTGGCTAGAGTTTTTGGCTGTTGCATCCAAATTCTTCCTCTTACCTGTTAAAGTTAATACAAATTCTTAATTAGTCAATAGTTAAGTAGAAGTTAGTAAAAATTAGTAATCAAATAAAAATTAGACTAATTAATTTTTATTTAATATATTTTAATTTATAAAATTATTTATATTAATTAATTGTATATAATATTTTAATTAATAATATTAATATTAAAATTATTCTTAATATTTAAAATTCATTAATAATTATATCACAATTATTATTATTATTTATTCGGTAATAATAGTATCAGAGCAAATTATTCAGTAACATTTCCTGCCATCTCCAGTAATAGCATTCCAAAGCTATAGACAAAAGCCTTATAGGAGACCCTCCCAATGTTTTTGTAGAAGAGTTCAGGTGCCATGTATCCTATGGTCCCTCTAGCCGCAGTGAGCGACACAATACTATCATTTCTTGGATACAATTTAGCAAGCCCGAAATCAGAAACCTTAGGCAGGAAATTCTCATCAAGCAGTATGTTGTGGGGCTTGATGTCAAAATGCAGGATTTGCATATCGCAACCGCGATGCAGATATTCAATGCCACGAGCCACGCCGAGGGAACTATGGTCTTTTTCAATGGAGGGTTTTCTCAATGACAATGATAGTTAACAAAAAATTGGCAAGGTGGCAAAGCCATGTAAGTATTGGTACATGTACCCCATATATATATATATATATATATATTTATATTATCGTATAGACATGTATCCATTCTGCATCTGCATGGTGTAGAGATTATTAATGTATTGCATTTATCTTTCTTAACTGCTAAGTCTCTCACTGCACTTAAGGTAGGGTGGGGTGGAGAGCGTTGCATGGCAAACTCATGGGCCAGTCGCAGGATTAAATGGCCATGAAATGAGTAGTCTTATCGCATCATTTAAGTTGGACAATTTCAATTGGGCTATCATGTCACAATCAATGATTTTCTTCTTTACTCCCTACCCAAGAGTTAGGTGGCAGAATGAGCATGCCATGCTTGCTACTGGCCCGTCACAGCTTGGCTTTGCTATTCTACTTGATAACTTGTCCGGTCGACGATCATCTCTACCAACGAATACAAGTACAATAATTGTTTCTTTTTTGTCCCTCAGTGCCGAGGTTTGATCAAAAGTCCAATTTTTCTACAAAAGTATTGTCCATTGAAAAGAAATGAGGTCCATTTCAGCTCCAAAATTTAAATTAAAAAAATTCCTATTGTGAACTCGAAGATAAAAAAAGAGATTTTTTTATTTAAGAATTTATTTTTTTATATATCTTAAATTTTATTAAATTAAATATTTTTATTATTTAAAATTATTATTTTCTATTATTTAAAAATATTATATTATTTGACATAAATATTTTCTTATTTTCTATTTAATTTTATTCTCAGTTATTTTCATTATTTTTTATTTAATTTTTTAAAATTATTCTTATATAAAAATTGAATTTTTTTATATATTATGTTAAATGTCACGTTTCAACATAATTAACAAATTTTTATATTTAACGGGACTTCTTTAATCGTGAATTAGGATTCCACATAAAATACAAGCTGTCTTATATTTGGCATAAGTAAATCAAGCACCTCAATTAAAGCATTTTAACCAATTTGAACCCAAAAAATGCATGTAGACTTGCATTGCACATAACCACAAATCACACTTACATAGGAATACGAGCAAAATGATTAAAAAGGATTAGTAATCCTCTTTCTAGGCAAAAGATCAGGCTTTTCTTTTTTTCTTTTTTTTTTTAAATTAGTTGTGTGAAATTCTGAAGCAGGGATGCGATGCATCTATGTTGTTATCGACAACATTAAATCCCAAGCAGAGAGCTCTTGCCCTGGTGTGGTTTCTTGTGCAGACATCTTAGCTGTTGCAGCTCGTGACTCTGATGTTGCCGTGAGCACATTAGTGCATGCCCTCTCCATAATTTCATAAAGTTTACTGAGATATTTTGTCTAACAATAACACAATTCACAAAATCTCGGGTTTATTTCAGTTGGGTGGACCTAGTTGGAGAGTTCAACAAGGCAGAAGAGATTCAACTACCGCTAATCTCAGCGCTGCTTCAGCCGATCTCCCTGCCCCAGCTTTTAATCTTGGCGGCCTAATCTCTTTTTTTCTCGCAGAAAGGTTTCACTGCTAGTGAATTGGTGGCCCTTTCCGGTGTGCTTTAATTTCTTACTCTCATTAAGCTCGCAATGCAAATTTTTCTTCCATTGTGATTCACTTTTAATGTCATGTTTATTGCAAGCAGCAGCTCACACAATAGGCCAACAAGATGCCAGTTTTTCTCAGGCCGAATCTACAACGAGACCAATATAGGTGCTTCCTTTGTAGCATTAAGAAGAGCTAACTGTCCCTTCACTGGAGCTGACGACAACCTTGGTGCCCTTGATGCCACTAGCCCCACGTTTTTCGATAATCTACGGCAACTTGTCGAACCAGGACGGCTTCTCACTCTCTGACCAACGGCTCTTTAGTGGGGGCTCCGATGACTCTTTGGTTAGAACTTACAGCGTCAATCCAAGGGTTTCTATTTACAAAAGTCAGCTTTTAGTATTAAAATTAATAAATATTCAGTTATATTTTTACGGTCACAAAAATATTAAATTTAATTATGATATTGGTAGTTTAATATAACTTAGAATTATAATAAATAAATGTAAAAATCACATTTTTAATGAAAATGTCAGAAATTTACACAAATGAATTTAAAAGTTCTTTCATTAAAGGTAAAAATTAAATGGTGCGTATATTAAAAATTAAATATAAACTAAAATAATTTGTTCTATAATAATATATTAAATTCAATGATATTATGATATCTTTTAAATTTAAAAAAGAAAAATATTGATCGGTATTATATACTAAAAGATCAATTATTTTCTAATCATATATGTTACTTGTTATTAATATTTTAAGTATATTGTGTAAAATTATAGATTTTATTTAAAATAATTTTATGAAAGATATGAGACAAACATTCTATATAATAAGAATAAAAATATTTTATAATAGATTATAATATATGATTATCTCAAAATAAGTATATCAAAACAATTTAAAAAAAAATTCTATATGAGTAAGTATTTACTTAGACTTATTCTCATACAAAAGGGTGATAAATTTAATTTCATGCAACATTCTAAGAATGATATGTAATGTAAGGAAATAAAATCAATTCCATATATCTCTATTATTAATAGTTAGATGTATTTGTTAATTTGTAGTAGACCATATATTAGTTTCGTAATCAAAGTGTTGAGTAAGTGGAAAGGTAAGCTTAAAATGGTCATTAAAAAGTTACAAAGAAAGTATTTAGATGCCTGAAGAAACAATGAATTATATGTTCATGTATAAAAAATCCAACTATTTAAATGTAATTAGATATTCAAATTCAGAGTTTGCCAAATGCATTGATAGTAGAAAGTCCACTTTTAGTATATATTCCCTTTAAGAGAAAGAGCAATTTTGTGGAATAAGAAGAAATAATTCTCATAACTTAAAACCCTTTTAAAACAAGAGAGAAAAGGGAGACCAATAATCCTAAAATGCAATATATGGAGTGGCTGACCATATAATAGGATATTTATAGAGATTATGAGTCCAAAATCCTATTGTGGAGACTTGTATCAAATTTTAGTAAATTACACTTTAGTCTACATATTTTCATATATTTGACCTCATAAATTTATTGAACTTATTAATCAAGTTTGACTTAATTTTCATTTTATATTTTTTAATTGATTTTATTTGTATGACCCATTAGGATTCTAACATATTAATAATGAATCTAAATTATAATTTCAAAAAATTAGATAAATTAAATTCTTTTAATTTATTATTAATTCTTTAATTAATCAATTGATATTTATAAATGAAATTAACATCTAACTATATGTCATAACTATCCAAATGTTAAGACTCAAATATGCATGGAACCTCACAATGTTTAATAATGAATTTCTTGATCCAAAATTACTTGTTTCATTGTGCCATATGCAAAGATGTACTTAAGTATGCCGATTTTCTCAAGTTTTGAACTCTTTTAACTTATAGTCTCACCATTTGAAATGAAACTTTATTTAAATTATGAATTTTATATACTAAAAGCTATTATCTAAAAATCTTTGAAATTTAAATTCAATTTCTCCATCATCAAGAAATACATTTTTAATACTTCTTAAGCACTTAAGAATATTTGTTACTACTATCCAATGATTCTTATTGGGAACAATCTTATTTCTACTTTGTAAATCCATTTAGTCTTATACATAATATTACATACATTATTGACATTATATATCATATTTCTTTTAATTTTTTGCCCTAAGATTTCTCTGGAAAGAATTATTGTATACAATGCAAGTAGGAATCTCTCCTTTAATTCCTTTAATGCTAAACCATTTTAGCAATTTGTCCTTAGGCTAGGATAACTTAAGCGCCCTTTTAAATTTATCTCTAAGAATCTTGACCATTCATATCTAATTTTTATAGATTTTTTTTCCAAAAATAAGTTGTTTATCCTATGTCATTTATGGAGAATATTCTTAAATTACCAAACTTCAATAAATTTGATTAACAATATTTACTTTTTTATTAGTAATATGTCATTCACATAGAGCATTATAAATGTAATATGCTCCCATTAACCTTTTTGCAAACACAATATTCATCCATTCTTTAGATAAAATCAAACCTTTTAATTCTTTTATTAATATGGTTGTTCAAGATGTATAAAAGCTACATAGTCATAATATGCAACAATAATAAATAAAATCTATATGGACTTAATTATAGCAACAAGTGAAAAGGTTTCATTAAAGTTAACCCTTTGATTTTGGTGTAACCATAATCACTAACATAGTCATCTATGTTTGTCTTTCTTTTAAAGACATCTTTACATTAAAGGGTTTAATCCCTTCAATTAAATCGATCAAAGTGTATACTTAGTTGATATCCATGGAATCCTTTTTAAATTTAACAATTGCAAGCCATTGATTAGAATCAGTGTCATATTGTTAATAGACTTATGAAGACTATTAATGAAATTAGGTTAATTAAGGAGAAGTTGATTAATTAGAGGATAGTGGAAAAGGTATTGATATAGTTGCCTCATAAATATAAATCAAAAATATCTTCTTGGGAAGATTCTTAGAATATAAGTAGGTTTATCTTGACAAAACTTATAAATTTATTACAAGCTCTTATGTTAAGAAGTACTATAATGCAAAGTGATGCTAATGAAGTGGCTATGCTTGTAAAAAGCAAATAAAAACAACAGATAAGAGATAGGAAGTATACTAGTGAAAAGAAAGATAAAAAGAAGAAAGATAGGGAAAGCAATAAAAATGAGGAGAAGAAGAAAAGGGACTATCCACCTTGCAGTCATTGTATAGGGATTAGACACTTAGATAGAAATTGTTAGTTCATACTTGATATATAATGCAAAATTTGCAAGAAATAAGGACATATAGCTAAGATTTATGAGAATAAAGGCAAATATCATATGCCAATAGTTGAGCTTACAATTTCCAACTATTATGGCCCTATTAAATCAATTTCCTTATACCTAACTTATTAAGATAAGAATTTCTCCAAAATTCACCTCGTCTAACTCTTACTTAGCTTCCTCGACCTTATCCCCAGTAAATCCTAACCATCTTGTCTAAATTATAGCAAGACTACTTTAATGGCTATTGTTTTATGCACCTTCCTAAAAATAATCCTCAATTTTTACCAAATAAAGCATATTATAACAGTTACTTAAAACCCACTTGGCCAAAATGCTAACCTATGCTTTGTTGCTTCCTCTTTTCTACAAATTATGACCAACAGAATGCTAAAAAATAAAGGTTAAGCTTTTTTACCTAAAGGTAGTCAGGACACTTTGGCCACACCTAGATTTTAGCTACAATACAATATAATGCCACATAAGTCACAAGCCTTTATCTCCCCCATTTTCAATTCCATAACACATCCTTCCATTGGGTTACTTTTACCTAAATAGGTTTTAATTTCAAAATTTAAATTTGATTCCAATAATTTCAATCTAAACTCACTAATTTTTAAAAGGCAGGCATATTTGATGTCATGTCCGCTTTATATGCGTCATTTTTGTGGCGATTCATTGCATCCTAGTAATACATCCCAAAATAAAATACTAAAAGTGATGCTACGATATGTCATGTGAGATCCACTTAAAAAATAAAATAAATAAATTAAATTAAACTTTAACATTACAAAAAAGTAAAAAAAAAAAAAATTCACACTTTTCTCTTTCCCTCTCCTCACTCATTCCCTCTTTATCTTAGGTAAGAAATTATTGAGAGAGATCATAAAGATTAAAGCTTCAAGATTAAATAATGAGACAACAACAATCTCCCTAGTGGACAAATAATTCAAATATTAGTGAAAAATCTCCATAAGTTAGCTTACTATTATGTGAGTGTGTAAAATTCAATATGAGATTTAAAGGTCCGATATAATAAATAGTGTTGCATGTAACCATCAAGCCTTTTCTTGTTATTCCACAATTAATGTGCAATAAGTTAGTTATGAAGTTTCTCTTTTTATCGATCAATAAGAAGCTAAGAGAAAGGATTAAAGACAACAACATCGCAAGTGACTAAATTTGCCTCTATAGGTTAGCTTTTCCAGTGTCAGAGTTAGAAGATAACTTGTAAAGGATTTTGATTTATGATGCCTAAAAGCTTTTGAAGCTATCTCAACTAGAGAAACTGAAGGCCAAACTTAGGGAGATTCCAAAGAGTTTGATTTCTTATTCTAAATTTGTTTGTACTTGTGTCAAAGAGTATATAGTTTAGTCCAAATTTGTTCTAATCTAATGTTACGTGGATTTTTGAAAATTGCTAGAGAGAGAAAAAAGGGCAAAAGAAAAAGAAGAGAGATTTTTTTTTATTTTTGTATTTTAAAATTTTAACTAAATTTAATTTTTTATATTTTAATTAAATGCCATATGGTATGTCATACCATTAATTTTAGTATTTTATTTTCAATCCACATTAATCAATTTTACACATTAATATTTCATGTCATATGATTTAATGGTTTCCATTAATAAGAGTTAATATCGGGTTAGATTTATTTCAAAAATTATACAATTAACCATTTTTTTCTTTTTAAAGATCAAAACAAATTTGTTGAAATAAAAAAAAAATTGTAGGTTTATTTGTATACTAATATAAGCCTTATACAATATGTAAGTTTAATATATTAGTTAAGCATTGCATTCTTAATTATGTTTATTTAAAAGAGAAAAACAAAAAGAGACTTAAATTATATGTATTTTTTCATTTTTTAAGAAAACAAAAGGATAAATTAAGGAATGCTTTTCTATTATTCCTTTTGAGAATACAAAAAAAAAAAAAAGGAGAATTTAAAACTTTTTTTTTCTTTTTTTATAAAAAGAAGAAATAATTCTCATAACTTAACATCCTTTTAAAAATAGAGAGGAAAGGGAGGCCAATAATCCTAATGTGCAATGCATGCAGTGGTTGGTCATATAATGAGGTATTTATAAAGATTATGAGTCCAAAATCCTATTATGGAGACTTGTATCAATTTTTCGTAAATTACACTTAAGTTTATATATTTTCATATATTTGACCTCATAAATTTCTTAAACTTATTAATCAAATTTGACTTAATTTTCATTTTATATTTTCTTAATTGATCTTATTTATATAACCCATAAGGATTCTAACATGTTGATAATGAATATAAATTCTAATTCCAAATGATTAGATAAATTAAATTCTTTTAATTTATTATTAATTTTTTAATTAATCAATTCATATTTATAAATTAGATTAACATATAATTATATATCATAACCATCCAAATGTTTAGACTGTTAAAATGATTTGACTAATCTTTTTAGTGTATTATCTCTTAGTATAGTTCAATTCTTTCATCATACTAATATTACAATTAGACATAAAGTATGAAATGAACATCTACTCTATGTTGTCCAATTATATTTGTTTCTAAATAATCAGGTTTCTTAAATATAACCTCATTCATGGTTTTAACAATTGTCATATATTCCCTTACTTCCTTTGAAAAGGAAGTCATCGCATTTCTTTTCTTATATGTCAAAAATAATCTTTGAAAAGTAAGGATCTTCTTGGTACAACTCCTTAAAAGAATCAAAGCCAAGAACAATAAAGCATATAGTGTGTGGTATGCTTTTCTTCTGACTAAGAGCATTGACAACCTAATTTTGAACTCCCACCTCATGCTTGATAATGAACCAAAATTCTTGAATATATTCAATCCATTTGGCATGCCTGGAATTGAGTTTTTGTTGCCCTAAAATATACTTGAGAGCTTCATGATTAGTGTACAAAATAAATTACCAGTAAACAAGATATTGCCTCTAATGCTCAAGTGTGCAAAATAGTGCATAAAATTCCAAATCATAAGTGCTATAACGAAATTTTGCACCTTTTAATTTCTCATTAAAGAAGGCAATGGGTCAGCCTCCTTGGCTCAAACTTCTCCAATTCTAGTACCTTATACATCATAATGCACCTTAATAACAAAATCTAAATTAGGCAATGCAAGAAGCGAGGCCATGCTCAATTTTTCTTTGAGGTGTTCAAAGCTTTTCTGTACTTCACTCATCTATTAAAAAACTTCTTTCTTCATGCAAGAGGTGAGTAGGGCTACAATATTGCTAAATTGAGCAATGAACCACTAGTAGAAAGAAGCACGACCATGAAAATTTTGAATTATGTGCACATTTGTTGAGCGAACATTATGGAACTTACTGATAAGGGCTTGTTGGTGAGAAATGCGGTGGTGTGGGTTGCATCAAAAAGTATTTGAATTTGATTGATTCTGTTATTTCAAGAATAACTATATAGTTGTATTTTGGAAAGGTCTTGGGGTTTAAATACCATTTAAAAGGAAAATTCTTGAGATGGTTATGGCATGATGATTATCATAGAATCCTACTTCCAAGGTAAAAATGTTTTGGAAATAGGACTTAGTCAAATCAGTTGAGGTCTTTTTAGAGGTTTTGCTTAAGATAGAGTGTTAGATAAAGATCCTATTTCCTTTTACAAGTTAGAATTTTGAGATTTACCTATTTGTCCTTTAGAGAGACTTTGCAATTTATGATCTAGTGAGGTGTTTTGGACTGGGATTGTATCCATTATTGGACCTATAGTTATTTTTGGGAAGAATGGCTTTTCTCTTTTTTTGTGATTTAGTCATCCATGACCTAATGGGTTGGGCCAAGGAAATGGGTTTTGTCAGTTTGGAGTATCTATGGCTTTTTCTTCTTTGGGTTTTGTATAGGATATTTTCCTTTATTCTTGGATTTACATGACATATTTGGGTATGTTTTGGATAAATTTTTTGGTTAGAAAATCTAGTATAAAATTTTTCTCTTTTTTTTGTACTTGATAACAAAATAAAAAAATAGAGAGAATGACTTGCTTTCTAGTAAAAATATATTTTGATGTAATGTTTTGAATATTTTTTTGTAAGATTTCTTTTGCAAATTTGCAATCAATGCAAAGGAGCTTTTGGTTTAATAAAAAGAATTTCTTTTTTGATTGTGGAATAACTTTTTAACAATAAATCTAATGTGTAAAAGTAAATTAGACTATTCCTTTCTTACTATTTTTGGGTTGTTTAGGAATACCTTCATAACCCAAATGAGAGGCATTTGTTTCAACAATTTTTGAAGTTGAGGGATCTACGAGATGAATACAAGGGATTTCTCGCACTTGGGCTTTTATATGTTGGACTAGAATAGTATGCTAGGCTGTCCAAGGGGCAAGATTTTTCTTATGATGGTCATATAATGGTTTGACAATTCTATTGATATTTGGGAAGAAATCTAGGATGTAATTGAGGCTTTCTAAGAATTGCCAGAGTTGCAATTTATCAATAATTTTGTCAAGAAATTTATCTACAGGGGCTAGAGATCTTTTAATAGGAGTTTAGGATTTTTTGCATTTTAAAATTCTAAAGGAGGACTTTTCAATCTAAATGACATTATATTCTATTCATATTAACCAAATGGAATGATAAATGCAGTTTTGTATTGGTCTTTCGGGTGAATCTAAATCTATAAAAATTCTAATTTCATGTCAAATTTTGAGAAAAGAAAGGTAAAATGTAGTTTTTGTAATAGGTCTCATCTATTAGGAATAGGGTACCTAATCCATTTAAGAATTTTGTTTCGAGGTTTATAATTCATAACTAATATGAGTGTATTCCGTTCTAATTCTACTTGTTTGTTTACATAAAAAGCAGTATAAGACCAAGACGATCTATATTTTGAAATTAGTTTTTTGGATTCTAGATCTTAAATTTCCATGTGACAATAGTTCTATTTTTGTAGGAATGCGTTTTTCATTAAAGTTTGATTTATATGGTAGGTCAACAATATATTATTTTTAGTTTCAAAAAGCATTTAGAAGGTATGAGCAAAGTTTGTTTTGGATTTTTTGCTTGAAGAGGAAAATTTTTTCCATGATTGTTAGATCTTGTAATTATTGTTGGATTCTTTGTAAAGATACATCTTTTTGTAAATGAAGGAGATGTTGGGTCTCGTCTACACTTATCAATAGATGGGTCTCATTACCCAACCAATTCAAGGTAAGATAACTCAAAAATATTATATACTCAGATAACAATAATGAAAATATGAATGATAACATGCAGAAAATACTAAGTCAAGGAGATGGTAAAATGCACAAGTACCTAAGGCTTGTTGTTTTGTGGTACAATATTGTTATGGGTAGTTGAAACTAATTAAAACTCTTGGATTGTAAAAAATATCTTATCCTGACCTCTAATTCTCTAAATATTAATCTAAGATTTTGTAAAACAACTTTTTGTTCAAAATTTTTTATGGTAGAAAAATCAACAACTTATAAGATAGTTAATAATAAAGAAATTACTATAAAATATTTTAATAATAATATAGAGATTCTAAGAGTCAAAAAATCAAATTTACAAATTTTGTAAATATAACTTTTTTAGAACTAATTTTATCATTAAATTTGAAGAATGAAATATTTAACTTATAAAACTTTTTGAAATTATCCAACTATTTTCTAAAAAATCTATATAGAATTATAAGAACAAATATTACAAATACATTCATATAACATTAGTTCAAGTAAAAAGCAAATTTCTTACAAAATAAGAGATAAAAATATCTATTTTAACTATTTTAAAAAATACTAAATTTACAAATATTCTAAATTTTTTATTTTATTTAATTGATATATAATTTTTGTAATAGATCATATTTTTTTAAGGATTATCTAAATTTTCTTATATTTTAAGAAATAAAAATATTTTATAAAGTTTGATTTTATAAATTAAAATTTATAATTATAATATGTTGGAAGTATCTAACTACTTGAATGGTCAAAAAACAAGCGAGCAAATTATTACATCCATACGTGTTTCTTCGTTAAAGCTCTGGTGCGGGATACCATGAGTCTTTGCGTTAATAGTTAATAAATATGTCCGAGAATTTTTACTTTATTCTCCTTATCCGTACACTACAGTGTCAACCGAAAAATTAAGTGGCAGTTCGTTTTGGCATATAATAATCCCTGGACTACTATCAATTAGCAAAACACCAGTGAGCCTCGCTTCCATTTTAGATCCCTTTGTTGTCGGTGAGCCCAAGCGCCCTCCCTCCCTCTTTCCATTTGATCGAGGATGTTTAGTACTGGTCCCGACAGCCCTCAGAAGCCTTTCCAAATTAAGCAAGATGGCAAGTTCTTCTCCAGTCTTCTGACCAAGGAAAGCTCCATGGCTAACCCTTCTTTCAGAGTTTATTATGGTGGAGTTTCTGTTGCTGTGCCGTTCATGTGGGAGTCTCAGCCTGGTAAGTCTAAATACAAGCTCTGCGAAAATACTCTTCCTCCTCTAACCCAACCTCCCTCTTACCACTCAGCTTCCAATAAAAAGCCCACCAAGAAGCACTCAAGATCCAATATTTTACACATTCTGCTCCCGAGGATAATTATCAAGAGAGCCAAGGCCTCCGCACTATCCAGTACTAACTCAGCATCAACTCCTTCACGAACGCCATCCCCTGCTTCCTGGTCTTCCTTGACCTCGTCGGGCTCTCTTTCACCGGAGCCTAGAAAGCATCGCTGGCAGCGCCTTATATTATCGTTTGATTCAGGGGCCCATGATGAAGACCCACCTTCTGGATCGCCTACTTCAACTCTGCGTCTTCGCACTAGCAGGGGAAATGGCGGCAGGTTCCGAGGATGCTACGGTTGGTCATCATGAAGGAACTCTTGGTTGCTCTGGAATCCCTTTGATGTTTATGCTTTGTTTCAGTTTCAAGTACTTTTTTAGGAATTATCTTGGAGGTTGCTTGCAGGACCCTACTCAATTTAAAGAAACGTTGTGTTACTATCGTGAATGTATGCTCAATAATCATTTCAGTCTTGTGATATGAATTCTCGTCTTAAACAAACGTCTTCTAAATTGCTCAATTTGAGACTCAGAACAGAAGTAAAATACTTGGCAATGTGCTGAAGTACTGAGGTTAATTAGTCGAGAAATGTTTGATAAAAATAAAGAAGTGCAGCAGTTAAAACGCTGGGATTTTTGTGCAAGTAAGAAATTAGAGTGTGTTCAATAGGTAGCTGAATGTTGACACACGCTGTTCTTACGAGCTTCTCTGCCCATGTCTCTCCTCTTGTAATGAATCAATTCAAAGAAAATAATTATGGTTACAGTTTCCTACCTTGATATTCAATTTTTTGCCGGAGCCCCATTAGGAATCTTTTAATTTGTCTCCGCCCTGTCCTCTTCGCATTATGTAAAGTTTGTAATTTTTACAAAGTTGGACTTTGAAAGCCTGTGGACAACTTTACAGAAATAAAATAATTAATAATTCACTAACAATAAGTCGTTGATTATGACGAAGGCCAACAACCTAACTTTCGTTTTTAGGGAAACTTATGTAAAGAAATGGACTAACAAGATAAAATAAGTTTACAATTGTCAATAGGAAAATTATATATTACTAATAGAATTTTATATATACTTTTGGTCATATATAAGTTGTGAAATGTAATAACTTTTTATAATGCAAATTAAGATTATTTTAATAATACGAGATATAATCATAATCTCTTCTTTTTTAAAAGAATTGACCTTAATTGGTGAGTGATCAGTGGAGAAATTGTAACTAATGAAAATTAAGCGATTAGTGGAGAAATTGTAGGTAACAAAAATTGAGTAATTTGAACGATTAGTGGAGAAATTGTAGCTAACAAAAATTGAGTAATTTGTGGAGAGATTGTAGCTAAATAAGGACACGTGATTGTTTCCTTTGACACCCCCTGCAAGCTGATACGGTGGAATGGATAATAAATTTGGACTATAAAAGTTGAAAGAGAGTTGTAAAGAGCCCTTTGGTGGAGATATCAACGGGTTGGTCTATAGTGGAGATGTACTAAATATGCAATTAATTTTTGACAATTCGTTCTCGTACAAAGTGGTAATCAATTTCCATGTGTTTTGTTCGAGTATGAAAGATGGGGTTCCCCGTTAGATAGATGACAGAGATGTTGTCACACCAAAGAACCGGAAGACCTTGCCAAGAGACACCGAGATCATGTAAGAGAGCCTCAATACAAATGAGTTCAGCAGTTGTGTTAGCTAAGCTTTTGAATTCAGCCTCTGTACTGGATTGGGCGATTGTTTGTTACTTATGAGAACTCCATGAGATGAGATTGGAGCCAAGGAATATGTCGAAGCTGCCAACTAATCGTCTAGTGTCATGGTCTCTAGCCTAACTTGCATCTGAAAAAGTATGAAGATGCAAATTGTTGTTGTGGGTAAAGAGGATGTCACGATGTTGCATGCCATGAATAAAACGCAATATACGTTTGACAAACTGTCAATGGATCTTCGTGGGTGTATGCATATATTGACAAGCAATGTTAATAGTAAGGGCAATGTTGGGCCAAGTGAGAGTAAGATATTGCAATGCCCCCACGATGCTGTGATAAAGTGTCAGTTCTGAGAATAACTCACCACAATGGATAGATGAAATATTTGAGCTAACAACATAAGGTGTAGTGATAGGTTTCGCATTTTGCATTTTTGCTTATGTAAGAAGATCAGCTGCATATCTTGCCTGGTGAAGAAGAATACCATTTGACATGCATTGTAGTTCAATTCCAAGGAAATAATTAAGTTCACCCAAGTTTTTGATAGCAAATTCCTATTGTAGAGTCCCTAAAAGAGTAGACAATGGTGTTGTAAGGGATCTTGTAAGAATTATGTCGTCGACATATAAAAACAGGAAGATGTTGCATTGTGCTGTATGCAGTATAAATAATGATGAGTCAGCTGAAAAAGTTACAAAACCAATAGAGATGAGAGAATTACTGAAACATTGGTGCCAGGCACGGAGTGCCTATTTTAGGCCAGAAAGAGACCGTTTTAGATGGCAGACGTGATGGGGATTGACTTTGAATATAGATTGATACTGCTAAACTTTGATATTCTTCTTCGAGTTCTCTAAATAAGTAATTTTGGTATTCTTTTGAGGAGATATTTTTACTAATTGAGGAAAGTTGATCAACAAGGAAGGTTGTTTGCTATAGATAGTTTTACAGATAGTCTGTGATTGTTTGATTTCCCTTGCGGAGAGATTGAAGTTACATTCATATATATGTGGCGCAAGCATTATTGCATGTTGTATATGATTAAGCCAAGAAGAATCATATAACTATTGAAGTACCTAAATTAGAAAGTTGTGTAACAATGTTATCAGCTATGAAATTGAGAATCCATTCCAAGGCAGTTTGATCTCGAGTAAACCATGTTTCATATGTTAGATTCGGTAAATTTTTGGTGGCACCATTCTCACCAATTTCAATAATAGTATGTGGAGGACATGTTTTAGTTTCATTCATAATTGATAAGAGTCGACTGACCCTCATACATAAGTTGTATAATGTAATACCTTTTTATATCACAAATTAAAATTATGCCATTAATGTGAGATATAATCTTTGTTATAGGAAACGATCACGTATCCTGATTTAACTGCAATCACTCTAATTGTTCAATTTTCATCAGTTACAGTTTCTTTACCAATCACTCAATTTCTGTTGGTTAGTGTTTTTCCACTAATTACTTAATTTCAGTCAACTACAGTTTCTCTACCAATCACTCTTCGTCAATTATAATTTTTCCACCAATCATTCAATTTTCATTTATTACAATTTTTCACCAATCCCTCGCCAATCAAAATTAATTTTTTTTTTAAAAAAAAATTATAATTATATTTTATATTAATAATATAATTTAAATTTGTTGTGACCCAAACACATAGCTGAAAGGAAACTTGTACTTCGAAATGGCTTTGAGCAAATTAATAAAGATGAGCATGTAATCAGTCAAATTAATTGGTAAATTTATGAAGTATTCTCTCTTATTTTCCCCCACATTTCAGCCATTAATGGATCAGACAAGAAAAAATGCGAATCACTCTAAACAATCCAAATGATGTTTGGTGTAATTATTAGAAAATTTAAAAAAGAAATAATTATTCACCAATTATTTTCTTCTTTATATCAAACAGTCACTCAGACCTGCCGTGAAGGTTGACAGGTCCTTTCTAACACCCGATAATGCATAAAATAAATGCAATTGAATTCACAAAAAGGCAGCAACTTCGATTAGCTATTATTCGTGGGCCCACATCAATCTTAGCTTTTATTACGTACCAAACTCCAAAAACATGGAAAAATTAACCAGAATTGCTAGCTGCTGGCCGCCAGAGCGGGTTCCTCGGCTGTTCCACCTGAACCATTATTATTTCGTTGTTAAGAAATTTATTTGAATTGTAAATTATATAATAAAATTAAATTTTTTTATAAATTTTATATTTATTTTCTAAAATTAAAATTAATATTTTTGAAAATAAAAATTTAAATATTGGTTTAAATCACTTGTTGGTATAAGGTGAGCAGAATAACCACTTATTGGTTTAACCCTTTTCAATCTTGACAACAAGGGTAATAGCTTGCGAAAAAAACAGCAATCTGCAATCTTTCTTTGCCGTGGCCTCTCTCTCCTACACTGCCGGAGAACGGGTTTCCCCTCATCATCTCTGTTATATCTTTGAAATTCCAGATTACAAAATTCAATCTACAACCAACACCGAAAAAAGAACAAAAATTAAAAAAATGGAAAATAATATCGAGCACAACGACAAAAATAATACAGAAGGTACAGAGGAAGCAAACACCACGCCAAGATTACAAAATTCAATCATTTCTTTTTCGCTCTTTGTGTTTTTTTTGTCAGGAAAATACAAACAGATTTATTAAAGATGGGGAGAAAAAAGAGTCACCTTACCATCGACTAACTGATTGCAAATTTACTAAAAATAGAGGGACTATCAGGCCCATATGGAAGCATCACCCAGGTAATATAACTGCCCAAATCAACTAGGGCATGCCAATCTATTCAATCCGCACACAACCCAGTGCCAACAATTCTACCGCAGTCAAATCTGAAAAACAGAAACAGTGGACATGGTCCGCCATGGGTACTGTATAGTCTACTCCATATGGAATACCAGCACACGCGATAATGGCGGCCACGATTTTTCTGGGCCAAGACAAACCAACCAGCCTAAACCCAATAAGTCGTGGCGGCGGCGGCGGCGACGACGCACATTGAAAGTTAAAGAATATGTGAATGACAAATATTTTCTTCTTATAATTGTAAAACCGACAATAATGTGCGATTTTTTTTTTTTTTGTATTAAAAATAACTGATGAAGATTCCTTGGAAACACTGAAGATGGATGTTTGAAATTGTTTTGACATTACAGAAGTACAGAACTATAAAAGACTATACTGCATGTATAGCAACTTTTATATGCATTTTGTTATCATAGAATTGAGGGCACGATTTCTATGGAATATATAAATGATACACTTGAAACTGAATTTAACCATACACTTGAACAAATCATCCAGCAGTGGTGCACGATTGTTTTCCCCTGCCTTATCGTTATTTTACATCGACCCAAAATGTAATGAAGCAAAACAAACTTAAGACGAATACAACAAAATACACATCGAGAGGATTGCAGAAAATAATCAACAACTTTAAAAAAAAAAAAATGATGAAAGAGTCGTCTTGAGGATTCAGGAGCAGATGAACTTTTTGGATTAGTTCACGGCCCTACAGTTCAAACGAATTTGGCCTTGCTTTCCTGTCAATGGTTGAATATTTCCCATCTTCACCATGGACCTAGCGAAATCCGCCCAGAATGCCCGGTTGTTTGAGCTATAAGTCCAGACCAGGCGGTTGGTCGAGCCACCGCTGAAAAGGGCTTGGTCCGACTGAAGAAGCCCTCTTCTCTTCAACAAGCTATTAAAATACGCAACATCAAAACGTGCAGGTGTAGTATCTAAAGGAGCAAGGTTGGTGTCTCCTCCGGAGACTGGACACGAAGACCTGCGTGCTCGTGCGAACCTCGGGTCAATGTTGGTTTCGTTGTAGATTCGGTTTTTGAATAGGCCACACCGGGCAAACCCTAAAGTATGGGCGCCGGAGAGCGCCACAAGGTCTCTTTGGTTTAGGCCTTGCTTCTTGAAGTTTTTGATTAGGGCGGGAAGGTCCAAGAATGGTGAGGGAAGGTTGGCATTTGCCGTTGTCCTGCTAGCCGTTGTTGAGTCTCTTCTCCCTAGTTGCACTCTCCATGTTGGCCCCCCTAGCTGCAAGTTTCCGTACAACGATCAATGTCTGGTACAATTAAATTAAAAAAGAAAATCTTAAAGAATACACCGTGTGTTACGGCATAACTTGTACAAAGATGAACTGTTTTCAGTTCTTCTCGTTGGTAAATTTTTGTAACGAATTTTGAATTGAATTTTAAATATGAAGTGATGAAATAAAGTACCGCAACCACGGAATCGCGAGCAGCAACAGCTAAGATATCCGCACAAGAGATCACCGGGCGTCCGCATATTCTGTCAACCTCCGCCTTAATGTGGTCGATAACTTCAAATCCTCTGACAGAATTTGCATTGGGGAATGCATTCTTTTCACTATCAATAGTAGCCGTAGGATCCAAGAGAATCGATGCGTCACAGCCCTGCAGTTATACAAAATCCAAAATTTCTCTAAGAAAGGAGTAGTGTATAAACAAGAACATGTAAAGACGCAAATAAAATGACGATTAGTCATTACATTAACAAAACAATCATGGAAGTGTAGACGCAGTAAGGAACCGCCCATGCGTCGTTCTTTTGCTACTGCCGCTCGGACAATTCTTCTAATGGTTCGTAAAGCTTGGGGACACACTCTGTCATAGTAACGAGGAGATAATGCATGCTTCTTGAAAAAATGATGATGTGATGCATAAGAGGATGTGGCGAAAAGAGCCAGCAGAAGCAGGGCATAAAGAGAAAATATTCTTCTTGAAGCCATGTTTCAATATAAGAACTAGGCTACAGCAATGAACTGCAAAGTTCAAACCTCCGGTATAGATTTTTCTTTTTGTCACTGGTGCCTTTTGAATTAACTCGATATGGGTATTTATAGCTAGCAAGATGGAAGGATTCTTTGTCAATATCTTCAACTTGGCCAAAAGGATGCCAGCCGGCGAGAGTATAAAATAATCACGACAGACAACGTAAAGACACACGTGCGAGAAATATTGAGTGATAATAAATATCACAATTACTTACAAAAAAACAAACTCTTTGACTTGTTTGATCAGGGTAATTAGTTGTAATAATTATGAAGGGAAGAAGGCATATGGGTCATTAGACAACATTGGACTATTGTCTTGAGCTTGCACCCACCTACATTCCGTAGGGGTGTGTAAATCTCCTAATATATTAATGAAGAAAAAAAAGAGTTTGCCTCATTTTCCATGCCCTGAGGCTTCTGGTGTGACAAAATAGACTAAGTCAGTTGGTCTAATTATGTGGGTGCATTCCAATGTTATTTTTTTGAAGATATTTTATTATATCTTTGAGACCTTTTTGTTTGAATATGTAGAAGCAAATGAAATAACTATACTTCTCTTACTGGAAGTATTGTCTAAAGTTTTCTTGATATTCCACTAGTCTAATTTAATATGTTAAATGCATGTTACAGGAAAAATGAATGTGATGTGCATAGTTTCCTGCTAGTTTCTTCCTAACTTTCTTGGCCAATTTAACTAACTTGGGCTAGATGAAGCGAGCTAAGTTTGTAAAGTTTAAATTTGATTTGTTTATTAATGGTCTAAAAATGAGATTTTGTGCCAATATTTTTTAGTAACAAATTAAATTTGAATATTGGGCATTCAAATTTTTGATGAATTGTTTGTTTAATTTTATAATATTAATAAAATATTTAAATTTTAAAAAAAAATTATTGATATACATAAAATTAAAATGACAACAACTATTTATTTTAATAAAAATAACTAATAAAAATAAAATTTTAATTTTAATATATAAATATAAATAAATAAATAAATAAATAGATATATATATATATAACATATAATTTTAAAAATGAACTTAATAAAATTTATTGTATGATATAATAAATAAGTTTTTTAATTATTATAAAACTAAATTTTTAAACGAGTAATTTAGGAGATTAAATAAGTTAAATTTATTATTATTTAAATTTAATTTATTTATTAAAAATTTTAAATAAAACTTGAGTATTATTCGTTTAACTAAATAAATGAGTTTAAAATATTTCTAGTTGAACTAAGGAATCGAACTTTTAATCAACTTGTTAGCAACCTTACAGCCCCATTTTGTAGAATCATGCGGCTAACATTGTTTGAATTTGGTGCAATTTAAAAGCAGTACGTTTTCCTGGGATGATAAGGTCAGAACTATGATCTTTTTCAATGGAGGGTTTCCTCAATGACAACAAAAAATTGGCAAGGTGGCAAAGCCATGTAAGTATTGTACATGTAGCCCACATCTATATATATATATATATATATTATCGTATAGACATGTATCCATTCTGCATCTGCATGGTGTAATGATTTATGTATTGCATTTATCTTTCTTTACTGCTAAGTCTCTCACTGCACTCAAGGTAGGGTGGGGTGGAGAGCGTTGCATGGCAAATTCATGGGCCAGTCGCAGGATTAAATGGTCATGAAATGAGTAGTCTTATCGCATCATTTAAGTTGGACAATTTTCAATTGGGCTACCATGTCACAATCACTGATTTTCTTAATTACTCCCTACCCAAGAGTTAGGTGGCAGAATGAGCGTGCCATGCTTGCTACTGGCCCATCAGAGCTTGGCTTTGCTATTCTACTTGATAACTTGTCCGGTCGATGATCATCTGTACCAACGAATACAAGTACAATAATTGTTTCTTCTTTGTCCCTCAGTGCCGAGGTTTGATCAAAAGTCCAATTTTTCTACAAAAGTATTGTCCATTGAAAAGAAATGAGGTCCATTTTCAGCTCCAAAATTTAAATTAAAAAAGTTCCTATTGTGAACTCGAAGATAAAAAAAGAGATTTTTTTTATTTAAGAATTTATTTTTTTATATATCTTAAATTTTATTAAATTAAATATTTTTATTATTTAAAATTATTATTTTCTATTATTTAAAAATATTATATTATTTGACATAAATATTTTCTTATTTTCTATTTAATTTTATTCTCAGTTATTTTCATTATTTTTTATTTAATTTTTTAAAATTATTCTTATATAAAAATTGAATTTTTTTTATATATTATGTTAAATGTCACGTTTCAACATAATTAACAAATTTTTATATTTAACGGGACTTCTTTAATCGTGAATTAGGATTCCACATAAAATACAAGCTGTCTTATATTTGGCATAAGTAAATCAAGCACCTCAATTAAAGCATTTTAACCAATTTGAACCCAAAAAATGCATGTAGACTTGCATTGCACATAACCACAAATCACACTTACATAGGAATACGAGCAAAATGATTAAAAAGGATTAGTAATCCTCTTTCTAGGCAAAAGATCAGGCTTTTCTTTTTTTCTTTTTTTTTTAAATTAGTTGTGTGAAATTCTGAAGCAGGGATGCGATGCATCTATGTTGTTATCGACAACATTAAATCCCAAGCAGAGAGCTCTTGCCCTGGTGTGGTTTCTTGTGCAGACATCTTAGCTGTTGCAGCTCGTGACTCTGATGTTGCCGTGAGCACATTAGTGCATGCCCTCTCCATAATTTCATAAAGTTTACTGAGATATTTTGTCTAACAATAACACAATTCACAAAATCTCGGGTTTATTTCAGTTGGGTGGACCTAGTTGGAGAGTTCAACAAGGCAGAAGAGATTCAACTACCGCTAATCTCAGCGCTGCTTCAGCCGATCTCCCTGCCCCAGCTTTTAATCTTGGCGGCCTAATCTCTTTTTTTCTCGCAGAAAGGTTTCACTGCTAGTGAATTGGTGGCCCTTTCCGGTGTGCTTTAATTTCTTACTCTCATTAAGCTCGCAATGCAAATTTTTCTTCCATTGTGATTCACTTTTAATGTCATGTTTATTGCAAGCAGCAGCTCACACAATAGGCCAACAAGATGCCAGTTTTTCTCAGGCCGAATCTACAACGAGACCAATATAGGTGCTTCCTTTGTAGCATTTAGAAGAGCTCACTGTCCCTTCACTGGAGCTGACGACAACCTTGGTGCCCTTGATGCCACTAGCCCCACGTTTTTCGATAATGCTTACAACGGCAACTTGTCGAACCAGGACGGCTTCTCACTCTCTGACCAACGGCTCTTTAGTGAGGGCTCCGATGACTCTTTGGTTAGAACTTACAGCGTCAATCCAAGGGTTTCTATTTACAAAAGTCAGCTTTTAGTATTAAAATTAATAAATATTCAGTTATATTTTTACGGTCACAAAAAAATTAAATTTAATTATGATATTGGTAGTTTAATATAACTTAGAATTATAATAAATAAATGTGAAAATCACATTTTTAATGAAAATGTCAAAAATTTACACAAATGAATCTAAAAGTTCTTTTATTAAAGGTAAAAATTAAATGGTGTGTATATTAAAAGTTAAATATAAACTGAAATAATTTATTTTGAAATAATATATTAAATTTAATAATATTATGATATCTTTTAAATTTAAAAAAGAAGAATATTGATCAATATTATATATTAAAAGATCAATTATTTTCTAATTATATATGTTACTTGTTATTAATATTTTAAGTATATTGCGTAAAATTATAGATTTTATTTAAAAGAATTTTATGAAAGATATGAGAGAAATATTCTATATAATAAGAATAAAAATATTTTATAATAGATTATAATAAATGATTATCTTAAAATAAGTATATCAAAAAAATTTAACAAAAAATTCTACATGAGTAAGTATTTACTTAGACTTATTCTCATACAAAAGGGTGATACATTTAATTTCATGCAACATTCTAAGAATGATATGAAATATAAGGAAATAAAATCAATTCCATATGTCTCTATTATTAATAATTAGATGTATTTGTTAATTTGTAGTAGACCATATATTAGTTTCGTAATCAAAGTGTTGAGTAAGTGGAAAGGTAAGCTTAAAATGGTCATTAAAAAGTTACAAAGAAAGTATTTAGATGCCTGAAGAAACAATGAATTATATGTTCATGTATAAAAAATCCAACTATTTAAATGTAATTGGATATTCAGATTCAGATTTTGTCAAATGCATTGATAGTAGAAAGTCCACTCTTAGTATATATTCCGTTTAAGAAAAAGAGCAATTTTGTGGAATAAGAAGAAATAATTCTCATAACTTAAAACCCTTTTAAAACAAGAGAGAAAAGAGAGACCAATAATCCTAAAATGCAGTATATGGAGTGGCTAACCATATAATAGGATATTTATAGAGATTATGAGTCCAAAATCCTATTGTCGAGACTTGTATCAATTTTTAGTAAATTACACTTTAGTCTACATATTTTCATATAGTTGACCTCATAAATTTATTGAACTTATTAATCAAGTTTGACTTAATTTTCATTTTATATTTTTTAATTGATTTTATTTGTATGACCCATTAGGATTTTAACATATTAATAATGAATCTAAATTATAATTTCAAAAAATTAGATAAATTAAATTCTTTTAATTTATTATTAATTCTTTAATTAATCAATTTATATTTATAAATTAAATTAACATCTAACTATATGTCATAACCATCCAAATGTTAAGACTCAAATATGCACGAAACCTCACAATGTTTAATAATGAATTTCTTGGTCCAAAATTACTTGTTTCATTGTGCCATATGCAAAGATGTACTTAAGTTTGCTGATTTTCTCAAGTTTTGAACTCTTTTAACTTATAGTCTCACCATTTGAAATGAAACTTTATTTAAATTATGAATTTTATATACTAAAAGCTATTATCTAAAAATCCTTGAAATTTAAATTCAATTTCTCCATGATCAAGAAATACATTTTTAATACTTCTCAAGCACTTAAGAATATTTGTTACTACTATCCAATGATTCTTATTGGGAACAATCTTATTTCTACTTTGTAAATCCATTTAGTCTTATACATAATATTACATACATTATTGACATTATATATCATATTTCTTTTAATTTTTTGCCCTAAGATTTCTCTGGAAAGAATTATTGTATACAATGCAAGTAGGAATCTCTCCTTTGATTCTTTTAATGCTAAACCATTTTAGCAATTTGTCCTTAGGCTAGGATAACTTAAGTGCCCTTTTAAATTTATCTCTAAGAATCTTGACCATTCATATCTAATTTTTATAGATTTTTTTTTCAAAAATAAGTTGTTTATCTTATGTCATTTATGGAGAATATTCTTAAATTACCAAACTTCAATAAATTTGATTAACAATATTTACTTTTTTATTAGTAATATGTCATTCACATAGAGCATTAGAAATGTAATATGCTCCCATTAACCTGTTTGCAAACACAATATTCATCCATTCCTTAGATAAAATCAAACCTTTTAATTCTTTTATTAATATGGTTGTTCAAGATGTATAAAACCTACACAGTCATAATATGCAACAATAATAAATAAAATCTATATGGACTTAATTATAGCAACAAGTGAAAAGGTTTCATTAAAGTTAACCCTTTGATTTTGGTGTAACCATAATCACTAACATAGTAATCTATGTTTTTCTTTCTTTTAAAGACATCTTTACATTAAAGGGTTTAATCCCTTCAATTAAATCGATCAAAGTGTATACTTAGTTGATATACATGGAATCCTTTTTAAATTTAACAATTGCAAGCCATTGATTAGAATCAGTGTCATATTTTTAATAGACTTATAAAGACTATTAATGAAATTAGGTTAATTAAGGAGAAGTTTATTAATTAGAGGATAGTGGAAAAGGTATTGATATAGTTGCCTCATAAATATAAATCAAAAATATCTTCTTGGGAAGATTATTAGAGTTTAAGTAGGTTTATCTTGACAAAACTTGTAAATTTATTACAAGCTCTTATGTTAAGAAGTACTATAATGCAAAGTGATGCTAATGAAGTGGCTATGCTTGTAAAAAGCAAATAAAAACAACAGACAAGAGGTAGGAAGTATACTAGTGAGAAGAAAGATAAAAAGAAGAAAGATAGGGAAAGCAATAAAAATGAGGAGAAGAAGAAAAGGAACTATCCACCTTGCAGTCATTGTATAAGGATTAGACACTTAGATAGAAATTGTTAGTTCATACTTGATATATAATGCAAAATTTGCAAGAAACAAGGACATATAGCTAAGGTTTATGAGAATAAAGGAAAATATCATATGCCAATGGTTGAGCTTACAATTTCCAACTACTATGGCCCCGTTAAATCAATTTCCTTATACCCAACTTATTAAGATAAGAATTCCTCCAAAATTCACCTCGTCTAACTCTTACTTAGCTTCCTTGACCTTATCCCTAGTAAATCCTAACCATCTTGTCTAAATTGTAGTAAGACTACTTTAATGGCTATTGTTTTATGCACCTTATATGCGTCATTTTTGTGGCGATTCATTGCATCCTAGTAATACATCCCAAAATAAAATACTAAAAGTGATGCTACGATATGTCATGTGAGATCCACTTAAAAAATAAAATAAATAAATTAAATTAAAATTTAACATTACAAAAGGGTAAAAAAAAATTCACACTTTTCTCTTTCCCTTTCCTCACTCATTCCCTCTTTATCTTAAGTAATAAATTATTGAGAGAGATCATAAAGATTAAAGCTTCAAGATTAAATAATGAGACAACAACAATCTCTCTAGTGGACAAATAATTCAAATGTCAATGAAAAATCTCCATAAGTTAGCTTACTATTATATGAGTGTGTAAAATTCAATATGAGATTTAAAGGTCTAATATAATAAATAGTGTTGCATGTAGCCATCGAGCCTTTTCTTGTTATTCCACAATTAATGTGCAATAAGCAAGTTATGAAGTTTCTCTTTTTATTGATCAATGACAAGCTAAGAGAAAGGATTAAAGACAACAACATCGCAAGTGACTAAATTTGCCTCTATAGGTTAGCTTTTCCAGTTTCAGAGTTAGAAGATAACTTGTAAAGGATTTTGATTTATGATGCCTAAAAGCTTTTAAAGCTATCTCAACTAGAGAAACTGAAGGCCAAACTTAGGGAGAATCCTAAGAGCTTGATTTCTTATTCTAAATTTGTTTGTACTTGTGTCAAAGAGTATATAGTTTAGTCCAAATTTGTTCTAATATAATGTTACGTGGATTTTTGAAAATTGCTAGAGAGAGAAAAAAGGGCAAAAGAAAAAGAAGAGAGATTTTTTTTTATATTTTTGTATTTTAAAATTTTAACTTAATTTAATTTTTTATATTTTAATTAAATGCCATATGGTATGTCATACCATTAATTTTAGTATTATATTTTCAATCCACATTAATGAATTTTACACATTAATATTTCACGTCATATGATTTAATGGTTTCCATTAATAAGAGTTAATAGTGGGTTAGATTTATTTCAAAAATTATACAATTAACCATTTTTTACTTTTTAAAGATCAAAACAAATTTGTTGAAATAAAAAAAAATTGTAGGTTTATTTGTATACTAGTATAAGCCCTATACAATATCTAAGTTTAATATATTGGTTACGCATTGCATTTTTAATTATGTTTATTTAAAAGAGAAAAATAAAAAGAAATTTAAATTATATGTATTTTTTTCATTTTTTAAGAAAACAAAAGGATAAGTTAAGGAATAGCTTTTCTATTATTCCTTTTGAGAATACAGAAAAAAAATAAAAAAATGAGAATTTAAAACTTTTTTTTCTTTTTTTTTTTAAAAGAAGAAAGAATTCTTATAACTTAACATCCTTTTAAAAAGAGAGAGGAAAGGGAGGCCAATAATCCTAATGTGCAATGCATGTAGTGGTTGGTCATATAATGAGGTACTTATAAATATTATAAGTCCAAAATCCTATTATGGAGACTTGTATCAATTTTTAGTAAATTACACTTAAGTCTATATATTTTCATATATTTGACCTCATAAATTTCTTTAACTTATTAATCAAATTTGACTTAATTTTCATTTTATATTTTCTTGATTGATCTTATTTATATAACCCATAAGGATTCTAACATGTTGATAATGAATATAAATTATAATTCCAAATGATTAGATAAATTAAATTCTTTTAATTTATTATTAATTTTTTAATTAATCAATTCATATTTATAAATTGGATTAACATATAATTATATATCATAACCATCCAAATGTTTAGATTGTTGAAATGATTTGACTAATCTCTTTAGTGTATTATCTCTTAGTATAGTTCAATTCTTTCATCATACTAATATTACAATTAGACATAGAGTATGAAATTAACATCTATTCTATGTTGTCCAATTATATTTGTTTCTAAATAATCAGGTTTCTTAAATATAACCTCATTCATGGTTTTAACAATTGTCATATATTCCCTTATTTCCTTTGAAAAGGAAGTCATCTCATTTCTTTTCTTATATGTTAAAAATAATCTTTGAAAAGTAAGGATCTTATTGGTACAACTCCTAAAAAGAATCAAAGCCAAGAACAATCAAGCATATAGTGTGTGGTATGCTTTTCTTCTGATTAAAAGCATTGACAACCTAATTTTGAACTCCCACCTGATGCTTGATAATGAACCAAAATTCTTGAATATATTCAATCCATTTGGCATGCCTGGAATTGAGTTTTTGTTGCCCCAAAATATACTTGAGAGCTTCATGATTAATGTAGAAAATAAATTACCAATAAACAAGATATTGCCTTTAATGCTCAAGTGTGCAAAATAGTGCATAAAATTACAAATCATAAGTGCTATAACGAAATTTTGCACCTTTTAATTTCTCATTAAAGAAGGCAATGGGTCAGTCTCCTTGGCTCAAACTTCTCCAATTTTAATACCTTATACATTATAATGCACCTTAATAACAAAATCTAAATTAGGCACTGCAAGAAGTAAGGCCATGCTCAATTTTTCTTTGAGGTGTTCAGAGCTTTTCTAGACTTCACTCATCTACTAAAAAACTTCTTTCTTCATGCAAGAGGTGAGTAGGGCTATAATATTGCTAAAATGAGCAATGAACCACCAATAGAAAGAAGCACAACCATGAAAATTTTGAATTACGTGCACATTTGTTGAGCGAGCATTATGGAACTTACTGATAAGGGCTTGTTGGTGAGAAATGCGGTGGTGTTGGTTGCATCAAAAAGGATTTGAATTTGATTGATTCTGTTATTTCAAGAATAACTATATAGTTGTATTTTGGAAAGGTCTTGGGGTTTAAATACCATTTAAAAGGAAAATTCTTGAGATGGTTATGGAATGATTATTATCATAGAATCCTACTTCCAAGGTAAAAATGTTTTGGAAATAGGGCTTAGTCAAATTAGTTAAGGTCTTTTTAGAGGTTTTGCTTAAGATAGAGTGTTAGATGAAGATCCTATTTCCTTTTACAAGTTAGAATTTTGAGATTTACCTATTTGCCCTTTAGAGAGACTTTGCAATTTATGATCTAGTGAGGTGTTTTGGACCGGGATTGTATCCATTATTGGACCTATAGTTATTTTTGGGAAGAATGGCTTTTTTCTTTTTTTCTGATTTAGTCATCCATGACCTAATGGGCTGGGCCAAGGAAATGGGTTTTGTCAGTTTGGAGTATCTATGGCTTTTTCTTCTTTGAGTTTTGTATAGGATATTTTCCTTTATTCTTGGATTTACATGACATATTTGGGTATGTTTTTAATATTTTTTTGTAAGATTTCTTTTGCAAGTTTGCAATCAATGCAAAGGAGTTTTTGGTTTAATAAAAAGAATTTCTTTTTTGATTGTGGAATAACTTTTTAACAATAAATCTAACGTGTAAAAGTAAATTAGACTATTCCTTTCTTACTATTTTTGGGTTGTTTAGGAATACCTTCATGACCCAAATGAGAGGCATTTGTTTCAACAATTTTTGAAGTTGAGGGATCTACGAAATGAATACAAGGGATTTCTCGCACTTGGGCTTTTATATGTTGGACTAGAATAGTATGCTAGGCTGTCCAAGGGGCAAGATTTTTCTTATGATGGTCATGTAGTGGTTTGACAATTCTATTGATATTTGTGAAGAAATCTAGGATTTTTTGCTTGAAGAGGAAAATTTTTTCCATGATTGTTAGATCTTGTAATTATTGTTGAATTCTTTGTAAATATACATCTTTTTGTAAATGAAGGAGATGTTGGGTCTCGTCTACACTTATCAATAGATGAGTCTCATTACCCAACCAAGTCAAGGTAAGATGACTTAAAAATATTATATACTAAGATAACAATGATTAAAATATGAATGATAACATGCAGAAAATACTTGATGCACCAAGAAGTCAAGGAGATGGTAAAGTGCACAAGTACCTAAGGCTTCTTGTTTTGTGGTACAATATTGTTATGGGTAGTTGAAACTAATTAAAACTCTTGGATTGTAAAAAATATCTTATCCTAACCTCTAATTTTCTAAATATTAATCTAAGATTATGTAAAACAACCTTTTGTTCAAACTTTTTTACGGTAGAAAAATAAAAAACTTATAAGATAGTTAATAATAAAGAAATTACTATAGAATATTTTAATAATAATATAGAGATTCTAAAAGTCAAAAAAACAAATTTTCAAATTTTGTAAATAGAACTTTTTTAGAACTAATTTTATCATTAAATTTGAAGAATGAAATATTTAACTTATAAAACTTTTTGAAATTATCCAACTATTTTCTAAAAAATCTTTATAGAATTATAAGAACAAATATTTCAAATATATTCATATAACATTAGTTCATGTAAAAATCAAATTTTTTACAAAATAAGATATAAAAATATGTATTTTAACTATTTTAAAAATACTAAATTTACAAATATTCTAAATTTTTTATTTCATTTAATTGATATATAATTTTTATAGTAGATCATGTTTTTCTTAAGAATTATCTAAATTTTCTTATTTTTTAAGGAATAAAAATATTTTATAAAGTTTGATTTTATAAATTAAAATTTATAATTATAATATGTTGGAAGTATCTAACTACTTGAATGGTCAAAAAAACAAGCGAGCAAATTATTACATCCATACGTGTTTCTTCGTTAAAGCTCTGGTGCGGGATACCATGAGTCTTTGCGTTAATAGTTAATAATTATGTCCGATAATTTTTACTTTATTCTCCTTATCCGTACACTACAGTGTCAACCGAAAAATTAAGTGGCAGTTCGTTTTCGCATATAATAATCCCTGGACTACTATCAATTAGCAAAACACCAGTGAGCCTCGCTTCCATTTTAGATCCCTTTGTTGTCGGTGAGCCCAAGGGCCCAAGTAGATAACTTGGCAACCGCGATGCAGATATTCAATGCCACGAGCCACGCCGAGGGAACTATGGTCTTTTTCAATGGAGGGTTTTCTCAATGACAATGATAGTTAACAAAAAATTGGCAAGGTGGCAAAGCCATGTAAGTATTGGTACATGTACCCCATATATATATATATATATATATATTTATATTATCGTATAGACATGTATCCATTCTGCATCTGCATGGTGTAGAGATTATTAATGTATTGCATTTATCTTTCTTAACTGCTAAGTCTCTCACTGCACTTAAGGTAGGGTGGGGTGGAGAGCGTTGCATGGCAAACTCATGGGCCAGTCGCAGGATTAAATGGCCATGAAATGAGTAGTCTTATCGCATCATTTAAGTTGGACAATTTCAATTGGGCTATCATGTCACAATCAATGATTTTCTTCTTTACTCCCTACCCAAGAGTTAGGTGGCAGAATGAGCATGCCATGCTTGCTACTGGCCCGTCACAGCTTGGCTTTGCTATTCTACTTGATAACTTGTCCGGTCGACGATCATCTCTACCAACGAATACAAGTACAATAATTGTTTCTTTTTTGTCCCTCAGTGCCGAGGTTTGATCAAAAGTCCAATTTTTCTACAAAAGTATTGTCCATTGAAAAGAAATGAGGTCCATTTCAGCTCCAAAATTTAAATTAAAAAAGTTCTTATTTTCTATTTAATTTTGTTCTTTGTTATTTTTATTATTTTTTATTTAATTTTTTAAATTATTCTTATATAAAAATTGAGTTTCTTATATTATATTAAATATCGCGTTTGAATAAAATTAACAAATTTTTATATTCAACGAGATTTCACATAAAATGCATGCTGTTATGCATTCGACAAAAGTAAGTAAGTACCTTAATTAAAGCATTTTAACCAATTTGAATCCAAAAAATGCATGTAGACTTGCATTGCACATAACCAAAAGTCACAATTACATAAGAATACGAGCAAAATAATTAAAAAGGATTATTAATCCGCTTTCTAGGCAAAATATCAGATTTTTTTTTTTTTAACTAGTTGTGGGAAATTCTGAAACAGGGATGCGATGCATCTATATTGTTGGACGACAGCACGACTTCAAAGGGGAAAAGACAGCAGCTCCGAATAATAATTCTGTGAGGGGTTTTAATGTTATCGACAACATTAAATCCCAAGTAGAGGGCTCCTGCCCTGGTGTGGTTTCTTGTGCAGACATCGTAGCTGTTGCAGCTCGTGACTCTGTTGTTGCCTTGAGCACATTAGTGCATGCCCTCTCCATAATTTCATAAAGTTTACTGAGATATTTTTGTCTAATAATAAAACAATTCACAAAATCTCGGGTTTGTTTCAGTTGGGTGGACCTAGTTGGAGAGTTCAATTAGGCAGAAGAGATTCAACTGCCGCTAATCTCAGAACTGCTTCAGCCAATCTCCCTGCCCCAGCTTTTAATCTTGGCGGCCTAATCTCTTTTTTCTTTCTCGCAGAAATGCTTCACTGCTAGTGAATTGGTGGTCCTTTCAGGTGTGCTTTAATTTCTTACTCTCATTAAGACCGCAACGCAAATTTTTCTTCCATTGTGATTCACTTTTAATGTCATGTTTATTGCAAGCAGGAGCTCACACGATAGGCCAGCAAGACGCCAATTTTTCTCAGGCCGAATCCACAACGAGACCAATATAGGTGCCTCCTTTGTAGCATCAAGAAGAGCTAATTGCCCCTTCACTGGAGCTGACGACAACCTTGGTCCCCTTGATGCCACTAGCCCCACGTTTTTCGATCCAAGGGTTTTTATTTACAAAAGTCAGGTTTTAATATTCAAATTAATACATATTCAGTTATATTTTTTAGTCATAAAAATATTAAATTTAATTATGCTATTGGTAGTTTAATATAATTTGAAATTATATTAAATCAATGTGAAAATCACATTTTTAATGAAAATCTTAGAAGTTTACATTAATGAACCTAAAAATTTTTTCATTAAAAGTAAAAATTAAATGATGTGTATACCCAAGGTTAAATATAAACTAAAATAACTTATTCTATAATGATATAATAAATTTAATGATATTGTGATATCTTGTAGATTCAATAAAGTATTATATATCAAAAGATTAGTAAGAGTAAGTTTATTTTCTAATCATATATGTTATTTTATGTTAATATTTTAAGTATATTGTATAAGATTAAAAGTTTTCTCAAAAAGAATTTTATAAAAAATATGAGAGAAACATTTTATGGAATAGGAATAGAAATATTTCATAACATATTATAATAAATTATTATCTCTAAATTAAATATATTAAGAACATTTTATAAAAATTTTATATGAGTAAGTATTTACTTAGAGTTATTCTCCTACAAAAGGGTAACACATTTAATTTCATGTAATATTCTAAAAATGATATGAAATGTAAGAAAATATAATTAATTTCATATATCTCTATTATTAATAGTTAAATGTATTTGTTAATCTGTACTAGACTGGATATCAATTTTGTAATCAAAATGTTAAGTATGTGTAAAAGTAATCTTAAAATGGTCATTAGAAAGTTATAAAGAAAGTATTTAGATAAATGAAAGAACAAATAATTACATGTTCATGTACATAAAAGCCCATTTAAATGTGATTGGACATTCATATTTTGACTTTGCTAAATGCATTGATAGCAAAAAGTCTACTTTTAGTTATATGTTCCCATTAAGAGAAGGAGCAATTTTGTGGAATAATAGAAAATTATTTATCATTACTTCTTCTATTATAAAAGTAAAGTGTGTGGTATGATTTAAAAGTTATAATTCAAGCATTATGATTATAAAATTTTATTTTATAACTTGAGGTTGTCGATGTCATTATCATGTCTTTGAAAATTTATGTCATAATTACACAGCAATATTCTTCTTAATGAATGATAAATATTTAAAAAGTATCAAATTTAATAAGAATTAATGTATTTTGTCATTAAGAATAAAGTTTAGAAAAAAAGAGTATTTATAAAATATTACTTAAGCTCATGATTATAGATCAATATGAAAGTTTACAATTAATATTATATGGAAAATATATTCTCAAAATGAGTTTTAGTTTGTATTAATGATAATTAATAATGTCTGATGTAGTGACACTTTGCCCTAATTAATGTATTTTTAATATATATATTATGTATTTTTTGTTATATTATGATTGTTTACACATTACTATTTTTAATAGAACATCTCTATAAAACATCATTATGGACTATTATGTAATTATATATATCTTATAAGTCTTATATGTTAGATCATAAGTGTTGTAGTATATGAAAGAGAGTGTTTTGAATAAATAGAGTATAACCATCATAACCTAAACTAAATAGTTTAGTATACTATGGTATTATGATATAATTACAATAAATTGTTATTATTATCATTTTATAATAAATTTTAATTAGACCATGTGGGAGAATATTAGAATATTCTTGAACAATATTATAATTAAGAACTTAATTATAATGTGACCTGATTAGTAAAGAATATGGTTTGATAACAAAAAGAATTGCTCCTAGCTTCTTCTTCCTTTATAGACCAACTTACTTCTTCTTTAAAGCATAAAAGGTGAGCTTAAATAAGGATGAAACTAGGTCCTTTAACACATTGTCAATAAGGTAGTCAATGCTTACTTTATTTCTTATAAATTAGTATGTAATGAGTTTTATTAAAGTAAGGATCATTTGGATAGTAACTATTCTTGAGTAAAAGTATAGAACTATGCAGTTACCATGATTATCATGTGCTTTAATTATGTCATTTTACAATTGTTTAAGAAGTCTTTATCAATCAATTTTTCATATGAAGAATTGCTTAGTCTTAATAAGTGTAACAAGTTAGATTTCTTAACAAATCTAATATTATAAACATTAAATTTTTGAATTTTAAAATTGAATATATTTATGTAAATAGTATCGTAAATAATATACTTGAGTTAGTAAAAACTAAAACTATTGATTGTTTGGAGAGTTTGCCTTAGTTTTATAACTAATTTATCTCTCTTGACCTTTATTGTAATCATCCACTTTTAAATAGAATTTTTGTGTGTCCTAGGAAGAGAAAAGACTGGTCATATATATACACATACAATTATATAACTTAATTAGAATTATCCATCAATGCCTAAATCATATTTGAGATTACTCTAGTTACATTGCAATACTTTAGTTAGATTATAATTTATGTTTAGTTTTGATGATTCATCATAAAGGACATGTTAGATAGTCATTGTTATAAGTGCCTTTTGCTATAATGTGCAATGTTAAACTTATCGGTGAAATTAGGTAAGTAAAGCTATAATGAACAACTTAGTGTAGTGAACAAATTAGATTGGAAAACATGTCCTTCCTTGATCATTATAAGTCTTTATGGCCTTGTACAAGTCTCTTATAAAAGGAAAATTATGAAATACAAGAAAATTATCTTAATGCTGAAAAACTTTCTATTAAAACTCCATTCCTTGTCTTTTTTAGTGTGTTTGTCTTATATGTTCCTTCCTCTACTTTATGGAATAACAGTGGTATTAAAGTCATTGAATGGTCTCCAAGGCCTATGTTTATGGCTTATGTGAAAGAAAAACTAAGAGAGAAACCCTACTATAAGAGCATTAATGCCTTAAGGTGTGTAGGGCTCTCACTTGTATACATTCTAGTGTGTTAGATGCCATCTTCACCAAAATTATGACATATGAAGGACCTAAAAAGGCATGGAAAAAACTGAGAAAGGAATTTCATAGCAATGAAAAAATTAGAAGTATCTAAGTCTTGAATTTAAGGAGAGAATTTAAATGTCTCAAGACAAAAGACAATGAATTAGTGAAACAATTCATTAATAGACTTATGAAGACTATAAATGAAATTTGGTTAATTAAGGAGAAGTTGATTGATCAGAGGATAATGGAAAAGGTACTGATATAATTTCCTTATAATATGAATTAAAGATATCTTCTTTGGAAGATTCTAAGAATTTAAGCAAGTTTATCTTGGCAAAACTTGTAAATGCATTACAAGCTCTTAAGTTAAGAAGTGTTATCATGCAAAGTGATGCTAATAAAGTGGCTATGCTTGTCAAAAGCAAATAAAAACAACAAACAAGAGATAGGAAGTATATTAGTGAGAAGAAAGATAAAAATAAGGGATAAGGAAAGCAATAAAAAGGAGGAGAAGAAAAAGAATTGTCCACCTTGTAGACATTGTATAGGGATGAGACACTCAGATAAATATTGTTAGTTCATGTTTGATATACAATGCAAAATTTACAAGAAACAAGGACATATAGCTGAGGTTTATGGGAATAAAGGCTTATATCGTAGACCAATGGTTGAGCTTATGATTTCCTATTACTATGGCACTGCCTAATCGATTGCCTTATACCCAATTTATTAAGATAAGAATTCTTCCAAAATTCACCTCATCTAACTCTCACTTAGCTTCCTCGACGTTATTCCTAGAAAAAACTAACCATCTTATCTAAATTGTAACAAGACTACTTCAATGGCTATTATTTTGTGCACCTCCCTAAAAATAATCCTCAATTTTTACCAAATAAAGCATATTATAAAAGTTACCCAAAACCCATTTGGCCAAAATGTCAACCCATACTTTGTTGCTTCCTTTTCTTTACAAATTGAGATTGATAGCATGCTCAAAAATAAAGGTTAAGCTTTTTTACCCTAATGTAGTCATGATACTTTGTCTACACCTAAATTTTAGCTATAATATAATATAATGCCATAAAAGTCATAAGCCTTTGTCTCCCCTATTTTCAATTCCATAATGCATCCTTCCATTAGGTTGCTTTTACCTTAATGGGTTTTAATTTCAAAATTCAAATTTGATTCTAATAATTTCAATGTGAACTCACTAATTTTTAAAAGGCTGGCTTACTTGATGTCATGCCCACCTTATATGTGCTATCTTCGTGGTAATTTGTTGCATCTTAGTAATATATGCCAAAATAAAATTCTAAAATTAATATTGTGATATGTCACGTGGCATCCATTTAAAAAATAAAATTAATTAATTAAATTAAAATTTAAAATTACAAAAAGTGAAAAAAATTCACACTTTTCTCTCTCTCTCCTTCCTCATTCCTTCTCTATCTTAGGTAAGAAATTGTTGAGAGAGGCCATAAAGATTGAAGCTTCAATATTGAATAATGAGACAATAACAATCTCCCTAGTGGAAAAATAATTCAAACGTCAATAAAAAATCTCTATAAGTTAGCTTACTATCATGTGAGTGTAAAATTCAATATAGGATTAAAAGGTTTAATATAATAAATAATGTTGCATATGCCATCAAGCCTTTTCCTGTTATTCCTTAATTGATGTATGATAAGCTAGTTGTGGACTTTCTCTCTTTGCTAGGCAATGAGAAGCTGAGAGAAAGGATTAAAGACATTAACATTGCAAGTGACCAAATTCGCCTCTATATGTTAACTCTTCCAGTGTTAGAGCTAGAAGATAACTTGTAAAAGGATTTTGATTTATGATGCCCAAAAGCTTTTGAAGATATCTCAACTGGAGAAATTGAAGGCCAAACTTAGGGAGATTCTATAGAGCTCGATTTCTTAACCTAAATCTATTCAGACTTGTGTCAAAAAGTATATAGTTCACTCCAAATTTGTTTTGATCTAATGTTACATGGATTTCTAAAAATTGCTAGAGTGAGAAAGGGAGGAAAAATAAAGAGAAGAGAGATTTTTTTATATTTTTGTATTTTTAAATTTTAACTTAAATTAAATTTTTATGTTTTAATTAAATGCCATGTGGTATCTTATACCATTAATGTTAGTATTTTATTTTCAATCCACATCAATGAATTTTACACATTAGTGTTTCATATGATATGATTTAATGGTTTCCATTAATAAGAGTTAATGATGAGTTAGATTTGTTTCAAAAAAAAAATTATACAATTAACCAATTGTTACTTTTTAAAGATCAAAACAAATTTGTTGGAATAAAAAAAAACTGTAGATTTATTTGTATACTAGTATAAGGCCTATACAATATGCAAGTTTATGTTATTGGTTAGGCATTGCATTTTTAATCGTGTTTTATTTAAAGGAGAAAAACAAAAAGAGACTTAAATTATATGTATTTTTTCATTTTTTTTAAGAAAACAAAATGAGAAATTTAGGAATAGCTTTTCTATTATTCCTTTTAAGAATACAAAAAAAAAAGGAATTTAAAGCTTTTTTCTTTCTTTTTTTAGAAAAAGAAGAAATAATTGTCATATGATAAAAACCTTAGAGATGATGGGTAAAATGCCTTAGGAATGCAAAAAGTCCATAACACATTCTAGAAGGCAAGTAACACAAGTTAGAGTTAAAAAGATGAAAAAGACATTAAATGGGCTAATTAAGGACATTTAGGCCAACCAAATTTCCAATGGTGCGAATTCAAGGTTAAAAGAGAGTTCAGACCTTATTAATATAATTAAACTACCTAATGGGTTAAGACTAAGTAATATCATTCACTCTTAATTGGGAGTTTATTGTCTGTGTAAGAATTTGTCCTTAGATAGGAATTCATCCTAAATAAAGATTTTTCTTAAGTAAGAATTTATGCCTTTTTAAGATTGCTATCTTAACTTATAAATAGGCACTTTTTGTAAGCTATAGGAGATTAGACAATTTTGAGTGAAATAGAAAACAAGAGTTTTTCTCCCTCAGTTCTTTTGAGAATTAAAGAACTTATCAAGATGTATTTCTTCTTGTGGTGTTCAAATTGACTTATCACTCCCAAGCGTCTATATCTTTCTTAAGTACCCTAGGTTCATGTTCCTTCGAATGTTGGGTTTAGGGTTCATGTTACTAAACTTTGATTTAGTTTTCCTAGTTGTTCTTTGATTCCTTATGTGTGTTGGGTTTCTAAGTTATGTCTTTCTAGGGCTTTTCGCATCAATTGGTATCAAAACCTGACTTTAAATCAGGTTGAATCAACTCATTCTTCAAATTTTTACCTTATGATTTATTTATTTTTGTTTAGTTTGTCTATTAAGTGCATTACCATTCAAATGCACTAATATGTTTGTTTGTAATCCTTTTCTTTTACTTATTTGTTTGATATCATAACTATCAAAAACGTGTTAATTTCAATTCCAATTGTTGTGTCTAAGTATTATATTATTGTTTATGTTGAGAAAAAGAAAAGGAATAAAAAAAAAGCAACTAAAAGAAAAAAGGAGAAAAAGAAAGAAAAGGAACAAAAGAAAGAAGGCATCAAATTCAAGTTGTTAATAAAAGTTAACAACTTAGTCATATTGGTTACAACAATAATATAATTTCTTTGCTCAACTCCAATTTTATCATCTATTTTCTTGTTATATCATCCAAGTTTGTCCTATAAATTTAACCCCTATTCTGATTTTTGTGAGTTTAGTTCATTAAATTTGTTTGTGTTGCTATCCTTTTTTCGTTTTTTTTTATTATTCCTTGATTTCTAATTTGTTTAATTCTACGTCATTTATCTTATTTTGCTCAAAATCAATCCTTTTGATTTAGTTTGCTTAGTTCTTTACAAAGTTGAAAAGGGAAATCTGAGTGGTAAAAAAGCCATAAAGAGTGTAAACACAAAGGAGTGTGACACCTTTTTTTGAGTGAAACACATAAGGGGGTGTTTTATGAGGTATCTTAATTATTTTGTGTGGAAGTAATACTATGATGTCCAAAGACAAAAGTGCAGCTTAGGAAGGAGATAGAGATATGTCCTTTATAATCAAAACTATACAACAACAATTTGAGCACATGAATACCAGATTTGATGATATGAGAGAGAGAATGGTGGAGCAAGCTAATACAATAGTAGAGTTACAAAGGAGGCATAGGGAATATGAGGATCCTAAAGCAAGAAGGTAATAAAGATGTGCTTATGACCATAAAGATGATGTAGAAGATGATGAATTTAATGATCAAACTATTGTGGTTAGAATTGCTAACAATATAAGGGATCAGAGAGAATTTGGGAGGCAAGACGCTTATGACCATGATTTAGGCAATATTAAAATGACAATTATTTCGAAAAGAAAAAGGTAAAGTTTGTTGTTGTTGAATTTATTGATTATATTATTATTTGGTGGGATCAACTTGTTTTGACTTGAAGAAGTAATCATGAGTGGCCTATTGATATATGAAAGGAGATGAAGGCTATCATAAGGAGGAGATTTGTCCCCAATCACTATTACAGGGAGTTGTTCCAAAGTTACAAGGGCTCATTCAGAGCACCAAAAGTGTAAAGGATTACCACAAGGAGATGAAAATTACCAAGACTAGGATGAATGTAGAAGAAGATAAAAAGACAGCCATAACTCAATTTCTGTAAAGGCTAAATAAAGACATAGCCAACATAGTTGAATTGCAACATTATGTGGAATTAGAAGACATGGTGAACATGACAATGAAAGTTGAAAAGCAACTTAAGTGAAAGGGTTCCATACAGTTTAGGTAGAACTTGGGTTCTAGCTTATATTGAAAGCTAAATTGAAGTAAAAGGCACGATAAGGCTGATTACAAGGAGGCAAGTGATTTTGACCCCCAACCAAGTAGAAATATAAATGTTAAATGCTTTAAGTGTTTGGGTAGGAGTCACATTACATCTTAATGTCCAAATAAGCGTGCAATGATCTTGGGAAGTAATGATGATGTTGAAACTGCAAGTGAATAAGATCATAATTCTATGTCATCAAAGGGTGAAAGTGATGGAGAGGAGTATCTGGTTAATGGAGTAGCTCTTGTCAGAAGGCAAATATTGAATGTGCAAGTAAAGGAAGAAAATAAGGTTTAACAAGATAACATCTTTCAGACGAGGTATCTCTTCAAAGATACAGTATGTAGTATGATTATTAATGGTGGTAGTTGCATTAATGTTGCTTGCACAACCATGTTTGAGAAGCTAGATTTACTTATTATGAAGCATCTTAGGCCATATAAGCTTTAATGGTTGAATAAGAGTGGTGAAGTTTAGGTAAATAAGCAAGTGCTTATGTCATTTTCTATTGAAAGGTATCGTGATGAAGTTTTATGTGATGTTGTACCTATGCATATGGGTCATATTCTATTAGGAAGGTTATGACAATTTGACAAACAAGTCATGCATGATGGTTTCAAGAATCGATATTTTTTTGTAATGAATGAAAAACCTGTCACTCTTATACCATTATCACCCCAACAGATTTATGAGGATCAGTCAAGGATTAAAAGTGAGAGTGGACAAAAAAGAGAGATTTACAAAAGAAAACGTGAGGACATATAAGAGAAAAAAGAAAACAAAATATTTTTATGCAAAAGAATGTGATGTCAAAAAAATATTTTATGTCAAACAACCTATGATCATACTTTTGTACAAAAAAGCTTATTTTAACACTAACAAGTTTGAACCATCTTTGTCTAATGTTGTTGTTGCTCTATTACAAGAATTTAAAGATGTATTACTTGATAATGTCCCAAGTGGATTGCCACCTAAGAGAGGAATTGAGTATCAAATTGATTTCATCCCTGGTGCATCTATCCCTAATTGGCCAGTATATAAGAGTAATCTTAAAGAGACAGAAGAGCTTCAAAGGCAGGTTAAAAAGCTTATTTCAAAAGGATATGTGAAGGAAAGCATAAGTCTATGTGTTGTTTCTATCTTACTTATACCCAAAAAAAGATGAGACTCATAGGATATGTGTTGATTATCAAGTAATCAACAAAATCACTATAAAGTATCATCACCCTATACCTAGGTTAGATGGCATGTTGGATGAATTGCATGGTTTGTGTGTCTTTTCTAAGATTGATTTAAAAAGTGGATATCACTAGATTAGGATGAGAGAGAGAGATTAGTGGAAAATAACTTTCAAAAATAAGTATGGTTTGTATGAATGACTTATTATGTCATTTGGTCTCACTAATACACCAAGTACTTTTATGCAATTGATGAATTATATTTTGCATCCATTCATTGGTAAATTCCTGGTTGTGTATTTTCATGATATTTTGGTCTATAGCAAAAGTCTAGAAGAGCATCTTGTTCATTTACGTTCTATTTTAATTGTTTTACGTTCTAAAAAATTGTATGCTAGCTTTAACAAATATTCCTTTTATACCAATCAAATCATATTTCTTGGCTATATTATGAGTGCTAAAGGTATTAAGGTTGACGAGGAAAAAGTTAGGGTTATCCAAGATTAGCCTACTCCTAAGTTAATTAGTGATGTACATAGTTTTCATAATTTAGCTAGTTTCTATAAACGCTTTGTTAGGGACCTTTGGCACCATTGTTGCACCACTCATTGAGCTTATTAAAAAGAACATGATTTTTAGGTGGGGTAGTGACCAAGACAAGGCTTTTAATTGCATCAAGAAAAAATTAAGTTCTACACCCTTACTTGTTTTACTTGACTTTGCGAAAAATTTTGAGATTGAGTGTAGTGCTTCAAGTATTGGCATTTGAGCTATTTTGATGTAGGAAATGTGCCCAATTGCTTACTTTAGTGAAAAGTTAAGTGGAGTAAGTCTTAATTATCTTACTTATGATAAAGAGATGTATGCATTGGTACATACTTTAAAGACATGACAACATTACCTTTAGCCCAAAGAATTTGTCATCCATACTGACCATGAATCTTTGAAGCACTTGAAGGTACAAGGAAAGTTAAACAAAAGGCATGCTAAGTGGATTGAATTCATTAAGACCTTTCCCTACATCATCAAATATAAACAAGATAAGGAAAATGTGGTAACTGATACATTATCTCGCAGACATGCCTTTATTTCTACACTTACTGCAAACTTATTAGGATTTGAACATATTAAAGATTTATATGTGAATGATCCTGACTTTGCTAATGTGTATAAAGCATTTGAGAAGTCAACCTTTGAGATGTTTTATAAGCATGTGGATTTCTTATTTAGGGAAAATTGTTTATATATGCCTATAAATTCTTTGAGGGAGTTGATTGTAAGAAAAGCTCACAAAGGTGGTATAATAGGTCATTTCAAAGTTAGGAAAACCCTAAATGTCCTAAATGAACATTTCTTTTGGCCACATATGAAACAAGACATTAAGAGGACATGTGAGAAATGCATAATATGCAAACAGGCTAAATTTAAAGTTTTACCTCATGACTTGTATACCTCTTTACCTATACCTAGCCATCCTTAAGTTGATTTATCTATGGACTTTATACTTAAGTTGTCGCAATAAAAAAAGGGCAAGGATTTTGTATTTGTTATTGTTAATAGATTTTCAAAGATGACACATTTTATTTCATGCCATAAAACTGATGATGCAAGCAATATGGCTGACTTATTCTTTAGAGAAGTAGTACATTTGCATGACATGCCACAGAGCATCATTTCAGACCAGGATACAGAGTTCTTAAGCTACTTTTAGAAGACTTTATATGGTAAGTTAGGTACTAAGTTATTATTTTTAATTATTTGTCATTCATAAACTGATGGGCAAATTGAAGTGGTTAATTGAACTCTTTCTACTCTTTTGCATACTATTATTCAAATGAATTTGAAAACATGGGAAGATTGTTTACCGTATGTTGAGTTTGCATATAATAGGAGTGTTCATTCTACTACTAGTTACTATCTTTTTGAAATTGTTTATGGTTTTAATTTGCTAACTCCTTTAGATTTGATACCTATACCTATCGATGAGTATGCTAACTTAAACAGTGAATGTAAGGCTGATGTGGTGAAAAAATTGCATGAGAAGGTGTAACAACATATTGAAAAATGAATTGAGCAATACACATCTCATGTCAACAAGGGACGAAAGAAGGTGGTATTTGAACCTAGTGATTAGGTTTGAGTGCATATATGTAAGGAACGATTCCCATTTCAAAGGCATTCAAAGCTACAACCTAGAGGAGATGGTCTATTTCAAGTTGTAGTACGAATTAATAACAATACTTATAAGTTAGACCTTCTTGGTAAGTATAATGTGAGTGCAATGTTTAATATTTTTGATCTTTCCCCTTTTAATGTAGGTGATGATTCGAGGATGAATCCTTTTGAGGAGAGGAGGAATGATGAGAACCTTAAAGATGATGGGTGGAAGGCTTCAAGGGATGCAAAAGGTCCATTTCACATTCCATAAGACCCAATAACACAAGTTAAAGTCAAAAAGATGAAAAAGACACTAAATGAGCTTATTAAAGACATTTAGACCAACCAAGTTTCAAATAGTTTGAATTCAAGCTTGAAAAAGAGTCCATACTTTATTAATATGATTAAAGTACCTAATGGGTCAAGACTAAGTAATAACATTCACTCTTAATTAGGAGTTTATTGTCTGTGTAAGAATTTGTCCCTAGATAAGAATTCCTCCTAAATAAGAATTTTTCTTAAGTAGGAATTTGTGCTTTTTTAGGACTATTATCTTAGCCTATAAATAGACACCTCTTATAAGCTCTAGGAGATCAAACAATTTTGAATGAAATAGAAAGTAAAGGTTTTTCTCTCTCAGTTCTTTTGAGAACTAAAGAACTTATCAAGAGATAATTCTTCTTGTAATGTTCAAATTGACTTATCATTCCTAATTCCTTTCTTTTTTGAAGTGTGACATTCATATCCTTCTTAAGTACCTTAGGTGCGTGTTCTTTCGAATGTTGGGTCTAGGGTTTGTGTTATTAAACTTTGATTTAGCTTTCCTGGTTGTTCTTTAATTTCTTATGTGTTGGGTCCCTAGGCCACATCTTTCTAGGATTTTCCACATCATCATAACTTAACACCTTTTTAAAAAGAAAGATAAAAGGGAGGCTAGTAATCCTAATGTGCAATAAATGTAGTGGCTGGCCATATAATGAGATATTTATAGAGATTATGAGTCCAAAATCCTATTACAGAGACTTGTATCAATTTTTAGTAAATTACACTTTAGTCCATGTATTTTCATGTATTTGACCTCATAAATTTCTTAAACTTATTAGTCAAGTTCGACTTAAGTTTCATTTTATATTTTCTTAATTGATCTTATTTGTGTGACTCATTAGGATTTTAACATATTGATAATGAATCTAAATTATGATTCCAAAGGATTAGATAAATTAAATTCTTTTAATTTATTTTTAATTATTTAATTAATCAATTCATATTTATAAATTAGATTAACATCTAACAATATATTATAACCATCCAAATGTTAAGACTATTAAAATGATTTGACTAATCTCTTGAGTGTATAATCTCTTAGTATAATTCAATCTTTTCATCTTAATAATATTACAATTAAACATAAAGTATGAAATTAGTATTTATTATATATTGTCCAATTATATATGTTTGCAAATAATCATATGGTCACTGATTTATCATAACTCCTTATAAATAATCATTTTACTTTGTGCAAGGATTTCTTGAATAAATACTCATTAGGAACAATCAAATATTCTCCCATGAGTACTTCATCGTAACAAATCCTTTATTGATCACTCAACTATCTCTATATACTTCATAATATGTCTAATGTTCACCTTTACAAGTGATATTTAATTAAAACAACCATAGTGATATCAAAGTATACTAATTTTTATATGAGATACTTTACTAATCTCATGTTTAAGGATCGCTTACACATTAGTCACATAAAAATTTTTTTAGACATGCAAATAATGTTACATTTGAGAATTCCTATAGTAGTCAATTCAATGAACCTATTCAACTAAGAAATACTCACATGTTTGTTTAAGTATCCCTATACTTCAATTTATGAGATTGATTGCTTTCTTCATAAAAAAGAAATATAACATGTTTCAATCTCACAACTCCATTAATGTCATGTCTTGATGATGCATCAATTAAGAATATTCTTAATTGATGCATCATCAAGTAAGAATATTTAAAAATAATACTTTGATATAAAAAGGTATCTCATAATTATGGTCTCATCATAATTGCCTTTACAAAGTATATTTATTTCATAGACTTCATCTTTAAAGTTTATTGATAACTATATTGTTATATAAACAATACTAAAGATATGAAATATCAAATATGTATTTATAATAGTAACCAACATATCAGCTACTAAGGTATGTATTAACAATCTCCCACTTGGACTATAGCCAACAAGCTTCATATCATAAACCATATTCCTCAATATGGCAATCATGTTTTTATTTGAATAAAGGCTTAGCATTAGAATTTTTTAGATCCTTTTAAGTGAATACTCTTTTTATCTTACATCATTCCACTTTGTCATCCTTATAATAAGAAGGAATTATTCAAGCATAGGTCTCATGTTCCTTATATTAGAACTTCATTGTTGTCGTAGTACACAATTATTGACTAAAAAATGCATGGAACCTCATAAAGTTTAATAATGAATTTCTTGATCCAAAATTAATTGTTTCATTGTCTCATTGTATCATATGTAAAGATGTACTTAATTATGTCAATTGTCTCAAGTTTTGAACTCTTTTAACTTATAGTCTCACAATTTGAAATGAAACTTTATTTAGATTATGAATTTTATATATTAAAAGTTATTATCTAAACATCCTTGAAATTTAAATTTAGTTTCTCTATCGTTAAGAAATACATTTTTAATACTTCTCAAGCACTTAAGAATATATGTTACTACTATCCAATGATTCTTATTGGGAACAATCTTATATCTACTCTTTAAATCCATCTAGTCTTATATATAATAATACATACACGATAGATGTTATATATCATATCTCTATTAATTTTGTGCCTTGAGATATATGTCTCTAGAAAGAATTATTGTATGCAATGCAAGTAGGAATCTCTCCTTGGATTCTTTTAATGTTAAACCATTTTAGCAATTTGTTCTTAGACTAGGATAACTTAAGCAACATTTTAAATTTATCTATGTGAATATTGACCATTTATATCTAATCTTGATAGATTTTTTCCAAAATAAGTTGTTTATCCTACATCATTTATGGAGAATATTTTTAAATTACAAAATTTCAATAGATTTAAATAACAATATTTGCTTTTTATTAATAATATGTCATTCCTATTGAGCATTAGAAAAGTAATATGCTCTCATTTACCTTTTTGCAAATACAATATTCAACCATTCTTTAGATAAAATCAAACCTATGAATTCTTTTATTAATATAGTTGTTCAAGATGTATAAAACCTACATAGTCATAATATGCAATAATAAGAAATAAGATCTATATGGACTTAATTATAGCATAAGTGAAAAGGTTTCATTAAAGTTAACCCTTTGACTTTGTTGTAACCTTAATCACTAATATAATTATCTATGTTTGTCTTTCTTCTAAAGACATCTTTACACTAAAGGGTTTAATCCCTTCAATTAAATCAATCAAAGTGTATACTTAGTTTATGTACATATAGTCCATTTTAAATTTAACAATTGCAAGCCATTGATTAGAATTAGTGTCACATTATTTCCATATAACTAGTAAATTCATCTTAAATGAGTAATGCTTATCTCATACTAAAATAAGAAACTCATTTATTTGTATAATATGATGTAACCTACTAGATATATATAGTTTCTTATGTTATTGAGTCTTAAGTCATGTATCCAATACAAGAACTATAGATTTAAGTTTCATTCATATGTTATATTATGGGTATTGAAACTTTTCAAGTTCTACTTAGCTCCCACTATTCCTTTAGAGAATTAATTCTCTTTCTATAGAGGTAGTGAGCTTTGAGACAAATTCTTTTGCTTAACTATGTGGTAGAAACAATATCCATTAATTATTTATAGATATCCTACGAAAGAATTTGTCTATCTTAAAATAGATAATTTATATAAGCGTCATATCCCTTAATCTTAAAATATGGCAAGTAAGGCCTTTTACCATTCCATATTTCACGTAAAAGTTTGATAATCAATTTAGATAGAACCATTTAGAAGACGAGTAGAAATTTTTATGACATAGTTTTAAAGAAAATATTTGAAACTACATGATTCTCTATAACTTTTACAATATCTCATAATGTAGGTTTCTTCTTTCTTAAATTCTATGAGGAGTCCATAGTAAGAGAATCTCATTATTTTCAAGATAATAATTAAACTTGTTTTAAGTTTTCTCTACCTCAATCTAATTGAGGTAATGAAATACATTTAAAAGTTTGTTTCTTAATTGCGTTCCTAAATTCTTTGAATTTTTAAGAAGAATTAAACTTTGTATTTTACTAAATACTTAGAATCATATCTAATATGATTTACTATATGAAATATGAGAAATCTCTTTTATCATGAATAGTTTTGGACCGCATATATCCCAATGTATCAATTTAAATAACCTATTGTCTATTTTCCCCTTCATGTGGTCATTTTATCCAATAAACAAGATTCACGTGTTCCATATGATTCATAATCAAATACATCCAAATGATCATCTTTATGAAGCTTAATGATTCTTATTTCATTGATATGATTTAATCAATAATGTCATGTAAAAGATAATGATATAATTATCTAATCTAGGTTTTTTGTCATATATCTTAAGAACAAACCTTTTTTTACATTCTAAAAAGAAAACTCCCCTAAGTTTCATTTTTTTTAGAATAATAAGAGAATGTTGTAGTTTCTTTTATATTGATATATATCATTATTATTGTCCTTTTAAAACCTATAGACTAAATTATATTTTCATTGAATCTATATGTTATAGTTCTTTCATTTTACTCTTAGGGTGAATCCATAAAAGGAACATTAGATAACCTTTCATAAGGTATCCTTATGCATCATGAGTATATTTAATAACTCAATGAATGAAGTATCCATCCATTTGGAGATTTATCTCAAACTAAGAATAATTTTAAAGTAGAGATAAGAAGATCAAGTTAATATTTAACTCATGATCTCCTATAAAACCTAATTGGCTTATTTTCTCAAATTAACCACCTTTTAGTTTTACTATGCTCATCATTAACTCTTTAAGATGCTTAATCATGGTATTAATATTTATAATCTTATGTTGTTATCAAATACTAGGTAGCCTATATTACCTAATCATTAACATCTTATGATGTTGTTAAGTCTTCTAAACTTTATTAATAAAGTCCTTAGTAAGGTCACATTATATGAGGTTATGACAAACAATTAAACAAACTTATTTTTGTCTTATTTGAGAACAATTCTTAAATTAATATATCAGCTTCAAAATTTTGGTTTAATAAGCTTATTAACATCTGATATGCTAATAAAGGACAAGTTAGTACTCCTTTTATTCTAATAATAAAATCATGTAAAAAGAAAGTGTTAGAATCATGCATACATACCAAAAGAGATAAGGTCATTAATCCTTTCGGTCACTTTTACTATTTTGCTCAAATTAATAGCCTTCACTTTTAACTCAAAAAATTTTATAGGAAAATTTTCTAGTGGGATAAGATCCTAAATTAAATTAGGTAGATAATATAATTTATCAATCACATCTAATGTAACTCCTAGATTAATTAGGTGATAACTCATTGTCAAAACATATCATATAAGTTTTACTTAATCATTGTCTTAAAATTTATGAGTGACTCGTTTAAATGACACAAATTCAATAAAGTAAGACACATCAATTATAGTATTAAATATATGGTTAATATTCAAAAATATTCCCACATTTATGTTTTATCACAAAGTTATTCTAATCTTTAAAATGTAATAGTTTGATATTTATAGAATTTTTTGTAATAAATATATCTCATCGTCAACCATGTATGACAGAATCCATCCAACTTACTTAGTTGTAAATGTGTGTGATGTGTCCTACATGTTAGAGCCATACTGGAACCATATGGTTATTAGGCCTATTAGGCTACTAAATCATGTTGCCTAAACCCAATAAGATGTTTTACAAATCAAAAATTATAACCAAAAAAACTAAAAAATTAAAATTTAGATAGAAAATTTTCAAATAAAAATCAAATTAAATTAGAAAGACTTAATTATTGGAACAAACTCTAATCGTTAGCAACCAAGAATATGGAGGAGATTAGCTTTTATGCATATGTAATCTTTCTTTGTGGCTTTGAGTTGTCTCTTCCATTTAAACCCATCATTAAAAATTGATTTTCTTTTTCTTGTTTTTATTTCATATAGAAATCCAAGAGAAACAAATTCAATTATCGGTGGGGGCTATTGAACTAGGAATCCTAACAACCATGGAAAATGGTAAGGAAGCAAAAGATATGATTATAAGAAGGTATTACTAAATGTAATGTGTGAGTTTGAGTTTATGGCTCACTTGGAGATCTACCGGTTAGGTTAGACCCACTCCATTTAAGTCTTCTTCTCCCTTACTAATGGAAATACAAAGAGATTTAGTACTCATAACAAGAGAGTAAAGAGTAGTGCAAGTGTGAAAGACGTTAAGAGTGGTAGGGTGAGAGGCAAAATAAAGAGCAACTTGGTAGAGAAAGTAAAGGTGGTTTATAGGTTTGTGATAAAGGTTGTTAGAGAAGACAAGTTGAAAAGTGATATGGTTGAATTTGGGACAAAGATAAGGAAGTTTCTTCGGTTAAATCTATACCTCCTATAAAGAGTATTGATATGGACATTTTGCAATTTTTTGTTAAGTAGATGGTAATGAAGAATTATTACAAAGGCAGAAATCCATATTGAAACAAAGGGTGATTGAATTTTTTTATTTTTTTATTATTCTTTTTAATTAATAATCTCGATGTTTAAGTGAATTTTTTATTCTTTGTTTCTCTTCCAACAAATAAGAGAGAAGCTACTTAACTTATTTTTATTTAAAAATTAAGGCTATTTTGCTTTTAAAAATTTTTGTACCTTAATTTTAATTTTTCAATCTATGTTATAATTTTTTATTTTTAAAAAAAATCTTAATGGGTTTGAGCAACATAATTTAAAGGTCCAATAGGTCCAATAGTTATATAGATCCAATATGGATTCTAACCTATAGGACACATCACACTTTTTTACAATTAAGCCTACCATGTAAGCAAATTAGATGAATTCTGTTAGACTTGGTTAATAGTGGGATAGATTTTTTTATCAAAAAATTCTATAAATGTCAAACTATTACTTTTTAAATGTTGGGATAAATTTGTGGAAAAATGCAAAAGTGGAAATATTTTTATATATTAACCTTTAAACATATTTAGGTTAAGGTGGGTTTGAGTAACCCAACAACCAATTCCTCAAACAAAATTTTGCTTTTATGTTATAATTATGAAAGGCAATTTATTATCTTTTTAACATGTACTTAATATTTTAATTAAGGAATTTTTTTATTTAATATCAATCTTATGTATTTGGCATTGCAATTGCAATATATATCACATGCACATCATAAAAACTTAACATGTCATTCTAATATGGATGATTATGGACTTTACTAAACGAACTTCCTCAAGTCATAAAAGGAAATTAAATGGTCAAATCCTAAAGGATTGAAACATAATATTCCAAACTCCCCTTACTTATAACCACCTCTTAGTGTCTCCTTTAACACTTTCATCTCAATCTCTACAATTACAAATACATATTCTATCTAAATTCTAAATTCCTTAGTTACATAATCATTACATAATTTTTAGAGAAACCTTAAATTACATTTGAACGAAGTTTAAATGAAAAAAAAAATCCAAAGAATAAGAGAAAGACAGAAAACATAATCCATATGCACCAAAATTATATTCATTCAACCATTAATAAATAAAATCATATTAGTCTATAAGTTAATGACCATCCATCATATCATCATAATCATATTATATTTATAAAAGGTAAACACATTTCTAATTGTAGTTATTGATCTTATATGTAATTTAAAATAATATTTGTATCCATTGAAAACAATAAATTAAATTAATTTGATATTACCCATTTATAATAAAAACTTATTGGGAGTTTTATTCTAAATAAAATACCTAATTTAAGTTAGAAAATGCCTTTCTCATTCGAAAGATATATTAAGTAAACTTTAGATAGCCTTAAAACATTATAAATGTTTTTATTGAAACTTTGAACATGTCATTTCTCAAATTGGTAAGTTGATCAAATTTCTTAAAAAAGCTCCGAACAAGTTTTCTATTGATATCTTATGGACCCCTATAACTCCTTATAGTTTAAAAATTATGGTTGACCAAATTTGTTTATTACTTGGCCAATATTTTGTCCAATTTATCTAATTGAAATAGGATTCAATCTTTCAATCAATAATTTTGTTACAAAGAGATATTCCAATCAAATTAAGACTCATTATCATATTTGAATTATTATTTCAAATAGGTTTTCTAATCCTTTTAAATTTCATTATTCAATTATATTTACTATTCTAAATAGAAGTCTCAATTGCATTAGAAAACATTTTTCTAATCAAATAAGAAACTTAATTTAATTTAATTTCTTAATTCTAATCCTTTTAGAATACTTTAATTTTGATCGAGCATTAGTATAATATAAAAAACAATTTTATATAGTATTGTTGAATTAATATTTTTTAATTCAGTAACTTAATTAAATTAGATACTTAAATCATAAACAATTTAGAATTTAAGAATTTCAATTAAAGCAAAGAATTACATGGTGATTTAATTACCAATTTTAGAAAAATCGCCTTTTTCTTGGCTTTCATAAAGCCATGGCCCTTTATGGCTTTTGCAAAGCCACGATGCCCACAATGGCTTTCTTAAAGCCATTATCTGAAGTCATAAAGGTCATATAAGCACAAGAACTCATTCTTTTCACTAACTGCCAAGGTTGGGTATTTATAAATACCCAAACTTTTAGGATTTCCAAGACCATTTTTTTTTCTTTAGTATAACAGCATGGTTAACATTTAAATGGGTCAAAAGGAATAAGCTATTGTCCTCCCTTTTTTAGTTTTGTATGACCAAAAGTCAATTAAAGAAAAATTAGAAATTTATAATAACACTAAATTAACATATAAATCAATTAAATTGATAATCAATAAAAATTAAACATGTAATTGAATTATATTAATAAGTGAACTAAGCTTTAATACCATGGTAGAGATATTTATCATATAAATATGTGGTAAAAGTAAAAATTTAATATTTTGATTTCTAAAAATAAATTAATTATTTGTTAAATATAATTACAACCTAACATAGAAGTCAAAATTATTAACGAAGTAATCTCCAATTCTTCTTTTCTTTTAGACCTATTGGTAAGTTCTAGCAAATTACCACCATCCAAGCATTTAGGTTCTAATAGTAATCTACATAGATAAGGAAGAAACAACTTTTATAACCTAAAACCTTTTAAACGGAAAGGGAGGAAGGAGACTAGTAACCTTAATGTACTAAGCATGTAATGGATGACCATATAGTGAGGTATTTAAAGGGATTTTTTAGTCCAAGACCCTTTTAAGGAGACTCATGTCTATTTTCAATAAATTGCACTTTAATCTTTATATTTTCATATATTTGATAACATAAGTTTCTTAAGTCCAACTAGACCTTTATTTTTTATCTGCTTAATTGTCTACATATGTATGACTCGTTAAGATCCTAACATGTTAATAATGAATATGAATTATAATCCCAAATAATTAGATAAATTACACTTTTATAATTTATCACTAATTCTCCAATTTATCAATTTATATTCATAAATTAAAATTGGCATCTAGTCACTTGTCATGACTACTCAAATGTTAGAATTGTCAAAGTAGTTTAATTAATTCTTTTAGTATATAATCTCTTAGTATAAATTAATCATTATATCTCAATTAAACATAAAGCATGCAATTGAAGTGTATTTTATATTAGTTCCCAAACAATCATATGATCATTGATTTTATGAATGATATCACAACTCTTATGAATCATCATTCCACCTTTCACAAATATTTCTTAAATCAATATTGATTCGGAATAAAAGAAACACTCTCTCATAATTAATTTATGGTAACAAATTTTTTATTAATTAATCAACTATCTCTTTATAGTTCATGATATTTCTAATGTTTACCCTTACAAATAATCCTTAATTAGGGCAACTCAAAGGAGTAATCAAAATATACTAATTCAAGTATGAGATACCTTGGTAATCTCAAACCTAAGGATTACTTACATGGCTGTCATGTGAGAAATTCCTCAAATATATAAATAATGTTTCATTTTAAAATTCTCATAATAAGCCGAAAGCTCCATGTCACAACAACCCAACCTAGTAACACTCTGAAATGACCTAATCTTAAGAGCATCAACTAAGTCCTGTCTCAATGTTGTTCTCTCACATACTATCTTAAATTTGGTAAGTTCCATAATGACAAAAGTTGTGTCACCACTAACACCTTTATTAACCTTTGGCTTCTTCTTCTACAATTATTTCAATCTTGCAATTCAATCCTATATGTTTTTTTCAATGCTTCATTCAAAGCTTTCTTGGCTTCCTCAGTTTCTCCAGCTTGTAGTAATGACACAATCTTGTTTCGCTATGCACACCAATGATTCGACCACATAGTTATAATCTTGCCATATATATATATATATATATAGCTCAAAAGCTCTTTAAAACCTACCCAAATCCATATAAAGACCACCCACATTAAAGAAAGTATGCATATGACCAAGTTTCAAATCAATATAGCTTTGAAACACCTCTATGGCTCTCTCGTCCTTGCCCATGGCCAGCGAAGCAGAGGCCATGTCACAATGAGCATCAGTAGAAGTGTCAAAAATTGATCTGACCTGATAACCTGACCCAAATTCGTTCGAAAAATATCCCCACTTGACCCAACCTAAAATATGACGTGACCCAGAAGTAACTCAACCTAAATGACTCAAACCTAAACCCGCCCGACTGGCCCAAAAATCATGTTTTTTTTTTTTTTTGAAAAAAATTGAACATTTGTTTAAATATAAAAAAATTATTATTTAATATTTTTTATATTTTTACTTATTATTTTATTTATATATAAATAAGTATATACATAATACTTTATCTTGATATATGTGTGTGTGTGTGCACATTTCTTTAATTTACTTCATTTTTTTATTTCTTTTATATGTATTAATTATTTTATATTAATAATGAATTTTTTTATTTTATATAATTGTTTATTCTTTTTTCATATTTATAGTATTTTAAAAATTTTATTTACATATGTAAATATATATTATATACATATATACATACATATATCCATGCATATATTATAAATAAAAATAAATACATATAATATGTATAATATACTTGTATATTTTTAATATAACTTAAAATAAATAATAAATAATCATATTTTCACCAACTCTAATATATGATAAAAAATTAGTGAAAAAATAAAATTTTAATTTTTGATTAGTAACTTATCGATGTACAAGTCGGCTCAAACTCACTCAAATCTGAATGATCCGAGCTCAAAATAATTTAAATATAAATAATTTGAAAATGATCAGATTTAAAATTAACTTAAAGTCGCTCAATTCAACTATTTGACATCTCTAGACGTCAAAATAATCGGATTTCATAAATATAGCCTCTTCCAAGGTCTTAACAGTCACCGTATATTCCCCTACTCCAAAAAGATTCAAAGCTCTATAATGAGCTGGAAAAAGAATAGCAACCTCTTTATAATACCCATAAGCACTTAAAAACATACCTCGAACTTCAAGCGCAGTAGCAGTGCTCCCTCTGGTCACTCATTGCTGGAAAATTCCTTTGACCTCTGACCTGCTCCCTTTGGTCGTCATTGTCAGTGCAATTAGGGATTGGGGTTAGGGTTTGGGGAAGAGGAGTAGATTGATTAAGAGTAGATAACGTGATTAGACGACCACAAAAAATAACTAAACAAATAAATAATAATAATAATAATAATAAATATATATAAATATTAAGGTTTAATTTGCATTGGCAGTAGCGATGCTCTTTTGTCTTGCCCTTCACATCCCACCCCATCCCATGTGGAAGGCATCCACATCAAGTTAAAACTAAAAAGGGAAGGAAATGAACTGGTGCAGGCGCAGGTTGGTTGGATGAGAGTGACTGAGAAACATACACAGACAAACAGAGAGGCCCTTTCGTTGGGGTTTTTTTTCTTTTTTTTTAAAGTATATTTATCTAATAATGTTAATTAATAGAAATTAGAATTAAGAAGACAAGGATAAATATAGTACTGTAATTCATGATTGATAGCTTTTGCTTGTTTCGTGTTTGCTTTCTTTCGCCCCCTGGTTTTGGTTGGTGGTGATGAGGGGTCATGGGTCATGATACTAAATCAATACATTTTTGTTAGACGTACTATATGTAATCAATGAATAAATTTTATTATTAAAATAATAATACGTACAGTTATGTATAATAGTAAATATTATTTTCTTAACCATAAATTTTAATTCATATATTTTTTCAACTAATTATTTATATTATATCTAAATCCATCTAGTATTTTCTCTCCTCGTTTGACAAAAAAATTGATGGGTTCTTTAGAATACGAAGTCGATGAATTGCTAGATGGACTGTGGGAAACTGGCTGCCAGAGCGTTTCTTAGCAATAAAGGAAAACGCAGTCAAGAAAAAGCAACAGAACGGTTATAATGGTGGTTATAGTTCCATCAACAGGTCAGTAACTTGACAAAAAAAACACTAATATGTCTGCATAACGCGAATGAATGGCTAATTTATACTAAATGGCATTTCTCCTTATACATTTTAAAAAATGTGCTTACTTAATAGAAAGGTAAGTTTTTCTTTTTTTATTTTTACTCTTCTATTTCAAAAAGGAAAATTGAACATATTTTCAATTTGTTTTTTTTAACCGTGAGCGAGGGGAGGGAGATTAATGCTTTTGTAAGATTTTTCAAGATAACAGTTCTTCAACTCTCACATGTCCTCACAAAACTAAAGTCTTACGCGAATTCTGCTAATTACAATAGTTTTTCCTATTTATGAATACTAGTTTTCTAGAAAAATATTTTTTTTGTTTTTTTCGGTAAAATGCTTTTCACTATATTATGTCTTCTGGAATATTTTCTTTCGGGAAACCCTGAAAAGAATGTTATATTCCTTTCGCCTCGAAATTGTTTTGATAATTTTACTCCTTAAAAAATGGAGTTCAATTATAAAAGGAGATAAGTACAGGGCACTTTTATGGGTTTTACAGGTACAAACTTCCAAAACACTAGCAAACAAGGGACTGCAACGTACATGTCCATGGCGCAAGCCAGAAAGGCCGAAAGGTTGAGAAGAAGCATATCATGGGCCTTTTAACCACTAATTTCTTAAAAAAATTAAATTAAATATTAATAGACCACACCATCTGTATACTTATTATAGAAAAAAAAAAAAATATATATATATATATATATATATATATTAATATTGTCGTAATTAAAAAAATAGTCATTTTTATCAATCTTTGGAGTTAAAATTACTTATGTGCGGCATTTATTTAATTTTAACAATATCAAAGTATTGATTTAAGTTTTAATTTTTCACATAGAGTTAAAAAAAAAAATCTTCATCTAATTGAATTCTATATTGCTAATTAATCCATATTTTGATGGAATTAGACTTTCAACGTGTATGACTTCCTCTTTTTATACTATGAAATCAAGTATGGTTGAGTTTTATTACTATTCTTTCTCTCTCTCTAATCTAAATTTTTCAATTTTAGAGATTATCTATTTTGTCCAACCGATTTTTCCATAATGTCAGTACAAAAAAATCTTGGATTAGTGTACTTTAATGTATATTTATTTATTTATTTACTTAATCATTGATAATAATTTTGCTTTAGTATTTAGTATTTATTTTTTAATTTTGTTTTATGTATTTAGGATTTTTAATTACAAGTACATTTATTAAATATTTTTAGACTTTGATCATGTTCTTAATTTCATGAGCTTTTACAAAATTCTCAGTTTTTTTTTTTGTATTTATATCTATATGTATATATATTGCCGAAATTAAGAAAAATTAGTTGTTTCCCTTTAGCCACATCATCAATTCTATTTATTTAATAACTTCTCATAAACCTGTGAATTAAAGAAAATAAAAAAAAATTACTTCTAAATAAAATTGCCTCTAAATTTTCCTTTTTTCTTAAAAAGAAAAAAAATAAAATATTCACAATTTATGTTAACCACGCATAATTTAAGTTTTTATTTTATCTTGTGGTGGTTTTTTTTTTCAATTCTAGAATTAATAATAAATTTGATTTTTTAGGATATTAATTATAACAAATAATTAAATTAATTTTAATTTTACTCAATTATTTTTTAAATATAAATTAAAAATAAATAAATTTAATTGATTATTATTATAATTATAATTTAAATTTTATTATTTTATATATCTAGAATTTGCAACGTTTATGCTTAAACCTAGTAAATATACTACTTTTGTGATATGAATATGTCATGTGGTACACTTTATTTCTCTCAATTTTTGCCTCATTCTTATTACCAACTCCTAGACTTTGATTGTTTTTGATTTATAAAGAAGTTATAAAGAAGTGAAAAAGACACCTAAGAAGTAAAAATATAATTTAACATTTTTCCTTCCCTCGAGAAGTGAAAAAGACATGAGTAGAGACATATGTTGTTCTTGATTTATGGAGAAGTTATAGAGTAGTTGAAAAGATACGAAAAAGTTGAAAAAATTGAACTTTCTCTTTCCCTTGAGAAGTGGAAAAGACAACCAATGGAATTAGTGCATCATATTTTGTCATTACTTTTGCCTTAACTATATTTGTTAGAATTATTGAAGATACATCATAGTCTCACCTTTGGCATCCATTCTCAACCATTTTTCCCCTTTATCATATTTCCTTTATTCTTGATTTAGCTGTGGCCTTGGATTGTATTTCCCCTAATGGTTCTTGCATTACCTTAGAAGAGAGTAAGTGCAATGCTATAGCTTTTCAAGTTTTAGTCAAAGGTTAGTTAAAACATCTTGAAGTACTGTTAAGGCAATGCAAGTCAAAGCTCAACATTTCGTTTCCCAAAATAAGTGTATACTATGTAGCTTGCACACATTTTGCTTCCATTAACTAAATGTTTTTTTTCTTTTTTAAGAACCTTTGAAAGTATTTTGTTGATTAATTGGTAATGAAATTTATTGAAGAGAAGATTTGACTATAGTTATTAAATTCAACTTGGACATTGACCCAAACAAAAAATTAGGTCATTGAATTAACCAATGAGTTAATAGTTGGCCTAGCCAGATCAATGTTTAGAGTCACTTTTCCCTATTAAACATGGCAATATAGAAAGAAAGTTCATGAACACTAGAAGGAAATAAAGAAAGGTCACCACATGTTTTCAAAGTGTTACAAATTCTTCAATTTCCTTCCTACCACTACAAAGGATAAGGAAATGAAATCACAAACAAAAAAAATCGAAATTGTTTTACATTACAAAGTTCAAATTTCAAATTCAAAAAAATTTAGATTTACAAATAGTCTAATATAACATAGGAAATCAATTTGTCTCATATTATAAAGTTCAAATATCAAATCTATGGAGAAAATTCTTAAGTTTCACTATCCTAATCAAAAGTATTGGCATGATTACTAACAAATTCATTTCTTATAAGTTGACTAATGGGTCAAATTCACCACAAATGCTATTATCTCTTACATTATCAATGTCAACCTTTATATCTTGTAAGTTCAAATCAACTATATATCAAGAGAAAATAAACATTCATAAGAATGCAAGAAATTACAAAGAATGTTAGAATTATAATACTGAAGTAAAAAATGAATAATATTTTAATTAGTATCATTATTAGAATTGTTTTGCATAATGTATGTCACCTCTTGATAAAAAGCCTCTAACTTATCTTTGTTCAAAGTTAGTGGTTCCTCCTCTAATAACCAATCTTTATTTGCTTTAAATTGTTTAAAGTCAATAGGGTTATAATTTTGATTCTTGAAAAGCTTCTTATATATAATTAATCAATTTGTCAATAAACTTTATTAAGAAAAATAACAAGTAAAATAGACAAAGTATTTTCCTTTAAATTCATTATTTTCTACCTAGATAATGAGTGAAATGAAACATTAATAACAAAACCTTCATACCAAATTTAACTAGAATCATTCCATTCAAAGAATTAAGTTTATGAAAAGCTAGAATATCCAACAAAGCAATCTATAACCAACAAGTCACTTACTCTAATGATGTTCCCAACTTAAGGTGCTATCCTCTAATAGATCACTTTCTTTAATGGAATGATTAAGTGTTATATGAACAACTACTATAAAAGCACAAACAAAGTAACTTGGTCAACAACAATATAGAATGATCAAGAAGAAAATTATGACTATTGAGGAGAATAGTAATGGTTTAAACAAAGTAATTGAGCTTAGCATTATCAAATAAGCCTCAATTTTGTGATTATTTGTAAAAAGCAAGTAAAGTTTCTAATTTTCCAAAGTTTTAAGACCATTACCTTTGTTGTAACTTCAAATTATAATAAGCATAAACAAGATCGTTGAGTCTTTGGTGCTCTAATTTATTGTGTTTCTTTGAATAGATATGCTAATTATGCTTATAACCCAAAACACTAAAAGTTTGACTTAGAACTTAAATAACCAACTTCTTCAAATTGGTACATTATTTTCATAAGTGAACCACTATTCATCTATAATAGTGGTTCTCATTATAAATAATTTATCTAACTAAAAAAATTGTAAAAAAAGGTAATGAATTAATAAAATTACTTAGAGGTATGATGTTATGATCAATTTTAGTAGAATTACATTTAAAGTCTTTTTCTACATTGATGAAAATCTTTATTTCATTTATAAGCTTATGTATTGAGGATTCATTTTCATAAGAATACCTCTTTAGAACATCCAAAAATGAAGAAAAAATTAAAGGATGTTTCTCAGTTAATGTAGTATCATATGGACACTTAGGATTCAACCAAAACTCAACAAGATGAAGATTTTTATGTAACTGATGGTCCTACTAAGTATTAATTACTTTTAGAAAGGCTTCAAGTCTTGTCTTCTTCTTTCAAAATCTCCTCACAATTTATGCTCTAGCTACATGAATAACCTCATATTGATACCCATCACAAGCCTCTCATCACTATTAACCAGTTATAAAATATGAATCAAAGGCTCAGTAATATACACAATGAATGCACACTCCCTCCAAAATCTAAAATTTAACGCATCATCAATAAACAACCTCTTTCTTTTGACTTCTCTAGCATATGCATATACAGTCCAATCTTTAGATGTCACCATAGCCTTGAATGCATCTTTTTGAGCCAAGATACTTTGCAAGGCAATAAAGTTAGTAGCAACTTGAGTTGGTGTAGGATGAAGTATTTCTTTTTCATTAGTAAACTTTCTCATTGAGTGTAAAGGATAACAATCGTTATAGATGTACTTTGTAATTTTGGAAACATGGTAAACAAAGCCACTAACCTTAATTATGTTGCCTATATCATAGAGAATTAAATTAGTATAGTAAGTTGCATAAGGAGACCATAATAATATCTTTAGTTCGCTCTCCAATAATTTGCGAACAGCTACATAATTAGACACATTATCGATCACCATATGAACTACATTTTCAACACCAATAAACAACATAACTTCTTTAAACATTTTGTCCAATGTCTAAGTTCCCTTTGATAATTTTGAAACATCAACTAACTTTAAAAAAATAGTTCCTTTTGAACAATAAACTAACAAATTTATCAAAATTCTATAGTTTTAATCTATCCACCCACCAGTTATTAATGTACAGTCCATCGTACTCATGTGGCATGATAGCTTTCCACAAAATTTCTTATCTCTTCAACATTCTTGGTCAACAAACGACTACAATCATCATGAAAAGATGATATCTTATAACTTGATCCCATACTAGTTATGGCATCAATAGCTAATTGATAGTAAATTGAATTTATAGCATTAAAAGGTATGGAAGCATCAATCATCCATCTAGATATAGCAAGATCACACCTTTCTATCACATCTTTGCTTTGCAATACACTTTTCAAAGTTAGTTAAGCACTAAGCCTATCCTTGGCATAAGAAAAGATCCAATTCTTTTTAACTTGTTAACTCATTTTTTCTTAGTTTGTGTTACCTTGCCTTTTCCTTTAGAGCTAAAAGGAAAAGATGGAATTGAAGGTGGTCGAACTTCTTCAATATCAACATTAAGATAATGATATTTTTACTTTTCATAAGCCCTATATCCCAAGCCTAAAGGATTTAACTCATTCAATGTTTCTTATGCTTTTCGTGTCATTGAAGAATAGTCGTCAATATTTTACTTTATTTGATGCCAAACATTAGGTGACACCTTTCAATAATGATCTACTCCCCCTTTAGTTTTCATTAATACCAAATGTTACTTAACTCAATTAATATCATCCATAGAAAAGATCTCCACTACTTGCTCTTTCATCAACTTCCTTACAATAGCCCTATGCAAAATCAAATTTCTATTTAATATTGCTTCTTGTAATTCTTATAAGAGATGCACATTTAAAAGAACTAGCACTTGATGGAGTGAAAGCTTTAGTAGTAGCTAGGATGCTACCATATCTTGTTAAAGACATCTTGTAGCAAGAATATGAATATGAACAATAATAAACTTCATCAGACTAAAGGAGCAAAACCAATAAATTTGTGATAGTACTTTGTAACCACTAAAAAGCAACAAGACATGACTAATACAGAAGGATAGAGTAAGCAAAATAGACCAACAAAAAGCTTAAGCCAAGTACTAAAAATAGTAGCCACATAAACTTAAGAGCAACCTGCTGAAGCCAACATAACCAAAGAACTAAACAACAAAATATATGACATAACATTAGTCATAGTTAATAGGGAATTTTAGAAAATAAAAGCCTCATAATAAAAATAAACTAGTAATCACTGTAGCAAGGTAGCAAGATCAATAACAAAGTTGTGATTAAAGAGAGACAAGGATAAAATTAAGTTTATGTCCCTTAGCTCAACACAAAGCAAAAGAGAGTTGAGGCCTTATCTAACTTATATGTTTTATAACTTTTGAAACCAATATTTATTGATATTTATTCTTTTTCACTTATAGTTTAGCATATGACACTTGGCAAAAGCACGTTAAATTCTACACAAGTTACTGGTAAGCAAAATATTTATAATTTGTGTAATCATCATTCATAATGACCAAAACAATTCCAAATATTAATTGTAAATTCAATTAAGAAGATCATACAACTATGGAACTCCAATCTAAAAGTTAAGCTAAACACAAGGATGGATCCAATTTTCAATTGCACTGTCATCCACATGCTTCATGAAATTCATGTTATACAAATCAAATATACTAATTCATCATTAGTTTCTTGCCTATTGCAACAAGTATTATTACTAGTCAACACATAAAATTGAGTACACAAATAGCTACAAAACAAAAGGTAATTTTAATTAAGAGATTATCTTAACTGAAGTTGCCAAGATTATAATAAGATGACTTTACGTGTTCACCTTGAATCTATCCATGTTAACTCCCCTATTCATAGAACTTAAAAATATGTATGTCCATGTCAAAAGTGCATTAGAACACAAAGTGTTCTATCTAAGAGTCTTAGGCATAACACTACTCAAAAATCCGGGACACAATGAAGTTGTTCGTCCAAAAATCAAACCTAAGTGGATGGCTAAGGTAGGGACACAAATAATAGGCTTCTCAATTCTAACAAACATACATATGTCCTTTGCCTTTTTGCTTTATGTGTGTGCATAAGCAAAAATTGGAAGCATAAGAAGAAGAAAAAGAAGAAAAAAAAAGATTCATACCTTAAATCGTAAGAGTAGAAATAAGGTTAAGGAAAAATTTGAAATTGATGTTAAGGTTTGGCTAAATCCTGTCATTTTAGAAGAAACAAGATATTCAGACTCTAGCAAAGAGAAGAAACATAAAAATTTCGACTTCAAAGTTAAAATATCATCATTTAAAAGTCAAAAAAGAGACTTAGTCTAGTTTATCCAAGTCTCCAAGTAAATTGGATTTCATAAAATTAGTTGGGTTAATAGGGTTTTTCCTATTCAAAGTTCCAAACAATTTTTAGGCTAACCTAACCCAATCTAATGCCTAATTCATTAAGTCACCAATTAGACTTACTAGGCCATGCAAAGTTTTATAGCACTAGATTTGACTTGGATATGACCTATATCACTAATAATATCATTTTTATAAGGTTTTCTACTAGAGTTATAAACTTTAAGATTTTAGGTTGTTTGAGGTAAAATGATGTTATCTGGTTTAGATTTGTAGTTAGTTGACAAGTTTAGTCATTTAAGAAGTTATTTTAACTGCAAATTTTGCTATAGGAATTTTATCAAAATCACATGAAATAAATGATTAACTTTTTTTAGACTCATCATAAGGTGCAACCAAGTTAATTTATTTTCTTTATATGATCATTAAGTTTGTAGCTTTTAACTTTTTTTTTTAATGTTTCCTTGTGAAAGAATCTCCCTAAATTTGGTTTTGATTTCTAACAATTGAAATGTTAAAAAGTTGCATTTTTAAAGTTTAATTAATGATGCCGCATTTGCAAATTGGCTTAAACACAGTAGTGATTTTTTCTTTTAATACTCAAATTTCTTTTCCTTTATTTAACAGGAGCATTCCTCCCATTTAATGACCATAATTGTCCTTGTGAAAGAATTTCCTCAAATTTGGTTTTCGATTTCTAACAGTTAAGGTGTTAAAAAGTTGTATTTTTAAAGTTTAATTGATGATGCCACATCTGAAAATTGGCTTAAACACAATAGTGATGTTTTCTTTTGATGTTCAAGATTCTTTCCTCTTATTTAATAGGTACAAGCCTCCTATCTAATGGCCATAATTGTCCTTCCTCTTTAACTTATTACATCATTTCGCCAAAGTACATATTTTGGTTGAAAGAGAACACTAAAAATGTGGCGGTTGTCTATTGTAGGCATGAGCAAAATAGGGATAATGATATATCAAAGTCTTATTCTATTCCCCATGGTCATAGTTTTTTAATCTAGAGCTTACAAATTATTGACTTTATAAAATCTATGGTGTATCTAATATTGTAAAATTATTGATTATATAGAACAAAAATTATTAGTAATTGCTATGATTTTTTTAATGTCATAATTTTCATGCTTTTTATATTAAGTGTATAGCATAATTTTATAGTGATTTTTTATTAAAAAATAAAAATAAAATTCACACATAATGCTTATAAGTGACTAATTGATTATAATTATTAACTTTTCATTATTAAATTGGAGAAGTTGGAAGAGCCTTCTAGGAACTCTTCTTAAATTAATAATGACATGGAAAATAAATTAGAAGGCATAACAAATATTTTGCATCCAATTAACAATAGATACTATCAATCTCTCTTAAAAGAAACAATTCCATATAAGAGAGTAAAAAGACTAAAAGCCCATTCATTTGTGAGTTGAGACAATATTTCAATTATGTGTTGTGAATTAGATAAAAACCCACTAAAATTTGAAATAGCAAAATAAGACAACTCAACCTACCATGATTATTATTGAAAAAAAATAGAAAAAATGCAAAGTTTCATTTTTATGATCAATGCTATTTTGTCCATTTAGGTAAGAAAATGTTTTTGACATTGATGTTATGGGCTTCATGTGAATATCAAAATTTAGAGTAAAAACATTTTGTAATTTTTTTATATCAAAGAGAGAAACAAAAGGAGATGGATTGTTGGTGAGGTCATAAATGCCTAAACAAGCAAGAAATATAGAAGCACGAGAAAATCACCAAAAGGCCAAAAGATAAAAGTTATGATCTCTTAAACAAGACATTTGGAGAGAGAGAGAGGACAAGAAAGAGAGAAACTCTAACATTTGTTCTTTAGATATATTTTGCTACTAGTTTTAAGCCCATGAATTGTGCAGGTTGGATATATCTAATAAGAAGTGTTAAAATAACAAATTTTGAATTATAATTCTAATAATAATCAATTAAATTAATTTTTCTTAATTTAAATTTGAAAAAAATAGTTAAGTAAAATTGAAATTAATTTGGTTATTTACTATAATAAGTATTTTAATTAGTTTAGGAATTTTAAAATTTCAACTTATATTGGAGGGATTAAATAGAATTAAAACTAAGTGATTGAATAAAAGTAAAGTTTGATTGTTATATATCAATCATAATTAAATTCATATTCAAAACTTTAATCAATAATATTATTATAATTAGTTACAAACACTAACTTTGAAAAAAAAATGCTTAAATAAAAAAATTAATATATTGAATTAAGTAATTTGGTTGAGAGAAAACAACAAAAAAATAATTTAAGCTAAGCATGCTTAATCTTATAATGTGAAAAAGAAGAGTGGATATGCAATGAAATCCAAATTTCATTAAAATACTACACTAACCAACTAATAACTTAATATAAAATACAATAAACTATGAGACTATATTAAGGAAATTTTAAAATTAAACAAATGTCACAATTTATACCTATTTTGCTTAAAAAATTACTCATAATCACTAAATTTTTCTTAAATTTTGACAATATTAATATACTTATAGATTTTTTCCATTTCTTCTTTCTTCCCTTCACCAAATTGATTGGTAAACTCCATTTCTAATTCTTTTAGCATGCAACCAAGAGTAAAAAATGTACATAAGAGAAAAAGAGGACGAAATGAGTGTGGTCTCAATGCCAATGGTGGAGTAAGAGAAGTTAACGATGGACAATGTGCAAGAACAAAAAATATTTGTTTTGGCCAGAATAAAGCCTTTGAACAAGAGGAAGATTGCTAGAAATGATATCTCTGACTTAGAATACATTAATAACAACAACATTATAGTCAAGCACATTCAATTGCTCCTTCTTCTCGATTGCATATACATTTGGTAAGCCCAAAACCAAAAGGCATTTTGTTAAAATTTTTTCCCCTTCCTCTCTTAATTATTTTCATGTCCAAGCAATTTTTTCAATCTTGATTTTCATTTTTCAGTTATATTGAAATGATTTAAAAAGAATTTTATTTATATGTAGACAAGGTATTCAACAACAAATGCTTCATAGAAGAAGTGTAATAGGAAGAGGCTAAATGTTAAGGAAATGCGAAAGCTTAGGGAAAAATTTAAATAGAATCTAAGTAAATAACAAACTTGCAAATTTAATATCATATTTCAACTAAAAACCTTAAAGTATTGAGTTTATGGGTTTTTTCCACTTATATATTACTTACTTTTACTCCTTATTTTCAATTTAGAATTCTTTAACCACATAACTCACACTTGAAATCCTAACAATCTCCTTTTAAAGTGTGAGTTTCTTCCATATTAGGTATACCCTTCTTAAATGTGTCAAATGGTATCACTCCACCAAATCCGTTCACAAGTCAACTTTACTTTGTCAGATCCTAGTGTGTGTCTATCAATTCTCTAAGGGTCATAGTTAGAAGTATAGATGTTATCACTCTTTCTTTTGGAGTTACACCTTATCACTTCGCATGAACTTTCTTCTAGAGAGTGTAATTATTTTCTTCCTTCCTTACAATGGCAACAATCATAGGAAATATATATTATTCACACTTGTCCCTTTGCCTAACCAACTTAAGAAATATGCATTATTCATACTTGTTTTTTTGTCAAACCATTAACTCTGATATCATTTGTTAAGGAATTTGAGAGCTTATTATTACTCAACCAATCCTAAAAACATCTTGATACAATTTTAAATGTAAGTTATATGATTAAAAAATCTCAAATTAAAAATGCGAGAGAAAAATAAATAATATATAAAAAAAATTATAGATCTAATATTTTAAAATTTTAGTAAATAACCTAAAGTTTTAAGTATACACTAATAAAGTAATAAAAACAATTCAATGTTTTTAATTAACTCAATATCGTAGACCTTTCTCATATAAAGTATAAGAGAGAACTCACTAAGATCTCTCTCAGTACATCCTTTGGGGAGATGAAAGAATCACTTTTATATATTATGTGTAAATTTATTGCTCAAAGGTAAAAATAAGAGAGTGTAAATTGCAATGAAAATAAACAATTAATATTATTATGATATATAACAATTAATATTCTATTCAATTTGTAAATTAAGTTTTTTAAAATATATTAATTTCTAACATATAGAATGTAAATACAACTATAAAATATATATTAGAAATAATCATATTTAGGTATAATTACACTTAACATTACCAATTTTTTAAAAATTACAAAAAAAAAAATGCTACAACTAACTAGCATTAGTCAACATAAATAGAACCTGGAAAAAAACCTTGTTAACTTGATATATACATAAAAAAGAAGTCAACATTTTGCAGCCGCAACTCGATCTCTCTCATCCTTCATCAGATTTCTCTTCACATTCTCTCTCGAACAAGTATAAAGAAATTGATCGTTAAGTGAGACAAATATATTTCTAACATAATAGACAAACGAACATAAATTATATTTAGTTAAACACTTCTAACATAATAGACAAGTGTGTTCGATATATATTCGTTTGACATGTTCAAAGTATGTCAGACAAGTATTTTGATACGGACATATTATGCTAGGAGGGTGTGCACAGTGTACTTCATAAATTATGTTTTATCACAACTACACGGTTGGTTCTAGAGGGTTGCGTATTCATAAAACCTGTATCTTGGCCCAATTAGGAAAAAACAATGTCTCGTCGAACTGTTCTTTTTCCATGCAATTAGCCTTTCTTAAAAAAAAATAAAAATTAAACCATCAATTTATAAATATTATTCGTGATCAACTTCTTCAATTTCATCATATCTCAAGTTCAATAAACTTATTATTAGTACAATTTGACCCAATCAACGATTCATGATAACTTGAAAACTTAGCTTCGAGTCTCAGTTTTAATCTTATATGACAAAAATAAATAAATAAATAAATAAAATGATAGTTAACAACTTGCAAAACCATTATGTATTGTTTTAACATTTACGAAATTATTTTGCATCTTGACACTCGGAATAGTAGGAGTGTTGTGCTTCGGGACGCGCTCATCACTATAAATCAACAACCAGTTGGGGTGATTAGGTTAAATGCACGCAATAATAATGATGGATGTCATCCACAGTGTGTGAAAGGAAAACAATTTTAATTTGAGTAAAACTCATGCCCCATGCAAAGCACTTGTTCTTGGGATTTATGGCATAATTCAGGTATATTAGTCCATTCCAAGAACACAAATTATTTGCCATGACAGTTACAGGCACAAGTTCAGGAAGCTCTTTTTAGAATTTCAAAGGTTGCATGCATAAACACGTCAAGGGCCAACACGCGAGCTTGACAGAAAGGTCAGTCATGCACGTTTCGTTTGTGATAATGCTGCTTATAATGACACCGATGTTCATGACTGCTGGAGAAACATACTCATCACCGCTGATGCCACCAACATCGCCCCCCACGCTTCGCCTCGACCCACCAGCGAGGGATGAGAAGCAGCAGAGAATCGGAGATCAACGTGTGGTTCGACCAACAGCAGATATGGATGAAGAAGATTACGGGATTTGGAATCCTGCGCCATGGTCCGGCGGAGGCAACTGGGCACCCATTCCCCACGCACGAGAATCAAGCAGTGCTGCTCATCCAAACTCCTTCTCCCAAGCACAAGGAAAATAGTTTTTCTTCTTTACGTCTCCCTCGTAATGTTGCGATTCGCTCTTCACGTTGGCATTGTACAAACAATATATAGAACCTTCTAAATAAGCTGAACCCTTCCACCTGGTTATCAACCATGTCTCTCCCACTCTCTCTCTGTCCTTTTTCTTTTTTTTTTTTTTTCTTTTTTGAACCAGAAAACTTCATTAACAGATCAAATCAGGAGATTACTAAGCTCCTTAGGAGGAAAAAGAACCCGATCACATGGACACATTCAGACTCTAGTAGATTTAGCAATCCAATCACCAACTTGATAAGCTTGACGACGAATGCATCTCACTTGGCATCCATGACAACCAGCCAGATTCTGGTAACATTCCTCTATGATTGCAGCAATTTCCCAAGTAGGCTTCTCTTGGTTTGGCTTAAAGACATTAGCAACTTGAGATACATCTCCGTTTCTATCACAGAGACAAGATCACCAAGTGAAATGGCCAATCTCACAGCATCTCTCAATGCTAGAGCTTCCTAATTCTAAAAGAGCACTTTTGGATTGAGATGCAGCCTCTAACCATTCTACCTTCTGCATTTCGAGACAAACCACTCCTATTCCTGGTTCTTTATTGGCATGATCATAGGCAGCGTTGCAATTCATCTTCTGCCTTCCTGTTGTGGGTCTCTCCCAGGCTGATGGCATTGTATTCACAATGTTTGGCAAATGATTAGTTGTCATGAAAGGCAGCGTTGTGACAGCGCCCCCTACGCATGAATTAATTGCCTTTTGCACCGTGATTCTTGGGTTAATTGGGACCTGTTTAAAATAGGAATCGTTTCTTGTTTTCCGTATGTGCCAGTAAATTAGACCCGTCATCTACAAGGTTCCTTCATAGTCCTTTAGATCGACTCGGTTCTTTGATTGGCACAACACTTCGGGACCACCAGTTTATGGATGCTCTGCTAACTTCTATCCTAATTTATCCAAAGAATCCTTGCAAAGAGGTGGTCTCTTAAATTGCAACTTCGATGGGGCTGCAAATGGAGAAACAATAAAAACGTGGCAGGGATTTTCCCTTTTTTCAGGCGAACGTGTCAGGCAATTAACGTAAGGTTCAAGCCAAAAAAATGCACGATGACTGATTTCAATTTACTTGCATCAATTGGAATCTCGAACAAACAATTCTAATTCGAGGCATCCAATTTTTTGTTATTTATATGACATCACACGAAGCAAATGCCAGATTCCATCCTGATCAGCAAAATGAAATTCGACTGCTCAATAGCAGAACGTGTTTGCAAGGCACACCACTCTTTTCCACGCTACCATCAAAAAGAAAGCAGTGGCTTCTTGTGTCACCCAGAGCTGCACCCACCAGCAAAACTTGCAGTAAGAAACACAAATAAGGATGAGCCAAGCAATAAGCTGAAGGCTTGGAGTTCATTTGAGGAACAATGAGGACCTCCCAGAAGACTGTACTGCCTCAGGCAACAAGATGGCCCCAGATTACCTATTTGATAAGAAAACAGATATTTTAAGTTAGTCATCATCCTCATTATTTCGCAAAGGGATGGATCAACATATTTCTTAAATGAGCCTAGCATATTGCCAAATTTGTAGCAGAGTTACAATGAACCGTATCACCCAGATATCATGAGGAGAATACTGGGGCAAATTCAATATGCCCACTGCCTCATGGTGGATCAAGCAACACCAAAACATAGATTTAGATAATCAACACCTGAGTTCATAAATAGATCTAACACAGCATTTCAATTTATAAGAAGTGAACTAACCCCATTTCAACAACCAATCTACATAAGATGAATGGAAGATGGGCCAGCAACAGCAGCAACTCTCTGAGCACACTGCGCTTCAGAGCGGTAGAAACTCCTCATTTCTTTCTTCATCCTCCGAGCTTCACGTTTTTCCTCCTTTACAGCAGCCTACATGCAGAATTCAAAGTTATGTTTGAAGTTGAATTACTGTGTGCAAGCAAAAGGACATAAGCCAAACCTAAGTACATCAGACAACTTTTTTGTCAAAAAAGTGTTTTCTTTCAAGTTAATAATTAGGCCATTGTTTAATTGGAGGATGCTTTCATCTTTCTTCACCTCAACATAGTGCTATTCTATCAGTCTAGGCATTGCATAATAAATACATGGCATATGGGCAAGAAGATAGCAAATACATACCTTCCTCTCTTTCTTCTCCTCCTTTGACTCCTGACCATGTTGCTTCCTCTTCTGCTGCTCAAGTTTCAGTCCAGAGGCAGCTTTCACCTTATCAGTAACAGATTTTCTAGCTTGAGGCAAGAACTCTACAGGAAGCTTCTCTTTTCCTCGAAGGGATATTATGTGACTGGCATTCACAGCTCCAGAAACAAATTCAGATACCCTCTTTCTAGCAGTTTCTGGAGCTTCGATTTTAGCAGGGTGGTTATCAAGATTTGAATACGTTGAGATGATAGTCTCACAATCCCACTCTTCTGATTCATCACTACTTTCCTGCACCACAACATCTTCCACTTCATCGCTATTTTCATATTGGTCTGCATATTCTGCACAGCGGCGAAGGACATCTGCTGCTGAGTCTAATAACTCTTTGTTTTTGGGTTTCTGATTTCCATGTAACAAATCTGCAGGGGCTTCATATTTGTCATCAAGGTCCAGGTCATCTGTCACATGGCCATTAAGCGCATGTTTAAGCTTGTCTGCAAGAAATTCATCTTCTTCCGCAATGTAGCCACCATATTCATCATCTTCATCATCAGTGCCATATTCTTGATGCTCAAGCTGTTAAAAAAAAAAAAAAACTAATTTGCTAGGCAAATGAAATAAAGCAGCAGAACAAAAGACATGGTCGAAAAGTTTATTCAAATGCAGGGGGTCTAAAAATGAATCAAGAAGATCAAGACTATATTCAATAAGAATAATAATTTTTTTTAATTGATGCAAGTAGAAATTTATGCATGACCAAAGCACGTATTCTAGAACTAATAAATTTGAAATTGTCAATTGAAAGTGTCTAGCTGCTTTACTACTCTCATGTATACCAGCAATAATATTTTATTCATTTTTTCATAGTCTAACCAAAAGTTTATGCATTTTCCAGCAGGTATTCAGAGGAGTAGAGTGAGGAATACAAGCCAGGAGTAGAGTGAGGAATACAAGCCACAGACCAACATAACAATAAACAACAGCCTACTGCAAAAGGAAAGACCATAGATTCAAAGCTCCAGTTTTTGTCAGACTCAGTAACACCAGAATTACACAAAAAAAACCATAAAGTAGCAAAACTCTATCAGGCTATCAGCTTACTTCAAAGACCTACAGATATACAAATTATTGAGAAATCAATGCTGCAGATTCAAAGGCTGAAGATTCACATGACAGAAGGCAGAGATGTTATAGCTCAAAGATTGTTATTTTGCATGCCTTTCAAAAAACCGAGAATTGTTGCAATAAGTGATTATTGAAAACACATGAAGTCAACAAGAGCAATGATGATTGTCTAAAGAAAAATTCACTTAGAAGAACAACACTAAACATATGCTACAACTATAAAATCAACATTCACAGAAGCATTCTTAGTGAAAATAGAAATACAAACTAAAGGAGAATACTTTTCTAGAGAAAAGGATTCTCACCAAATCAAATTGTTCATCCAGTAGACGGCGACTTCGTGGCTTCTCATCGGCAGAGTCAACTCCTACACCCGTAGCAGAGTCCACCAAATTTCCAACACTACCAAGATCCAGTTCATTTCCCCTATGGATAGAAGAGGCATATTCACCAATTGGATCGTCAACCACCTTGGGTTTGTCAGTCAAATTCAGTTGCAGTTTTTTGTTGCTGTCGCTATTCACATCTTCCCCTTCCTCAGGAAGATTTGCACGGACGACAAAATCCTCCTCCAAGTCCTCAGCATCAGATCCAAAACGCGAAAAATCATCACCAAGCAATGCAACCACATCAGGATCAACCATTTTCTGCACCCTAATACCAACAGTCCTTGCTGCTACACTGCAAATCGAATTACCAACAATATCATCGCTTTTCAGCTCAGCTACTTGCACTCTCGAAGCATCATATGCCTGACAAGTCATAACACACACATTTCCTTTCCTTTCAATACACAACACATAATTGGAAAATTTAATTTTTTAAGAGAAATAAAATTGTCCAAAGAAAGCAGACGACAAAAATTTGAGCAAACCTTGACGTCTCCGGGAAGCAGATCGAGCCTGGCCCTAGGATTATGGAAGTAGGCAGAGCCGCCACCGGTGTTCTTAATCTCCCTCAAGTGAACAAGATAATTATAGCCATCATCAGGAAAGCCCAGCTCCAAGATCTCCCTCCTCACATGCTCCGGCAGAGTAGCTGGCTCCGCCGAGCCAAACTTGCCCAAGAGGCCAAGACCGACCTCATCGCCGCCGTCGATATCACCAGGCGCATCAGCGAAGATGGAATTCTGGTCGTTGTCGAAGAAGCCCTCGCCGGAGAGAGCGGAGGGGGAGTGGCCATCGGCGAAGGAGTCCGCAGTCGGGAAGGGATTGTTGTCGACTCGCACGAATACTCGGTCGCTGCCAGCCGTTTCGTTGAAAAAGGAATCGGAGGAATCGCGGGCCATTAACTGGAAAGTTGCGGACTTCTTCTTATCAACGAACTTCTTCTTCTTGCCCATTTGTTCCTCTTTTTCTTTTCTTTTCTCTTATTTTCTTTTCTTTTCTTTTCTTTTCTTTGGGTTGTGTTGTTGAGATGAGGCGATAACACCAACACCAGGCTTTAGAGCGAGTTTGCTTCAAGTAAATGGCTGAACCAACTTGACTGAGGTACTGCCCTGCACAGCTGTTGCCGGCCAGGGCTTTGGCGGCTCGTTCATAATAAAACCCTAGTATTTGTTTGAAACTTTAAACCCAAAATAAACATCGTTTAAGAAAGAAAGAAAGAAACTACGCAAAATTAAAATGAACTTCCGTTGCCGGGAATCGAACCCGGGTCTCTCGGGTGAGAGCCGAGTATCCTAACCAACTAGACTACAACGGATTTACGGAGGGAATGAAATTATTTTATTTTATTCCAATAAATAGATAAATGTATTTGCTCAAAAAGTAAATAACTAATAAAATAATTAAAATATATATTAAAAACATATTTTCGGAATAAATTTAGTTTTATATACAAACCATCCCTATTATTCCCTCCTCCTCTTTGCCTCCAAAATCAAAATTAATACTAAATACATATTATCACCAATGTCACGATCTCTTTCTTCTTTTCATCTTCTTCTTCCTCTTACTCTCCAAAATTCTTCCCCCTCAACTTACCTCCTTCTCCTCTTTTTCCTCTTGACTCACTATAACAATTAAATATTTAACAACCAATTAAGAATCATAATTGTTTTCAAACAATTTTTTGAATGGTTTAAAAGTGCACTATTAATTTTTTCTCAGGGTAACTCTATACCTAAGTAAGTATGCCTTTTTTACACACCTACCAAGATTTAAGAAGAATGATATTTGAGTTTTTGACTACCCATGTCTTCTCTTTACATTTCTTATATAATCAGAGGAAGTTTGTTAAGTCTGGATAACATCATCTCTTGCATTTGATTAATGTTGACAAGTGGTCCTAGATTCCCTTTGTCTATCCTTGATGCTTTTTATTATTGATTGCTTTTTCTGGTCCTGGATTTCTTTTAATAATTTCAGTCAGTGGGGCTTTGATTCTTCTTGTTTTCGTGCTTTTAGTTTAATGATAAAGTTCTATAATCATATTTAAGATCCTTACTACCATAGTAACTATCATCTGGTTGATATTTTTTAGTAGATATTTGCAAAATTTACCTGGATTTTGCTTTTTTATTTTTTCTTGTTAAAAATATGTTAGTTTTTTTTCTTGATTAGTTTCAATTTTGATTCCAATAGAATTTTGGTTTGAATAATTGGTTATACCTTTCAAATCCATTTGTTCTTCTGACACTCCATTCCACCATTTGAAATTGATTTGTCTTTCTAATCTTCTAGGTTAAATGGCTTTATAGGGTTTGGTAACCTTATAATTTTAGCCCATGATCCATGGAATTTTGAATAATATGGAAAATTTGTAGCTTAAAAGGTTATCATTTAAAGTTGCCTTTGAAAAATTGGAATAACTCAATTTTGATGGGTTTTAGGAAAATTTCTTAACAAAGACCAAAATATTTCCACCAATCATAAAACTAAGCAAGAAACAATTAATTAAAATCATGATGGAAATGAATAAACCAAGAATGGTTCCAATTTCTTAGTAACAAAAAGTTGGTCTAAGCTATTATATACTTGTGATAATTACAAGTATGAGGGAAATATTTTTAAGGAATTTTTTTGTAACAAAAGGAAAGATTCATTGACCTTTCAATAAGTAATTCTTCTATAGTCTTGAAAGTTACAATTCTTACAATCTTGACTTTTGAATGAAAAATTCAACAAGGATCCTTTTTGTCTCAAATATGAATAATCTTTATTAATTCTTTATCTATGAGTATGTACTCATTGAAATGTCAAATTTTTTGTTTATCTCTATGATAAATATGAAAATTATAAAAAAAGTACTTGGAAGAATTTCTTTAAAATCTATAGTATATTAAGGATCAAATTGTTCTCTTCCTAATAAGTGAATGAGAGCATGTAAAGGGATTTATATATATATATATAAGAAAATGAAGAAAATGATACTTTTGGTACAATTAACATATTGTGAAATAAGAATTTTGTGGTAATAGTAGTACGAGAAGTTGATGTAGCTTCTTGATGATTTTTTGGAGAAAATCTATTGAAAACATTTGATGGAATAATCAAAGGTATTTTAATTAATATTGAATATTTTGAAATAATTTCATGAGATCCTTTTATTCTAAAGGATTTTTTAGTAACTCATTTTTTATTCATTTTGTTTAACTCTTTCTTAAAAGAAATTCATGAGAGAGAAAACTAGGAAAATAATTAAAATTTTCTCTTAAATGTTCAATTTTAAAATTAACATTCAAAAGTAAAGTTTGCTATCTAGTAAATATTTGTTTGTAAACCAAAATTATAACATTTTTTTCAAAATAAATTTTGCAAGTTAGCAATTAATGAGTAATAATTTTTTTTTTGGTTAAAAATATCATCTTGAAAACCCATTATGTATAAAACTATGTTTAAATTTTCTTTTTTGACCATTGAATAATGTAATTGGAAACCTTTCCAAATTCCATAATGGTTTCTAACTACAACTTTTTTTTTATTTTCAATTTTTTATTTTAATATTCTTGCATAAATTTTATTTAAAGTATAAGTTTTTATAATTAGTTATGCATTTAAATCACTATATCTACATAAAGTAACATTTTAACTAAAGTTTTTATTTTAATAATAGTTTTAGTTATCCCTTAATTCTATTTTAAAGAATTTTTCCTAAACCTTTTATATAATGACAAACATATTGTTATTAAATTTGAAATAAAATCTGATATATAATTTAAATATTTTAAAAATTTTTGTAACTAGTTTTTATTATTTATTATATTAAAGAATTTATTAGCAAATTATATTAATTTTTCTATTAGAGTAATTATTCCCTAATATATTCTAAATCCTAGAAATCTAATTTTTATTTGCCTTTACTTCATTTTCTTTAGTGAAACTACTAGTCCATTAGTTTTTACAATATTAAAGAATTTTATAAATGAACAAAATTTTCTTTAATAAACTTTGAAAATACTAATATATCATTTATATATACTACAATAAATTTAGTATAAAGATTAAATATTTTATTCATAACATTTTGAAATTCATAAGAGACATTTTTTAATTCAAAAAATATTATATTTCATTTATAATATTTAAATAGAATAATAGAGACAATTTTATATTTATCATCTTCATGTATTTGAATTTGTCAAAATTTTAATGCCATGTCAAATTTTAAAAGTATAATTACTCCTATTAATCTTTTTATTAAATATTTTTTATTTGGTATAAGATATTTTATTCATTCTAAAACTTTATTTAAAGGTTTATAATTTATTACTAACTTAAGTGTACCTCTTTCAATTTTAGCTTAATTGTTAGTATAAAAAGTAAAGCATGAAATAAGTAATTTATTAGGTCAAATAATTTCTTTATGAAATAGATTATTTATTTTCTTTTTACAATATTGTAATAATTTTATGTTCATTTAAATATGTCTTGTCTTAGTTCGTATATTTTTTTCATCAAAATGTTTTTAAATGTGATAATCTACCTATTTTTTTTTATTTCAAAATGCAAAAAAAAATATCAAAACATGTCTCTTTTACAAATTTTTTTTATAATTTTTGTAAAATGTTTTAATTTTAAATTGTTTGAATTTCTTCTTTTGTTCTTTTGAATTAACATCAATTGTTTAAATATAAATTTATTTTTATTTTCTTTGGTTTTGTTATGAATTCAAAATATATTTCTTTATTTGCAATCTTTGTCATAATACCTTGAGATTTTACTTTAAAAGGATACATTTGAGTTAAAAATGATGTTCATAAAATTAAAGATTAGTTTAAGTATTTAACTAAAATAAAAGTATTTTTAAAACATATATCCCTGTACAAATATATGGAACAAATAATTTATAATTTATTTTTAATTTTTTATTATTAACTCTTCTTAAAGTTTGTTTAATTTTTTTATAATATTTATTAAAAATAATTACCTTTTAAATATAATTATTATTTAAATTAATTAAAACTATTAAAAATATGTGATATTTGTCATTTATTATTGATTTTATTTTCGTATACCACTTTAAAAATGTTATTCTATTTATAACATTTTAAAAAATCCCTGGGTGGTTTCATTCAGGTTCTTCATCTTCTTCGTCCATATCAAATTATTGATTTCTTAGTTTAATCTCAGTTTTTAATACTTCAATTTCAACGATGGCGGCGCCTGGCAAGACGTGCGTCCCTTCATGAATTGGTGCAGGCGAACAAGTGGCCTCGGGCGTCGGCCTATGAAACTCGCAAGCTTGTGAAATCTAAATTCAACAATCAGGCCGTTAATGGCATGACGGAGCTCCAAAAGCGAATGAGAACAACCCCGTCCAACATGTCTCCATACGCTGCGCAAGGGACAAGACAGTTGGGTGGGCGTGCACCATTCCTTGTAGGCAAGAAGGCTTTACAGATATGTGGTGCAAGGGAAGCTGAAAATCCGAAATAAAATGTATTTTGGCAACTAAAAACTAAGCCAATCATATGTAAGAATACAACAGGAAATTGTAAGAAGAGTGAGTAGCAGAGCTTATGACAAAGCCTCTGTGGCCCAAGCTAGTCATCGCCAAAAGCATATCCTAAGGATATAAGAAGGCTAACATGAGGACCCATACAATTTGTGGGGTGAAACAGGGGCATGCTACCCACATATAACCTCTTAATGCACTCATGGACCACAAAAGCAACGACACACTCACATCTGAGCCATCCCAAGGAAGTAAGTCTCCAGCTTTTTTACTTTAAACTTTGGTTATGGTTCAAAATAGACAAGAAGCAAATAAATAGATAACATTTTTTTTTTTCCTTTGATAAACGCATATAAGGTAGATAATTATTTGGTCCAAATCAAATTCGGGCAAGCCCCCCAAATAGACAAGAATCAAATGAAGCTACCGCCTAGCAAAACCAGCAAAAAGTGAGTATAGAGGGGGGGGGGGAACCGAGAGGAAGCTTCGGTCAAAGACGATCTGATTGATATTTATGAAGGAAGTTGTGAAGAAATAATGAAAAGAAGCCAGGGAAATAAAATAGACTAACCTGCAAATAGTCCACAAACTTGGAATGGTAGCCAAAAGACCTAGTATCATTTTTGGTAACAAATTAATTGCAGCCAACATAATAGTTGGAAACTTTGCTGTGGGGACACGGTGAAAGAATACCTAGCCAGGGAGCTGGAGGTGGAGCTAGGTTCGAGCTGTTAGAACTCATCTCTCGTAAGTTGCATAGAAAGGCGAGTCCAAAGAGAGCAGAAGTGATGGATAAGTGGATTTTTATAGGGCAATGGTCTCTCAAGACGAGCACATGGAACCTCAGGGAGATCAAAAAAGCTGGGGTTTGAGATCTGTGGTTGACGTTACCCTGACCAGCTATTGGGTACAGAATATTACTTGAAATGATGGCCAATATACGTTACTGACAACTAGCTGGCCATTTTTTCGGCCATGCACGTCTTTCCTTGGTCTCATGCAAGCTGAAGAGATATGAGCAGCATTTAATGTGGGCAGGAAGCTTGGAGGCAAATGAACGTTTCACTTACAACTAGACGTGACTGTCAGAACTTTGCTGGGGAAGGAAAAGAGCATTTTTGGCTGATTAACTGTTAAACGGAAACTGAACGAGGTCATAAACGGTAAATAATAAGTTTTTTTCTTTTTTTTCTTATTTTGAAATCATCAATAATTCGTCGTTTGTTTGAATAAATGTACACTATCATTCAAAGTGCGTGAGATCTACGCAAATTGCTCAATCAACCGTTTAATTTAAGTGAAATAATTTACTTTCAAAAAATTATTTTTATAAATAAAATTTTAAAAACACAAAACGACAAAATTTTGACAACCATTTTATTTAAAAGTTAAAGGTGTTAGATTTTGCACGTATAAATGTACGTGTGTGACATACATTTTGAAATATTGCCAACCACAACTAGTGTAACGCACTAAAATAATTTTTTTTTAATTATATTATACATGAATTTTACATGCGTTATTAATTAGGGAGAACATACGGAGCAATTGTATGATATGTTACGAATCTATTGCACTTTAAACATGCTTCTACAACGGAAGCAAAATGTCAAGGTAGTCCTTAATAATACCGAAATGCAATCGGAGATTCCATTACATATGTGGACGACATCTCCAAACGGTACAAATATGTTTTTGACCTTGATCAACTGGGGATCAAAACACATATGCTGGCAATCGGCGGTAGTAAAGATCTGATGGTTTGGAAAATTTTTGGTGGGTTCGCGAGTTGCCCAGGAGTATATCACCCACTTCAGTTTGAGCAAAATATACACATGCCTCGAGCTTCTTATGCATGTCTAATTGATGGGGACATATGATGCGTCGTGTAATTTGCAAAGCAGGAAAGTATAATTTTGAGTTTTCCCCACCTTTCCATACCCTCCTGGCAACGGCAAAGGGAAACCTGTGTATGTGCAACTTCTGGCATCGGTTTCAAGAGGGATGAAACCGATATGTCGAGTAGAGCTCGGATTGTTTCGAGTTAAGTTCGGGTTGATGCTGGAGGTCAGCAAGTTATTATTTGAAATTAGTTTTTTATTTTCTTTCCAATGTGTATTTTTTGACATACTCGGTCATTTATATTTATTATTAATGACAAATGAACAATTTATATTACGCATTTAACTCTATCAAAAACATATATTTTTGGTCAACATTTATAATAACAAGTTTTAGCACTCTAGGGAAGTCGCATGTCGACCTGCTACTTTGGCATCTATTACAAGAGATAGAAATATAGTCTCATTTATCTATTATTTCTGATAAATTATAATATTTAATAATATATGTACAAGCATATTACCTACAATAGCAATAAACTCGCTTGAAGCACAAATTATCATATTTATCAAAAAAATATATTCTCGTTTGTGTTATATGTAGAAGGGAAACAAGCAAAAGAAATATTACATTTTGAGTATATATATTTTTTTAAAATAAAAAGGGATGGTAAAGAAATAATTTTTTTTTGCTCTTTAGGCAAAAAAAAAAAAGAAGCAATTTAAGTATTTTTTTTTCCTTTTTATGTAGAAACTTCTGTGTTTTTTTATTAATTATACATATTTACATTGTAGGAGTTTTAAACTAATAAATAATTGTTACAATAAATTAAATAAATTGCATTACATGTTATAGCATAATTGAATTGATTGAGTTTCTAATTATAATTATTATTATCAATAATAAATATAAGAATTTTCTAATAAAACTAGATTTAGTAATATTTATAGAATTTAAATTCTAATTTTATAATAATTTAAAATAATGTAAGATATTATTGAACTAAATTGAAAATTTAGAAATAATAATAATAATAAATACTGTTATATTACTTTTGTTTATTTTATTATACAAAATTATTGATAATGATTATACGATTAAATTAAATTTTATTTAACTAAAGTTTTCTTTTTGAACTATATTACTATTATATTATTATTTCAAAGTTAGCATCGTTTAAAGGAAGATGATCTAATTAATATAAAATTATTTGTAATACATTTAATTAATATGAGAGTTTTGTAATAATGTTAGAATTAGGGGATGTTGCTATCTAACTAAAATTTTAGTTTTATCTTAATTTCTATAATTATATTATACATATAAATATAAAATTCTAAATTAAACTTTTCAAAGTCAAATATATGCAAAAATAAAAAATAAAAACAAAAGAATAAAAAAGAAGAATGCAAAACCATACAATCCTAACATGCTATGGTTTATTAAGAAATACCCTCAGTTGTCTATTAAAGGAAAGACTTACATCAAACTTTGAATTGATGGAAGGGTTAATTATACATATAATGAAATAAAAAGGTGGTATATCTTACCCTTTAATTACCAATTAAGATAGTACCATATTGTTAATGGAAAATAAAAAAAAAAAGTGAAGTGCCACAATTATGCTTGTAAGAACTAGTTACGTAGCTCATTTTATAGTTACAAAAGCTATGAAAAATCAACTAAAACAATTGAACAAATAAACACTAATGAAAAAAGTAATTAGCACTAACATTAGCAACAAATTGATAGCAACACTCTTTTTATTTCAAATATGAAAATAGTACATAAAGAGGAGATTTTTATAAGAGAAGGGGAAAAGAAATGAAGAATACAAGGGAAACAAGGAGAGGAAATTAATTTCAGGATTATCTTAGTTCCCAAAAGCTTGTCTTGAAAATTCTTCAAACTCTTTTTTACAGTTGAGGAGTAGAGTACTTGTGGCAAACAACTAGAATTCATCCCCGAAAGTAATCTTGGAGTTTTGTAGAGTTGGCATTTGCTTTTATAAAGTTGTTTTTGTTTTTTGAAAAGTTAGTAGTCACGAGCACTTTGTTTGAAACCATCAAAAATTGTTTTAGATATTTGTACAAGTGGTAGTCACAAACACTTCATTTGAAACCACCTAATTTTTTTATTCTTATTTTTTAGAGCATTCCAAAACAATTATTTTCATTATTTTGTAGGTTTTAAAGAGAAATGAGTTTATTCTTTTTGGAATGGGCTGAGGAATCATGGTCTGACGAAGTTTTTAATTGCAATAATTGTTGCATTATTGCAAAGTATTCATCTTAAGTATGGGCTATAATTAAAAGGGCTACTATATAGGATTTTTGTGTTAGAAATGTAATGTTTAAAGGTTTGGTTTGTAATGGTTGGGCTTGAGTTGGTTAGCATATATTGTCCAACTAAGTTTGTAGAACCAACTTTAACAACTTTTCAGGGATTTTAAATGAATCACACCATTTTGTTTTGAATTTTTTTTTTTTTTTGGATAAGAATAAGGGTATTATCTTAAGAGTGATAATCAAGATACCAACCATTAACCCCAGAAAGGAAAAATTTGGTGAGAAAAAGGAAAAGTGGGGGAAGTTTTTTTCGTTTATAGAGGGTTCATACTTGATGTTGAACAGGTTATAACTATCTTTGATTTTTGGGATAAGAGTATCAAAGGGAGAATCAAAATAGTCTCACTATTATTTGAACCAATTAGGGATTTTTATGGAATTTATTTTTGTATCAAAATAAAATGACCATAAGTGGCTACTCTTATTATTTTGGATAAGGAAGTATTATACCAGACTTGTTGATAATCCAATATAAAAAAGTTTGTCAATGGCTTATTTTGGTTTTGAAGAAAACAGGGAATATTTTGGTTTTAAAGAGATTAAACTTCCATTGTTAAGAAGGAATAATTTATAGTATATAATAGGTTAAGTAAATGGGATCAGTATGAGATTTTTTTAAGTAAAATTACTTAAATCTTGTTAACTCTATTATTTTAAGTACAATCATATAATAAGTTTATGGTTTGAAAAGGTCTTGAAATTTGAAATACCATCCAAGAGGAAAATTTTTGAGATGGTATTAAATGAGCCTTTATCATAGAACCTTAGTTCTATGGTAAATATGCTTTGAAATTGGGTTTTCAACTAATAGGTAAAAGAAGGTTTTGAAGATTTTTTTGAAAAAGAAGTTGAAGGTTTTGAGTTTAAACCTTTACTTGTATCTTCTTTATAGAGTTCTTATAAAGTAGACAAACCTTATAGGGTTGTCAATACATCTAGTTTGTTGTAGATAGTGTTTGTCCATTTTTAGACAAAGAGTTGGTTATCTGGAGATTTTGAAGATTAGGCTTCTTGGTTTGTAAGTTACTTAATCCAAATTTTTATGGGTTGGGTTAAGATAGGTTTTGGGACTAATTTATATTTTAAATTGGATGGAAGGTATAGGTTTTGGAGTGGAACTTGAACTTTCTATCAAAGAGTTATCTTTTAAGTTTTGTAAAGGAGCTTTGCCTTTATTTTTGATGTTGTGTTGGAGAAATTCTCTAGTTAGAAAATCTAGGATGGAATTACTTTCTCCTCTTATGTACTCAATTTCAAAATAAAAAATAAAAAGTATGGTTTGTCATCTGGTAAAAATATGTTTCGATGAATATTTTGAATATCTTTTTGTAAAATTTCTTTTGCAGATTTACAGTATATATGTAAAAGAAATTTTTAATTGAGTAAACCACTTTGAAATTTTCTAATGCATATGACAATAAATAGAATCTCCTTTTTTATGATGAAATAGCTACTTTGATAATCATTTTATTGTGTAAATGTAAATTGTATGATTTGTTCTTTGTCATCCTAGACTTGTTTAAGAATATCTTTATATCCTAAATTAGAGACATTTGTTTTTATTATTTTTGAAGTCGAAGGGTTTGTTAAGTGAAGACATGAAATTTCTTGGCCTAGGGTTTTAATTTGTTGAACAAGAATGATATATGAGGGTTTTTAAAAAGTAAGGGTTTTCTTGAGATAGTCATGTAAAGGTTTTGCAGTATGGTGAATGTTTGGAATAAAATGTAAAATATAATTGAGACTTCCTAAAAATCTTTGTAGTTGCATTTTTTTTGTAGTTTTTTCAAGAAACTTATCAGCAAAGGCCAAGGCTGTTTCAATAGAGTAATAGTTCTCTAAAAATTATAATGTCCACGGAGTCTTACTCTAGTTTGGAATAAAAATATCTTAGACTGAGATATCACAAGTCCATTGTGTTTAACTTCATAGAAAAGTGTTTGTAAATGTTTAAAATAATGTTTAATAATGTTTAAAAAGATTAAAACATTATCAATGTAAATAAGAAAAATTTTGAATAAAGCTGAAAATTTTCATTCATAATTCTTTGGAATTTTGAAGAGGCATTTTTCAAAACAAATGACATGATGTTCCATTCATACTATCTAAAAGAAACAGTAAAGACAATTTTATACCTATCTTTTAGATTAATGTGAATTTGTCAAAATTCAAATGTCATGTCGAATTTAGAAAATATATAGCAAAATGGAGTTTTTGTAACAAGTTTTTTTTGTTGGGAATAGAGTACATGATCCACTTAAGGGTTTTCTTGAGGTTTTGTAGTTGATAACTAACTTGAGAGTACTTTTTTCAAGTTCAGCTAACTTATTGATAAAAAAAAGTAACACATGAACAAGGTGATCTAGATTTGGAAATGACTTTCTTGAACTTTAAATCCTAAATTTCTTTTTTATAGTAGTTTTCTAGTTTTACACTCATTTAAATAGATTGTGTTTTTGTAGAAATTTGTTTTTCATCGAAATCTAGTTCATAGGATCAATTAACTATATGTTATTTCTTATTCCAAAAAGCATTTGGAAATTTAGAACGAAGCATTTTAGAGGGTTTTATAAGTTGAATGCTCTTTTTTCAGTTTTAATTGTAAAATCATTTTTGAAAATGTTGTATTTTGAAAGTTTGTAAATTTAATTATTTTGAATTTTTGGAATTTTCTAATTATCAATACCTTTATTGAAATCTTCTATAGTTATCTCCTTAATATTGACTATTTTATGATTGTTAGAGCCTTACAAAAATTTTCTCTAAAATTACAAGACCTTGTAATTGGTTTTGAATTCTATGGAGAAAAAGATTTTTTTGTAAATAGAAAAGGTTTTGTTCTTTAGTTTGAATGATTGTATTTATTTTGTTTTCATAAATGGAATGAGCTTTTATAAAATTCAAATTTCTAATTTTTAGCACTTCTATGAAAGGAAAATCAAGTTTTTGAGATTTTGTTTTGAAAAAAAATACCATTATAATTGACAATATAAGAGTTATAAGATTTATGAATGGTGTTTTTAAATTCACCATATGATTTCAACCAAAACAAAAGAAATTCTGATTTGAAAATGTTGATTTTAGATGAAAACAATGGTTTTGTTTGTAATGGTTATTTTTGAATTATTTGCAATTGAAAGTTTTGTATTTGTTTTTTCTTGAAAACGAGTTGGTATAATTCCCTATTTGATACAGTTCAAATCTATATTGGTATGAAAAAAGCAATTATATTCAGTTTGAAATCATTTGGAAAAATTAAAGTGATTTTGATAAAATATTTTCTTAAAAAGTCATTTTTGAAAAAGTTATATTTTAAAACTTTATAAATTTGATCTTTTTGAACTTTCAAAATTTCCTAATTATCGATACCTCTATTAAAATCTTCTATGGTTATCTCCTCAGTGTTAACTATTCTATGATTTTCAAACCTTTTTAGAAATTTTCTCTAAAATTGTAAGGTCTATAATTGGTTATGAATTTTTTAGAGAGAATGATCTTTTTATAAATATAAAAGGTTTTGTTCTTTGGTTTTAGCGATTGTATGTATTTTATTTTCATAAATAGAATGAGCTTTTATGAGATTAAAATTTCTAGTTTTACCCAATGCCAACAAAACCCATCATCTCCCTCACTTAGTTTGCTTTACTACATAAGAAATCTGGACTGTCTCTTTAACCATATATCTCCCACTACTTATCTTATCTCCATTTTTCTATATATCAAGCCATCAAGCATCATCTACACACTTAATAAATCCTCTGACTCTTTGTTTTCTTAATTATTATTTTCATTAAAAACCAATATTAAAAATTTAAGATTTCAAAACTAAACCCTAATAAAAAAAAGGAATATTTATGATGTTTTAATAATTTTATTTTTTAACTAATTTGAGCCCACTTGGCATATCACAAAAAGAGTTAAAAAAAAGCATGGACCTACCTTTACCATGTTATTTGCATCACTAATATGCTAGTATTGTTTAAGCTAATAATGGTGCCCCTTTTCTATTTATTTTTTAGTTGGATCATGTGAGGGCCAATATTTAGCTATCAATGAATGATATTATCCTACTACAAAAATGAAATTATATGTGTAACATTAAGACTTTGTAGTTATACATACCAAAAGATGTAGACAATTATAGGAATCTTATAAGTTATGTTATCCTTAAACTAAAAGTGAATAAGTGAGAAATGGTTATAATGGTTCACAAGGTAATGACACAACTCTAGGTGCTTCTAAACTAATTAGACATATATCACAAGGAAACCATAATAAAAGTTCTGACACTGAAGTTGGGGTTAACAACAATAAGAATAGGCATAATGGCTATTATAGAGGAGGAGAAGGTGGTGGCAATGGTGTAGATGGAGGTGGAAGTGGTGATGAAGACAATTTTGGATGGAGATGGGGTGAGTGTGAGGGTGGGGGCAATTGTAGAAGAAGAGAGGGGGGAAAGGGAGGTGATGGTAAAGGTAGGTAAGGATAGAGAGGAAGTGGGGGTGGCTAGTACAAAGGAGGATGTAATAGGAAAAGAAAGGATGAAGAAGGAGGAGGAGAAGGAGGAGGGAAAAGGCATTAAGAATAACTAAGTCTGAGTGTATAAAAAGAGAGTTTTCACAAATAAAGAGGATTACAAGATAAGAGAGTTTAAATAATACATGAGAGATGGAAGATGTAAAAGCATGTAGTTAGATTGCCAACTTCACTATAATGAACCTTGTTTATATGACTACTAATACATGTACAAGGCTTATTGCAAATGCTCTTGATTTGCTAACTACTCTTTCAACTTTCAACCATTAAATTTTGGAGTCTCAATGATCATGATGGAATAATTTTTCATTTTGGATGTTTTATGCTAATAACACTCTAATATGGGTGTGGCATTAAGTGAGATAATGATCTTTAGGAAGAGTAGTAAACAAAAAAACATGTTGTTTTATAAAAAGTAAAGTGATGCTTTTTAACTACTTTTGCATTTGGATGTATGGACCTTTTGTCATTTTAATCCATTTGATATTGGATGTTATTTTCTAATTTTTCTATTGACATCAAAGGCCATTTGTTGTATGAAAATAATTTTTTAGACAAAAAAAAACTTCTCCATTTTTTGCCATTTTTATGTAAGTCCATTAGGGTTTTGAAAGAGAGAGAGCAACAAAGTAACCATCATCATCGCACCTTACTAGACATCTCATCATACAACTCATTAGATGTCTTGTCAACTAGCATTTTCAATTTTTTCATTTTGTTCTACTTGAAATAAAAAATAAGAATATTTAGTTATGAATCTTTACAATCCACAATAAATTCTTACTCACTTACATGTTTTACCTTAATACCAAACCATTTTCATCTTTTCTTACTCTATAGCCTATGTTTGTTTCCTAAGAAAAATCCAAAAAATAATATGGTAAAAAAATTCTCTTTGCTTTTTCTTTTTGGGCTTAAATACTAAGGAAAACTAACCATACAAAAAAAAAAGTCAACTCTCATCTTATTTTATCTTATTATGGTTGGCTTTGTAAGATGTATGCTTAATACTTTCACTTTAATATCAGGTAAGACATATAAGAGATTTTTTTATTTCCAAAAAAAAAATTATTTTGTACTCAATTATCCTTTCAAATGGGTTTGATAAGTTTATTTTGGTTATTTTAAAGTGGCAATTTGAGTTATTTAAATTTAATATTAGCTCAAACCATATTTACTTTATTTATTTATTTCAACTAAAGAGTGGCTTTTTTTAATGGTTTTGAGATTATATTTTTTAGTATTTATAATACAAAAATCTTATTTTTATTGTCTTAAATTTAATGTTTGATTCTAATTTCATTACAAAGATTTTACAATGCAATCATAAGATCCTCCTTAGCTCATAAATGCAAGCATATATGTTGAATGAAAACAAATAAAGAAAAGGGCCACTTTTAATTCTTTGTTCATATTTTATAATTTCCTACATTTTAGGAGGTTCTCGTTGGGAAAATAAGAGAATTCAAAATCGAAGAAAAATTCATGTAGAGTTAAAGTAACATTCTTGCAAATTTGACATCACTTTTCAACCCATAATCTTAAAATATTAGATTTATAGGTCTTTCTCATTTATATGTTATTTACTTTTTCTTTTACTTTTAATATGAAATTTTTTAATTATATAACTCACACTTAAAATTTTAATAATTTTAATAATAGTATTAGCATTTTCTTTCATAAATACATTTTGATAGAATATTAATAGGTCTTGACCATTTATGTTTTTCATTGACTCTAAGTTTTCTTTGATAAAAATTTATAATTTTTTGAATATGTGTACTACAAATGAAAAAGTATTTTTTAACAAATTTTAATTCTCACTGAAGTACTGAAGAGGAAAATAACCTTTTAAGAAAAAATTTTTCTCAACAAATATTTTTTACAGACAAGTTATTTTCAAGAAAAATGTGTTTTTTAAGTAAAATATTAAATTTACTTTTTTTTTTAATTTGATTGGTTTAACCGTTTATTTTAAACCTCTTAGATTCAAGTCCAACAAAAAAACGAAACCTTAAAATCACATTCTAAAAAATTTGTTCCTCATCAAATGCTTAAGCCCAAGCCCATAGATCAATTAGCATGCTAGACTGGGCAGACCTATTGTAAAATCTTCGAAAAAGGCAACATTGTAGATGATCGAGTTCATAACATCTTGGTTGAAGGTTTCCAAGAGTTTTAAGTACATAAAATAGACACAAATAAGTATACAAAATATAAGTGAGAAGGGTACGATGTTAAACCTCTACTGTATTTTATAAAACAAAATACTTATTGAAAGGTCAAATCCCAATCAACCCTTAACAGGATTTTTGTCTAAGTACAAGCTTTAGAATACTTTTCACACTTGCTTCTTGTCCTTTTTTATATAAGGTCAAAAACTTTTGTAAATATGTTTCAAGTCCCCATATTCAATTAGAACAAATTGTAATTTCAATTTCTTTCTTTTTGAGTGGGAAAAGGAACAAATAAACAAGCACATTAATTTGTAGGTTACATGGTGGCACGATATTGTCATGCATAATAGCGGACAACCACTTTTACTTTTGGGTTTTGGGCATCTTTTATTTTAATCTATTTAAAGTCGGCTTTTCATTCCTGATTTTTGTCATTGACCTTAAGGTCCAATAATTAAATATTATATAATTTTTTTTAATGCAGGGTCCTCGCATTGGAATCTTTTTTATTATACAATTTTGTTAATTATAAAATTATTCATTCAAATAATATTTTTATTTCAAAATTTGTTATATTTGCTTGCTTAAAAAAAGAAAACTTCACCCCCCTTTTTTTTTTTCCTTTTTCGGGATAAATGTGTGATCAGGTCACCAACTTTATTGATTTTGTGACTTTTAAGTCATCAACTTTTAATTAGTCTAACTTAAGTCTCCAACTTTTAAAAATGGGTCAACATGGGTCTTTTGTTAAACACTATTAAATAATATCTGTTATAGTACATGTGGCATCTAACGTGGGAAAGTAAAACCAAGGTGGAACCTATTTTTAGCTGACTTGATTATCTCTTGTTTTCTGTAGCAAAATGAAAAAATCAACCAGAAAAAGAAGCTTTGACTGCGAAAACAAAAATTAATTTTCACCAAAAACACACTTCGCAAAAATTAGACTTCTCAACTTTCCTATTCCCCTTCCCAAAATTCTCAAACCCAACCAAGAACCTTAGATCAAAAAAATTGTGAAATTGATCGGAAAAAAAAAAAGGTAAAGGAAGATAATAGAGTAAGTGTTGAATAATTAGCTGGGAAAAATCTTAAGAGTGGAGTGTAACATTTTGATTAATTGGGTGGTCGAGGAAACCCACCATAAGGTGGATGGCATATTTCAATTCATGTTAAGAAAGAGTTGTGAGAAATTGGAATTTTGCAATTTCTCAATGCAAATTAGTTTCTTATTTATTTTTGTAGTTGTCCTCTCCTTCCAATCAATTTTACAATTTCCGATGACTAAGATTCTTCATTGGGTTTAGAAATTTTGGGAGAGGGAAAAAGGAAATGGGGGAGAGTGGATTTTAAGAAAATTGTAATAAAATCTCCCCTTTTATAATTGATTTTTGGTTTCACTACAAACAGAAAAAGATAGCCAAATTAACATAAAAATGGGTCACGTTGTGGGACTCATTTTCACCGTGTTGGATGTCATGTGTATTCTAATAGACATCAATTAGTAGTGTTTAATAAAAGATTCACATTGACTTGCTTTTAAAAGTTAGAAACTAAAATTAAACTAAATGAAAGTTGGCGACATAAAGTTACAAAATTCATGAAATTGTTTACACAACTATGGACTTAACCCTGTTCTATTTTGTCGGATCAATCGGCCTATGTAGCCCATTGTTAAAGGGCTATGCAGCAAACGCTTGATCGCAGAGGCTAAATTGAAACTAACTTGTACTTGGACACTTCATGAGCAAAGGTCGAAGGAGTTCGTCTATCCTGATCGACATCACAACGCACGGCATGTCGTCTACTTGATGCAGCAGCAGCAGCAGCCAATTATGAGCTATGACATCTTGGTGAACGGAACCGTCAATGACCTTCTTCTACGCACCATTTGTAATTTCAATCGCATGTCTAAAGCCCATTCTAGCCCTAGTGTTTCAACGTGGATTATGGTCCTCTTATTTCAAGTTTTTTTCGGCCTGCCATAGACAAATAAAAGCACGTAAAAGGCTGCGCTGCAATCAGGAATGTAAACGCATGTTTCCAAGTTATACGGATGTCACGGCTAATTACTTTTCCACAGTAACTATATTTATACGACCAAAATTACTTTCTTCTATATATGAGTTAAATTGTAACTAATCCATTTGTAACATACTCTTTATAGTATTTTTTTTTACCGAATCCATAAACATTTTCGCCAAAAAATCGAAACTCCTCTTACCTATTTCTTATAATATTGTCTATTATAAAGTTATTATTTTTTTTTTTAAAATAACCTGTAAATCACTTATATTTATATTACTTAATCCCACGTCAACTTTTACGTACTTTAACGTACAGGTTAAAATACACCATTAGATAGGACTTTAAATGCTTCAATCTCAAAATACATGGTGAACAGGGAAGCGCATCGCAATTCGATGAATTTTTACGACAAAAATACTCTCTGTTAAACAAAGTAATTATAATTTTTAACCATATAAAACACTTACTTTTTCGGGGATTTTTTAATTTTATCATAGCTTTTCGTTTTCTCTCGAGACTCACAACGTGAACCGAAGACAAAACCAAGACATGTTCGACTCTCAAAATCAATTTCACCCACCTATAAATTTGTCATTGTTTATCTATAAACAAAACCCTAGTGGTCGTAGAGATGCTCTGCCACTGTTCTGTGAATCTAAACAAGGCTTGTTATATTCTAGGATGCCATCGAACGCCGAGTCCTAGATACCATAACCTCCTATGTGAAAGATCCGTTTCAATCCTTTAACAAAATTTTCCATGTTTCATTCCTATAGTCCAATCACAACTATATGTAGCCTTGTTGTCTTCCATACCAGCGTTTTACAACCTGGATTTCAGATTTTCCATAGCTTTCATTTTAAAGTTCCCATAGAACTCCATAATTGGCTTCTGTCATGAAAACAACCAAAGTTCACACAAAAATACAAAAGCAACCATAACTGGTTCTCAGCTAATAGCAGAAAGTTGTTTTTTGTTTTTTGTTTTTTTTTTTAATTTATTGAGTTATTTATTTAATTCAAGTTTATCTCACCAATTTGTTGTATATAAAAAAAAAATGTCAATGAAAAGTCAATCCTTGCTAATGCAATCTTCTGTGACAGCCAAGATACGGAAGACAGTATGGAGTAATAGGGCCATACATATCTTTTGTGATATTTGTTTGCGAGCTATTAGGAAAGGAATAAGGAATAAGACCAAGAACTCATTTTGACAAGAAGGGATGAGTTTATGTGATTGAGAACTTTCAAAAAGAATCTGGACTTAATTTTAACAAAGCTCAGTTGAAGAGCAAGTGGGATGGGATAAAGAAAGATTGGGAGTTGTGGAAAGATTTGCTAGGAAAAGAAACTGGCTTAGGTCAAACTATTGCGACCCGGTGGGATGAAAAGATCGAGATTATAAGAGCCTTTCTCTTTTTTTTTGTGTGTGGAAAAAAACAAATGATCCAAAAGCTTTAAGAAATTATTATGCTGAGAAGTAATCAAATGAAAGTGTCTGGAAATTCATCAAATCGAAACATTTTTGGTGCATCGAAATTAATCATCATATTTAGTAATATTTCGAAGGAGCTGCAATTTGAATTTTTAATATAACCTAAAAATTTTGAAAATGTTGTTCTTGGGACCAATTAGACTAAACTCGATTGGCTTATTAATCTAAGACAATTGAAATAATCAAATTGACTAAAATTTGACTTGTACCCCTATAAATCAATTTCATTCACTGAATTACGATATGCCCAAATTACAAATGATTAGAGTTTATTCCTTTAATAATCATTAAAGAAAAAAAACTAATACATGATGTTATCTCAGTTGTTAAATTTTACCTCATTATCATTATTGTGCAATTTCAGCTTTTAAAATTTCCAGCTTAGACTAACTGCCCTTAATTCCAAAAAAAAAAAAAAGATCACAATTAAAGGGTATAAGTCAAGTTTAGAAGCATATGTGTTTATTTTCTGACAAAAAGTTTGAGGGGCTCATAGAAAAGAAGAAAAATAAAAGTGTTAAAAAACTATTAACAAATTGAGGTCTAGAGCTGGAAATCATTTAGTCATTCATCAAAGTTTTACATTTTATATGGGGAAGTGGAGGCCTTATTGCTCAAATTTTATTATCATATCTCACTGATTTATGTCTTGTACAAGACTCCCTTTGCCTGTTCGGCGAATGCATGAGTGTAGACGTGCCTAATATTGTTAAACAAGTGTTGTACGAGACATAAATGAGGTAGAGAAGTAGTTGTAAGGGAACTGACTTGTAAACTAATCAAACTGTCCATATCTGTCACGAGCATTCTCCTCGCCGTCCCTTTGGAGACCTTCGATCAACTGCATGTTCCTTGCGAAGTGCTATGAGTTATGAGTCGCTCTCCTTGTCCAATACGTATCTCAATGCAGCTATCTAGAAGAGATTTTTGTCTCTCCAGTGATGACTACCCGGGCTATGATAATTCATTTTCTTTGGGGACCAGCTTATGCAAGAGAGACTGCGCCGCCGCTGAGGCACCGAATACTAGCGATAGAATTACTGGAGCAAGCACACATGGGTTGGAATGACCCTTTTGCTGGAGGCAACAGTCCACGGTTTTGGGCTATGTCCATTGTCCACTAATTGATATTTCTGTTTTTATCTTCCTGTTGCAACTTGCAATCAAATGATATGATACTGTTGTGTGTGTGTGTGTGTGTGTGTGTGTGTGTGGGGCACGTATCATATTAAGTTCATTTAGATTCGATTTTAGAAAATTTAAAACGTAGTCCTCAACTCAACTTTGTATATTCAATACTTTCTTCTCAAACTTCTCTCAGTAAGAATCAAATTTGATTGGCATGCAAAGGGTTGACTAAGACCAACTTTTATGGGTCGAGATAAGAGGGCATCAGATGATGGGACCTTTTTGTTTTTTTTTTTTTTTCACGATCAAGGATGGCGGGACTCGTTCGCATCGGACAAAGCTAGTCTTAAATGAATGCAACAAGAAACAACTAGCATTCTTCTTCCCCACCAAACAGACGAACTGAAGTAAAGTTGACTGGCAGTTGTTTAAACGGTTCGACATAAACATGTTAAACAGGTCTGGGGATGTGAGCTTAAGGTGACTCATTTTAAATTCAGATCCTTTACGAGTTCAGTCATTTTTCGGTTCGAATCAAATCAGAAACCTCCCGCTCCCGACACGAGCAAGCCGTTGGCTTGGCTGCTTCCGCATCAGGGTGTTGGATCTTGGAAGTTGGAACCAACCCGACATGCTGTGCTTCTGTGACAGGAAGCGCGTGCACGCGCAGTTTTGTCCGAACACGTGTCAGCTCCGCGGATGCTGCAACACAATAGGAGGAAACCTGCGGCTCCCACTTCATTAAAGTCAGTCTCTGACGTGTCATTGACGATCTCCCTCTCACCTGACGTTTCCATATAAGATGACGCCGAATTCTTCCTCAACCTGTCTCCTATCAATCTGTAGAGATCGCGATCCTGGTAAGTTTCATTGTCATTCGACTCTATTTCCGTGTCTGCTATTGCTTTTGCGTGTGTTGATATGCGTAGTAAGATGAATAGAAGACAATCGTTTCTTTTCTGTGACGGGATTTTATTTTTATTTAATGAATATATATGCACAGCTTGTCTCGTTCCAATAATTAATAGAGAATATGCCGTTTATTCCGCCAACAGCTCATCTTCTCATTGCCCCTGTTGGTTATATGGCTCTGTTGTCTGGGCTGGCCATAGAAATCCGTGTTTCTTTGTGAGAGAGAGTTTCAAGATCTGGTCTTGATATCTAATTGATGTTTTCTTGTTCGTTTCTTAATTTGGGTTGTTGGGTGTTGAACAAATGACGAGCTTGGATGGTCTTTGTGGTATTCATTTTTAAGTTGGGTGAACGGGTGCGCGTTTTTTTTTTTTTTTTCTTTTTTTTATTTGTGATTTTTGTTTTATTAGTACCGTTCTAAAAAGCATCATGATTTTAACTGGTTATCAATTATGTGTTGAATAGTAATGTGTTTTTTGTTCTGATTGGATAGCTGTGTTGGGGATATTGAAGGCTAATAAGCGGGTTGAATTCACAGGATTTTGGTTTTTGGCTGATAGAACCTCACAACCTTGTGGGGTTCTTCCCCATGCTCTGAAGTTATGACTGAATTTTGAGACTTTATGTTCCGGTGAGCTAAGATAAATAAGATGTATGCCGTGGGAAGGCTAGGCAGCTATATCTCTGGAGGCTTGTACACTGTCGCTGGCCCTTTTCATCTTTTTGGTGGAGCTGTGGATGTAGTTGTTGTTGAACAGCCAGATGGAAGCTTCAAATCCTCGCCTTGGTACGTCCGGTTTGGGAAATTTCAAGGGGTTTTAAAGGCTAAAGAGAAGGCCGTTAACATTAGTGTTAATGGAGTTGACACAAATTTCCATATGTATCTTGATGAAAGAGGGCAAGCTTATTTTCTCAAGGAGGTAGAAGGAGAAGAAGAGGATTCTCCATTATATCCTTCCTCTTCTAGTGATGATATGGATGGACTATCCCAGAAAAACATGAGGCAAATGAGGTCTAAAAATTACAGTGATTATGCTAATAAGTCAAACCTAGGTTATCAAATTGATGGAAATAATGGGAAGGCTGTGGCCAGGACAAAGACCTATCGGTCAAGGATACTGGGACTTGCCTTTGGACGGGGATCTATGAGGAAGGAACATTACCAAGAAGGAAATGATGACAAGGCCATGGTAAGGATAAGTTCATGGGATCGTGCTGAGATTGCAGCCAACCTCTTGGAGGTGCGGTGGTCTACAAATCTTGCCATTTCTAGGTGCAGGAAAGATGATGCTGTGCTGTTTTCTGTTTCAGATACTTCAGATGTCAAGGCCGTTGAAGATATGCTGAATAATGATGAAAAAGACCAAAATCAATCGTCTTTACCTGACATAAGAGAAGCAAGTTTGGATCATTCTATTTTGTCAGAACCCACAGGTTCCTGCACTGTGAAAGTTGGGACCACTTTTCAGTCTGGCTTTGAGGGGCTGGAATGCTCTATTGAGGAAAGTAGTGTACACATGCAGGGTTTAAGTACCAAGGAAAAAGTTGTTAAAGATTCCATAATAGGTGAGAGTGTTTTGGAAGAAAAATGTGAAATGATATCTGAATTACCAAGGAATATTGATGAACCTATGTTATGGAGTGTTATTCATAATGACAATGCTGAGGGTGTTATTTCTATGGTAGTTACACCAGATTCACAAATTCCACAGTTGCCTGAAGCTTGCTCGAGTGAGAGGTCTGATGAAGAAAAGGCTTCTGAACAAGGAGAAGTGGCTCTAGCTAGTTTTGACAGATGTGGGGAAGAAAGTGGATCTGGCAGGGCTCAGGCTTTCATGCTTTGCGAAACACTGGAGACGTCAACAATAGGAACAGAAGGTAAAAATAAAGAAACTCGTGAAACACTGCACCCTGCTAATAGAGGGCCTACAAAAATCTTGGGGGATGAAACTTTGCATGCAACAGCTGAACTACTTCTTGAGGCAAATCTTCGACAAATGCCTGTTTATTACTTGCAAAGGCATTTCTGAACTCTTAGTAATTGAAGCCAAATCAAAGACATTGAAAAGTTCAAATTGTAGGCTTGCAAGCAGTCACTTTTTTTTTCTTTTTGGTGCTTTGCAAGTTGAGCAACTACTAGACCATATTACCAGCCCATCTGAGAATTTTTAGAAAGATGATATTATTCCTGAACATGTGCAATGTGTTATCCTCTTATAACAATTTAATAGTGCCAAAATTCAACAATATTTATTCTGCTCTAAAGTATTGTGTGTTCTCCCACATCAGGGAGACAAGTTAAATGTTACTTTGCTGAGTACAGTACCATGGTTTTTCCGACTTCCTAAAGAAAAATAGCACAGTATTGTGCCTTGAGCTCCAATGGCTTGTTGCATATGTTTTGTCATTTTTCCTTTATAAGCTTTTTTTTTTCCTTTTTATCATTGGTTGTTCTTTTTTCTTCATATTGTGGCTCAGAACAGCATCCTATTGAAGTTGTTAAGTTGCAGAAAAATTCTTATTATTTTGAAGTTGCCCAAAGCTGGGGTGGCCAAAGTGGTCTTGTCAGCTTTATAAATTGCTGATAAGCCAAATTTGGCTTAGGTTCCCATGTTTCTGTGGGGATGTTGGCAAGCTTCTGCTTATGTATTTCTGCAGAGTTGAGGTTCAGCATGATGACATTTTTCTGTTTATCGCTTGAACGCTTCCTGGACTCTAATTTAATCTTATTCTATGATTGATGCCTACTTAGTTTTTAAGACTATGTTGACCCTGAGGTATTAGAAGGTTTCCATCTGGATGCTATTTATCAGAAAGCTGAGACTATTGAGGCTGAAATGGAATACATAGAAGCTTGTGATGATTGTTCTCAAGCAAAAAAAGCCATGTGGTTGCATCAATGGCCTTGATAAATTAAACCTTGAAAAGCTGCCATATGAATCAAAATTGTATGCTCAAATGTCACTGTTACCCTAATATTTGTTTCAGTTGAAGGAGCTACAATGGCAGAGAATATCTGCACCATTGAAAGTTTTAGCAACTCAGATCATGGAAGTCAAAATGAGAAGCGTGAATCTGCTGGTGACTTTGTACAATTTAATGGAAACCGTGGCTTGAAAAAAGCATTAAGCACACAAGAGTTTGAAAGTCCAGAGGATGAACATTTCCTTTTCAGTGATCTTGATGAACACAAACTCAGAGAAACTTGGTGCGAGTCAAATTTATCTGTTGGCAAAGATAATGAAAATCATTCCTTATTCCATCTACAAGGCATTAGAGATGGGTCAAGCCCTGCAAATAAGGAAGCTTGTTCCTCCCCAGACCAGTCTGTTCAAGAGGATCGATTGGACAATCTTGGCAACTTAATAGGAAATTTGGATGCATTGTCAAAACCCATTGAAATTCCCAAAGTCGGTGGTGTTGCTCGTGCAGAAGTTGAACAGCCTGCAAAATCATTACCCATTATGTGGTCCAGCATGGAAGGTCTGGATAGGCTTAAACTCCATCATCCTTTAAGTTGTTCGCTAGATTCACATTCCAAATCACGGGAGTGGACCAGTGATTGGAGAGGCAAGCAACCTAATATAACTCTAGATGCAGACAATGAAAACCAGTCATCACGGGAGTGTTCTGATGAACAAGATACTCATGTTTTAGAGGGTCACCAAAATGGTGCTGGCACTCGTGGTAAGATAATTTGTATATGGACAAAAGTTCCCTTTCCTTTAGGCCTTGGTTAATTCTTGCTACAAAACATTTGATTTTTCAAGGCAAAGTAGTAGTCAGTTCTCAAAATAAGTGTTGATTAGTAATGACAAGCATTGCCATGAAAATAAAAGTTTATATTTCTGTTCAGTTAATTTTTTTTCTTTACATCCACTTGGTAGTTTATTTTATTTATAAAATAGTCATCAATCCTAAAAATTGAGCATTTGCTTTAGTGATTTTTATAGGCATTTAAATGCTTCTTATGTTGAAATAAAAAAGGACTGTCACTGGAATTATGCTTTAACAAAATATATTTCTTTTCTAAGACATGTTGTCTAAAGGTATGGGAACTCAAGAATTTGGCACTGAAAATATGGTTACAGATGGATTAACTTATGCCCCATTTGTGAAGAATGATAGGGCTGTTGCTAGAATCTGATTGTCATTACATCCCATGGGATGTAGCTGCTCCTATTGTTTTAGGAGTGTGTTTGGAAATTTTAGCATATTTGAACCAAAAGGCATGATTCCAGTTGATTAAGCTGAGAAATATGTTGTAGGGGAGCCATCAAAAGCAGTTGTTGATTCTGATGGAAACTGGAGACTTCAGCCGTTCTCTCTCAAAAAATCAAGGTCCAGAAAGACCACACAGCCACTTCTACATGATTCTGAAATCCCTAATTCTGAGACTGCGTTAGACATCAATATTAATGAAGAGAGAGACAGTAATGTGCCTAAATCCAAGGGCAGGAGAAAGATGGTAAAAACAAATACTCCAACATCTGAACAGCTGGCATTGTTGAATCTGAAGGAAGGGAGCAATACAATAATTTTCACATTTTCTACTGCAATGCTGGGGGAGCAGAAGGTCATTCTTCATTTCATTTAGCATTCACGAATCATCATCTAGCAACAATTTTTAAGTGTTCTCATTTATTTTTGCATTTTCTTTATCCCTTCTGTTTATGCCTTTCCTTTCAAGCATCCCTTAAAGTCATGTCACTTAACAGGTTGATGCTAGAATTTATTTGTGGAAATGGAACATTCGTATAGTGATCTCAGATGTTGATGGGACAATTACAAAGTAAGTTTTGAAAATATCATTGACCCACGAAGTTCTTTCTGAGTATGTATGTTCATTCTAGCTTCAACTGATTACGGATGGAAATTTCTTGCACATGATTTAGTTGTATTTCTTGCATAATGTTCATTAATATGTTGGGACTTCATCAGACTGCTAAAGTTAAGTTTTCTCTCTAGACTTCTAGATGTGTAAAATGTGAATTTTCAAGACGCACTACTATTTTCATTAAAAGAGTTTCTTCTTTTCGAGTGCCTTTTGTACTTGCTGAGTGGGAGATGGAGTCAACTGCACTATGTGGAGTTGTGGGCACTCTTTGAAACAACAAATTAGATACTGCTCTTATTTTTTCATTTGTGTAGTTTTGCTTTCCAGAAGGATGGGTTTCTACTAGAAATATTTGAGTTGCTCCATTGTACATTGTTATTGCAGATCAGATGTTCTAGGTCAGTTCATGCCTTTGGTAGGGGTAGATTGGTCACAAACAGGAGTGGCACATCTGTTTTCAGCCATAAAGGTTTGTGGCATTTATTTTGTGCACTTATGGTATATGCCAGAGTAGTTTTATGTCGACAGTTGAGGTACTATTTAGCATTGCTGCTCATCATTTCCAAAACTATAGAAACCTTAAAACTCTATTTGAGGGTGGCAAAGGGATTATTAACTGGAGTATTTTTTTTTGGCTCTGGAGAGTCAAAATGCTGAAAATTTATGTGTTGCATACAACTTTGATAATGACTATTAAGGACTTCATCACATCATATGGATAACAAAATGTCCTTCCTTTTGATTCAGGATAATGGGTACAAATTGCTTTTTTTGAGTGCACGTGCAATTTCTCAAGCCTATGTAACTAGACAATTCCTTCTCAACCTTAAGCAGGTGAAGTCAAACTTAATTGCTATTTGGAGCTGGAAACATCTGAAAGTTTTTCTTTAACAGAGCTATGTTCTGTCATTTGTAGGATGGGAAGGCTTTACCCGATGGTCCCGTTGTTATATCCCCTGATGGACTTTTTCCATCACTATTCCGTGAAGGTAAATCATATATTAGTCATCTTTGTAATTAGTCCATGCAACTGTGCATTCTGTTTCTGCCGATGCATAGTCTTACACAACACTTTCTTTTAGCCTTTTGCAAACGTTGAACTTTTTCTTGTGTAAGAGCTTTCTTTATAATGTGTGGACTAATCATCTTTACTTTGCTGTCAGTCATTAGAAGAACTCCTCATGAATTTAAGATCGCATGCTTAGAGGTTAGTTCTCTATTAATACTTACCTTGACATATTTAATACTTGCCACTCTGTGCCTTGTTGATTGCCTATGGTCTAATTAATTTCCCATGTGTTAGATTTGTGTGCTTCTGGTGTACTACATCTGGTTTTTATTTCTCTGTAGAATGAAGGATTCTTAATTTTTAGGTGATTGTTCAGTGAGGAGTTCATTGTTTAACAAACATCACCTTAGCGTATATTTGGACCATATATGTTATAAGATTGTGTTCATGTATCTATTGATTTCATGACCTCATTCCTTGGTTACGAAACCCATGTGCGCACTATCAAAAGGGGATTGCATTTTTTTTTTTTTTGGCATTCTTCTTTGGGAAAGGTTGATGGTCAACATTATTGACTACACTCATGGCCTGCATGACATCCACAAATGCATCGAGAGAATACTTGCATGCATAAGTGCTATGATATTTGCATCAAATGAATCATAACTTGCATTTCATGTATAAACTCATTGTAAAATGAGGGTCATTTTCAAATAAATTTTTTACAATGACTAGCTGATACAAATATTTATCATTTATTTTATGAAATTATTCAATTGATTCGTACGTGAATGTCACCATGGGCCATGAGTGGTTAAAAAGGCTGGCCATATACTAGAGCCTCTGAATTTTCTCAATTTCAGGACATCAGGGCATTGTTTCCCCATGACTACAACCCATTCTATGCTGGCTTTGGGAATAGAGACACTGATGAAATTAGCTACCTTAAGGTTGGCATCCCCAGAGGGAAAATCTTCATCATTAATCCCAAGGTATCTGGGGAACTTCATGTCTAGATGACGGACTCCCGAATTGCGAGTCATACCATTGTCCTAGAAGTGTCCTTCTGATGGCTTATTTTTGCAGGGTGAGGTTGCTGTAAATCGATGTGTAGATACAAAATCGTATACTTCACTTCGTGCTCTTGTGAATGACATGTTTCCACCTGCAGCATCATCCGAGCAGGTTTCATTTTGCTGCCTTATTTGCTTCTTATTTTTCCGGCATAATTGGCACCCTTTTGGGCACCATCTGTCCTGAGTTGGATCTCAGCTTTGGTTTTCTTTTTTTCGGTCATTGAGAGCAGGAGGACTTCAATACATGGAATTACTGGAGATTGCCACCGCCTGTAATTGATAGTTGAAGATGTCCGCTAGATATGATAGTTTAGCCCACCGTCCCCGGGGACAAATGTGTTCAGCAAAATGAACTGTACGGGTCATTAGCCTTCATTAATGGTACAAGAGCTTAAGGCATAAAAAAGGACTTTGTTTCAGACTATCGTTTTAGTTCACTGTTAAAGGATAAATCTTGGACGCTTCCCAGGATTGTGTAATGCATAAATCTGCTAAAAGAATTTTCTTCAAACAAGAAATCAGTTGTTATGTGGGAGCAGTCTTGATATGCACAGGTCTGGCTATGTTACACTAGTTCCTTGCAATCATGTTCTGCGGGGCACCTATGCTTCTGGTCTAGAGTACGAATGTTTCTAGTTTGAGGGGCCTACATTAGACGTGTATCTGAAGCCACCATGCGAAATCTGCAAGGTCATCAGAGCCGATTAGTCTATATATTCCCTTTTTTGTTTTCTTCATCGTTACAGGGGATAGAGAGAGAGAGAGAGAGAGAGAGAGAGAGAGAGCGAGAGATGTCCATAGTTTTGTGGCCGCTAAATGCGATCACAGAACATTTCGGATGTTTCCCTTAAAAAAAAAAAAAACTAGAAATAGATTACAGAAAAATATATAAATAAAAATTATTAAAATATAATTAAGATTATATGACACTCATTATACTCTTAGTTGAATAGTACTAGTTACAATTATTCATACTTTTATATCCTACCATACAATTTTTGGAAAAAATTTAGATGCCCATAAAAGTAGTGATTATAAATCATCATAAAAATTTTTTACATTATTTATAAAATATTTTATATTATATTAATATTTTATATATTATATAAGATAATTTTATATAATATAAAAATTTTTTAGAATTATTTGTGACCATTATATTTATGATGATCTAATCAAATTCTTATTTTTCTAGGTCAAGATCTTTTACTTTTGGATGAAACCCAATTGATCTACCTAAAAATTTGAGTAATGATATAACATATGGTATAAGATTGTATTGTAACATAATCCATCATTTAATTTTGGTTGAAATTATTAATAAAAAAATTCCTAAATTATCGAAATAAAATCTAATGTGATCATAAATCATACTTGTCCCTCTATTTTGTATATTAAGATGAATGCAAGTCTACAATCCATATATATATGCTAACTTATAACATAGGTATGCCACATTTTCTTTTTTCCTCACTTATTTTAGCATATATAATTTATCTTATAATTACTTTTGATTTTCTTTGTTCAAAACCTTAAATGTAAAAGATGAGTAAACTTTTAATTAATAGTTAAAATTCTTCTTTTTTCTTAAAATATGTCTAAATTATTACTAATAAAATGAAAATTGAATGTTAAAATGGGCATTAGTATTAAAGATTAAGGAATACTAAAAAACTTTTAAGATGTAACGTCTCACACAGTATCTTATGTATACAAATAATTAGTAATTAATGTATTAATATGTACTTCTTGAATTTCATCCATTACCTATAATTAGTCTATTAAGTATAACATTTGAGCTTTTAGAATTCTTACTTCTTAGTATTTTTCAGGAATATATAAGACCATTAAATGGATGAGTCAAAATTAAAGTGGTTCTATCGAACCAAAAATGACATAAGAGAGAAATTCAAAAATGACATAAGAGAGAAATTCGAAAAAGGCAAATTTTTTTCATGGAAAAGAAAATATAAGAAGTAATTAGAAGAAGATTACATGTTAGTCTTTATGGTTAGAACTTAGAAGAAGAAGTAGCAATGAAAACCACAAAGAATTTCAACAATTGGAAAAGATGGTTGGTGAAAGAAAGCAATCCTCACGACTTCACAAATCTCCTTCTCTTTTTTATAAGTTTGATTATTTTTGTAATTGGATTTAATAGAAGAATAATTTTATTTTTATTTCCTTTTTGTTCTTAATGGTTATTGTTGTTTGCATAAAAGAATTAATTGACTAGTTGTCCATGGAATAACTAATTGTTCTTTTGTAGGAGTTACAATGGGCTCTATGTGTATTTTCTTATGATGAAATCATTGAGGGACAAAAAGAAGATCTATAAGGACTATAGATTTTAGAATATCTAGCAATATGTTTTCTCTCCAAATAGGTTTGTGAATACTATCAATATATTTAATAAAGTGTTATTAAAATTAACAATGTTGTATTATACATGTTGATTGATACTTAAGCCTAATTTATAAGCATGACAAAGCTAAATATTCCTATATGTCATCTACGATAATATATTTTATTATTTCTTAACTAAAAACATCATCTACATTTGTTTTTTAAGTGAGTGTGTGTGTAAACATAATCAATATCAAAGTTTATTTAAATCATGTGTAGTGCAAGTTAGAGAGCTAGTTTAATTACCAATAATGTAAATTAACTACTAAAATTGAATTATCCTTAACAATTAATTTTACCTCTAAAATTTCTAATAATCTTGGTTATTGATATATACGTCACCATTTACTAAAACTTGTAATTCTTAATAAACTATTATAGGTAAAGTGTTCTATTTAAGTGAATTCAATCTTCTACAAATAGAAGACATAAATTGAAGTGTTTATGACTACTTTAGGTGATTAATTATGTTATAAATTAGACCTAATGTTTATAAAAATTAAAAGTATGAAGAGTCAATTAAATAAAATAAAAAGTTTGGGGGTATAAATGAATATTTTCAAAAGTTTAGTGATTAAGTATACTCCTTTCTTTTTTCTTTTCTTTTATTTTTTTGTGCATTGCAATTGCTCTTTTAGTGCATAACATGAAGATGGTTTTCGAGATTCAAAGTCTCATTCCTTCATTTTCTCAAGGCAAAAGTAGTATTCTCAGGGTTAATAGGTCTATGTCTATTCATATGAGTTAATATAGTTTACTTTTACTAATATGTTGCCAATTTAAGAGCCTTTATTGGCATTTAACCACCACTGTTAGTGACTTAAGATGGTAGTTACAGTCCTACTTAAAAGACTGGGAGTATAATTTTTTTTTTAGCTTATGAATCTATACAGATATAATATATTAACCATTACATATAATTAAGTAATGATTACATGTCATGCATAAATAACTATTAATTAATGTTGATCAACTCACTATTACAATTCTCTATACATTTTGAATGTCAAATTTTTTGCTTAAATCTAGTTTAATATCCATTAGTGCAAGCTACAGGATGTTACTTATTAGTTTATTTTAGATTTTATGTTTAGATCTATATATAATTTTAACTTTTGTATATATGTCAAAAATTTCAATGGTGATGGTTGCAAGTAAATCATTATTGTGAACATGACATTAGGTAGATAAAAAATTTATACAATGTATAACCCAACATAGACCAAGCAAATTAAGAGGCAAAAATTTAAAAAAAAAACTAGATAGACTTACTATACAAAGTGGCCAAGGAATCAAGAGAAGGAAGCTCAGGTGTGTTGTCTTGATTACAAATAAAAGTACCTTCTCTTATGGAAAGAAACTTTATATAGGAACAATTCACCTTGCTCTTCTAAATATTGGACTTAGACTCTAAATCCAACTAGCATTCATTATACCAAAAGTTGCTCTAAATAGCTATTCTTTTATTGCACTCTTAAAGGGAAATTAATCCATCTTAATTCACCTCCCTTTCCTTCATCATTTCAGATGTTTCCCTTGAAAAAAAGAAAAAAAAAACTATGAATACGAGAAATAGATTACAGAAAAATATATAAATAAAAATTATTAAAATATAATTAAGATTATGTGACACTCATTATACTCTACTCTTGGTTAAATAGTACTAGTTACAATCATTCATGCCTTTATACTCTATCACACAATCTTTGGAAAAAATTTAGATGCCCGTAAAAGTAGTGACTATAAATCATTATAAAATATTTTATATATATTATATAAAACATTTTATATAATATAAAATTTTTTTATAATTATTTGTGACATTTTATTTATGATGACCTAATCAAACTCTTATTTTTCTAAATCAAGATCTTTTATTTTTGGATGGAACCCAATTGATCTACCTAAAAATTTGAGTAATGCTATAACATATGGCATAAGATTGTACCGTAACATTATCCATCATTTAATTTTGGTTGAAATTATCAATAAAAAAATTCCTAAATCATTGAAATAAAATCTAACGTGGTCATAAATCATGCTTGTCCCTCTATTTTGTATATTAAGATGAATGCAAGTCTACAATCCATATATATATATGCTAACTTCTAACATAGGTATGCCATATTTTCTTTTTTTCTCACTTATTTTAGCATATATAATTTATCTTTTAATTACTTTTGATTTTCTTTGTTCCAAATCTTAAATTTAAAAGATGAGTAAACTTTTAATTAATAATCATAATTCTTTTTTTTTTCTTAAAATATGTCTAAATTATTGCTAATAAAATGAAAATTGAATGTTAAAATGGGCATTAGTGTTGAAGATTAAGGAATACTAAAAAGCTTTTAAGATGTAACATCTTACATAGTATCTTATGTATATAAGTAATTAGTAATTATTGTATTAATATGTACCTCTTGAATGTTATCCATTACCTATATTTAGTCTATTAAGTATAACATTTGAGCTTTTAGAATTCTTACTTCTTAGTATTCTACACGAATATATAAAACCATTAAATGGACGGGTCAAAATTAAAGTGGTTTTATCGAACCAAAAATGACATAAGAGAAAAATTCGAAAAAGGCAAATTTTTTTCATGGAAAAAAAAATATAAGAAGTAATTAAAAGAAGATTACATGTTAGTCTTTATGGTTAGAACTTAGAAGAAGAAGTAGCAATGAAAACTACAAAGAATTTCAACAATAAGAAGAGATGGCTGGTGAAAGAAAGCAATCCTCATGGCTTCACAAATCTCCTTCTCTTTTTGATGAGTTAGATTGTTTTTGTAATTTTGGATTTAATGGAAGAATAATTTTATTTTTATTTCCTTTTTGTTCTTAATGGTTCTTGTTGTTTTCATAAAAGAATTAATTGACTAATTGTCCATAGAAGAACTAATTGTTCTTTTGTAAGAGTTACAATGCTCTATGTGTATTTTTTTTATGATGAAATCATTGAAGGACAAGAAAAAGACCTATAAGGACTATAGATTTTAGAATATCTAGCAATATGTTTTCTCTCCAAATAGGTTTGTGAATATTATCAATATATCTAATAGAGTGTTATTAAAATTGACAAAGTTGTACTGTACATGGTGATTGATACTTAAGCCCAATTTATAAGCATGACAAAAGCTATATATTCTTATATGTCATCTAGGACAATATATTTTATTACTTCTTAACTAAAAACATCATTTATATTTGTTTTTTAAGTGAGTGTGTGCGTGTTTGTGTGTGTGTGTGTGTGTGTGGAAACACAATCAATATCAAAGTTTATTTAAATCATGTGTAGTGCAAGTTAAAGAGCTAGTTTAACTACCATAACGTAAATTAACTACTAAAATTGAATTATCCCTAACAATTAATTTCTACCTCTAAAATTTTCATTAATCTTGGTCATTGATATATATGTCACCATTTACTAAAGCTTATAGTTCTTAATAAACTATTATAGGTAAAGTGTTCTATTTAGGTGAATTCAATCTTCTACAAATAGAAAACATAAATTGAAGTGTTTATGACTACTTTATGTGATTAATTATTTTATAAATTAGACCTAATGTTTACAAAAATTACAAGTATAAAGAGTCAATTAAATAAAATAAAAAGTTTGGGGGTACAGATGAATATTTCCAAAAGTTCAGTGATTAAGTATACTTTTTTCTTTCTTTCTTTCTTTTTTTTTTTCCTTTTATGCGTTGCAATTGCTCTTTTAGTACATAACATGGATATGGTTTTTGAGATTCAAAGTCTCATTCCTATATTTTCTCAAGGCAAAAGTAGTATTCTTAGGGTTAATGGGTCTATGTCTATTCATATGGGTTAATATAGTTTACTTTTACTAATAGGTTGCCAATTTAAGGGCCTTTATTAGCATTTAACCACAATTGTTGGTGACTTAATATGGTAGTTACAGTCCTACTTAAAAGACTGAGAGCATAATTTTTTTTTTTTGGCTTATGAATCTATATAGATATAATATATTAATCATTACATATAATTAAGTAATGATTACATGTCATGTACAAATAACCATTAATTAATGTTGATCGACTTACCATTGCAATTCTCTATACATTTTAAATGTCAAATTTTATGCTTAAGTCTAGTTTAATATCCATTAGTGCAAGCTATATACTAATGTGTGTTACTTGTTAGTCTAATCTAAATTTGATGTTCAGATCTACATATAATTTCAACTTTCGTATATATGTCAAAAATTTCAATGGTGATAGTTGCAAGTAAATCATTATTGTTAATATGACATTAGGTAGATAAAATATTTGTACAATGTATAACCTAATATAGACCAAGCAAATTAAAAGGAAAAAATTTAAAAGAAAACTAGATAGACTTACTATATAAAATGGCTAAGGAATTAAAATAAGAAAGCTTAAGTGTGTTGTCTTTATTACAAATAAAAGTACCTTCTCTTATGGAAGGAAACTCTAGATAGAAACAATTCACCCTACTTTTCTAAATATTGGACTTAGACTCCAAATCCAACTAGCATTCATTATACCAAAAGTTGCTCTAAATAGCTATTCTTTTATTGCACTCTTAAAGGGAAATTAATCCATCTTGATTCACCTCCCTCTCCTCTATCAATGCCTCATCACATTTGGTTTCTTCCTCTAGAGTTATTTTAAGCCTTGTGACTTCAGACTTTATCTCTATAGCATGCTTACATACATTTAATTCTAACTAATGGCAACAAAAAGCCTTTTCTTTCAAGGCAACATCCAAGCCTTTTACTTTGGTGTTTGAAGCTAAAAAAAGTTGTTCTAATCTACTACTTTTTTTTTTAGATTTTATCAATTTCTTCTCAACTTTTGGATAGACACTTCCAGTTGACTTTTAGTAGAGTTAATTTCATAACCTGACCATTATTCTTAAAGTAGGCCTTCTAGAGATCATCCTTTTCCTTTAAAGTGACTTAACCTTTCCATACATTTCAAATCTCTTTAGTTGTTGAATAAGGCCCTCAAAACCTAACATAATTAATGAAATGTTGTCCTAGGAAAAAAGAGTAACTTGAGGAGCCTAAGACTCAAAATGTGGTAGATGGGTAACACTACCTCATTCATAAGTTGGAGCAATTATGCCATGACTAGGATTAAAAGCAAGGATAGTGCTAAAAACTATTTACAATAAAAATGCTTGAAATTTGAGATAGCTCACCCTCAAAGGAACATTCTCTCTCTTGTGAACCCATTTGTTAAGTAAACAAACCTAAGAAAAGATCTTAGACATTTAAAATAGATTATTGGACTCTTCATCTAGGCCAATAGTAGAATTGGTCATAATGACTTTGAGACTCAGTTGCATTAAAAAGAGTAATAACTTTGTCAAATGATTCTTGGGAGGAACCAACTTAGGTGGCATTTACCATAGAAAGTTCTTTACTACCAGATAGCTCAATAACTACTTAAGGGGATTTAGTAGCCAAAAAGCTTTGCCATACTTCTCCATCATAAACATGATTTGTGAGATTAACGGTGTTGGCATAATCACCAGAGCATTTTAGATTAGCAAACTTCTTTTTCTTATGCATACTCATTTGATTCAAAAGCTTTGAATTAATGGTTTGAGCCATTCCAAGTTAAGAATTAGACGCTTGACTAGAAGATATATACATCAAAAGAAAAAAATAAATACTTAAAAACACTAGATTAAAACAAAATAAACGAGAAATATACTCTATAAAGAATGATCGTAGGTGTCTTGGTCAATCCACACTCAGTCCTCCACCATAGCTAATTGTTGATTACATAGCCACATTGCCAAATGCTCAAAATCTCTTTCCTCACCATTTCCACTTAGCATATTAAGAGAGACAAGATTATAGGTAGTGGGCTTACCCTAACCATATATGAGATCATATTCTATTTGGCTTTTTATAAAAGAAAGAGAGTGAAGTGTCTCTCTGATACCACTAAGGAACCATTAAAGGAAATGTACTAAATTAAGCAATAATTTCAAAAACTCCTCTAAACCATTAAAGGAAATATCCTTTTCTATTCTTTTAAAGAAAGCCCCTTGCCTTTTGAGGTATTTAGATCAACATTACCCTTCCTTTTAATAATATAAAAACCTTTGTCTTCCTCATATGATTCCATAACTATTTTAAAAAGACTAAACAACATAGCCTTAATAATGATAACCCATCTTTAAGAACCTAAGGCTAATAAACCTATTAAAAGACTTTAAGAATTAAGAACTAACTAATTAAAGGCTTTCCCCACAAAGGGGAAAAAGCCCTACAAAGCTCAACGCTTGAAAAATATAAAATCGACTTCCAAATGTTCCATTTATAAACTAATGCAATCAAAGAAAGGACAATAAGCCCTCTTACTTAAGTAAAGACATATTAGGCTAGTAACCTTGGGAAAATGGCATATTAACTTTACAAATTATCTATTTAACTAGTTTTAAGGAATAACAAAATCACAATGGCAACTGATATAATTAGAGACATACAACACCCAAATAGAAGACTTATCTCTCTTTAGGTAAACCTATCAATACTCTAAAAGAATCTAATTATGGTGGAAAGTAGCTAGATAGGGATTCTTATAACATCAAAAAAGATCTATAACTTATAAATGTTGTAGGTTTAGTGTAAATTAATAATAAGTGCCTAAGCACAGTAAAGTCTCTTAAAAGGTGCAACGCTTTATGATAGTATTCATACTTATTGTGGAAATGACAAGCAAGGAACAACCCCAATATATTCACTTACCCAATTAATAATAGTGGGACAAATGATAACCATCCTTAATAGGTATGACAAATGAGAGAGATGCAAAGACTAGTATTAATAGTTGAAATAGCCGAGCTAAAAGGAAAACATTGTCAAAACGAAAAAGAGAAAAAGTTAAAGCAAAGAGGGAGGGGAAGAAGGAGGAAGTAAGTGAAGGCAAAAATAACAACAATAATAATTGAAACAATGATAGAAAAATCCTATGATGTTAGTCAAAGTCAATAATTGAAGCACTAAAAAATTGTGCCTTTGATTGACATAAGTAGTTAAAGAACAAAGAAGAAATTAGCATGCTCTCCACTTACATGAGTCACAAAATGGCTAGTATCAACCATAAAACATAAAGATAAAGGTACACCAAAAGATAAGAAAATCTCTTAAAATGTGTCAAGAGCAAACTCATACTTTGAAGAACTTAAATCGTTATCCTTAACATATGAACTCTCTTTTAACCTTTGTAATATTGACTCAAAACATCTTTTTGTAATATAAACCCAAGTCAAAATTTGATCACTTAACAAGGATATTCTCTTTCCAACAATCAAAGGCTCTTTGCAAAACTATAGGAAGCGAAGTAATTGCTACCCTTTCAATATGAAAAATGTCTTATGTGATTAAAGCAAATAAGATCCCTTACATAACCCATAACTCATTCTCTAGCTTCTATATCTTATTTTAAAATCTAACAGTATGCTCCTCTACCTTGGTAGCTTGGTCATGCTAATAGATGACTTAGTCACATTTGCAAAACACCTCCTTATCCTTCTCCATCTTAGTCACTACCTCATCTAAGCCATTGCACAACATATGAATTACACTTCAGTCCCCAAGAGTCAATTCACTCAAAGTCTTCCTCTTATTTTTCCTTTATAGGTTTTTAACATCAATAAGAGGCCTCTTACTAAATATAAAAAAACCTTTAGAGGAAAAAGTCAGTATACCAATCCTTGAGCCTAATGTAGCCTTGTCTTTAGCCCTTTTAGGGGAAGCAAAAGAATGGGTAGCTAATTTATCATAATAGATTGTATGGGAAAAAGGTCCTAAAGGAGCCAACTTAGAATAAACCTCTACAATGCTTAGTCATAAGTTTTGATTCTAGATAACTTCTATAATGGTCTTTCATTGACCTTTTTATAGTAGAGCAATCCCTTACTAGCTTTGTGATTTTAGACCAAAGGGTAAAAAATGAGACATTTATCCTTAAAGTTAATAAACTTAAAACAATAAGACTCTTTTTCTGAGTCTTTCTTTAACTAAACTCCTTTAGTAATTCGTTAAAAGGCAAAAAAAAAAAAGTTGATACTATTACCTTTTTAAACTTATGGAATTGAAGAAGAACATTTAAAGCAAGTCCAATATCGATCTTTTAAGTCATCTTTTTAACCTTGATCAAATTAAGCCAACTATTGCGATGAAACTATCTGAGTGCAATTTAATAAAATTAAATGCACTCTAAAAAGATCTTAGGAATAAGAAGAGTTAGCCCCTTAATCAACTATTTCAGATAAAAAGAAGTATACCTAAATGGTGAACGACAAACCCTTTTAGTGTTAAAGGAATGACAAACTTAAATGATCCCCTTTTTCATTTAATCCAACTAACCTTGCTAGGTAAAAGGAAAAACTCACAATAGAGCATCTGCTCATTTTGTTCCACAATAAGTAAGTTGAAAAGGAATAACCTTATCCCTAGGGAAATTATCCCTAATCACAGAGTAATCTTTTGACTTTCTTAGTTTGCGTAACCTCCTCCTAATGGTTGGTGGCAACTTTTCTTAAGGAAGATACTTCCCTAGAAGGTATCTCTTATAACACTCAATTCATTATAGAGAAGACTAGAAAACAAACAAAGGATGAATAAAAAAAGTCAAGTGAGATAACTTGAAATTAAAAAATCAAGTGAGATAACTTGAAATTAAAAAATCAAGTGAGATAACTTGAAATTGGAAAGATAATGACAAAAGAAAAATAAGAGATCACTAGAAATGAAAGATTTTGGCAACAAAAACAAACCTTATAAGTCTTAAATAAGCAATATTCAAGCAAATAAAAAGGCACCATCTTAATCCAATGATTAAAAGATAAAGAATATGTTGCTCAAGAAGATAACTGATGGGAAAGATGGATACAAGTCTTTTCAAATTCAAAACCAATGATAGATAAGTGGGGCAATTAATAAAGGCATTATTATCATGGGCTTTTGACGAGCCCAATGCAAGTTCAAAAGCCTTACATAATAATCATTTCCTAAACAGGAAGTTAGCTTACCTCGACTTGACACTTTCTTTATTGGCACCTTTATCAACCCCAACTTGCTTTAACCATTACTAGAAAAAACCTACTGCAATAAAAAGAGACATGTCACCTAGAGAATCGCTTATACCCTTATACTTGCATAGACACCTCCAACCCTTCACCTTAGCAAGACATCACTCCACCAATTTTAGTAAGGTCTTTTTCTTACAACCACAAAAGGTCATAAGCCTATTAAAGGGGAACACTGACATTACATGCCAAAGTAGTCATTGGCATGCTCCCTCAATCGTACTACTCTCCTACGAACTAATAAAAGCTTGCAAGGGGCACTTTAAATACCCTATTATCATGTATTCACAAAGTAAGCTTAACACAATAATCTCATTCTTCTCCATTCTCCTAAAGAACTCTCACTAAGTTAGGTACAGAAGTGTTGATGTTAGGTTACAACCCAACATCCTATAGCCTTTTCCTTATCTTATAGGTCATAGGTTTCAAACTCAAAAACAACCCTTACTAGGTATCTTGTGTCATTCGTGGAGACGAACATAAATAATACTTGATCTCATGATTAAGATATAGAGGATTGCATCAAATATGAACATGTAAGATTAATTTGAAATGGAAAACATTAAAATTGTAATCATAATATAAAGTTGCACATCTAATTTTGTTTCTACCTAAGGAAGATGAGTTGAATTTGCACAACTCTTATAGGTACGCACACTATATTATTATACATTATTTCATATCTAAATAATGTAATTAAATCAAATTGGATTCATACATTTATGTACGTATTAGTAACTACAATGTATATATTCTAGTCAACATAATAACCATAAAATTGGGTGTATGAAATAAGGTGATCTAACTCCTTTTTGTTGATAATGTGCTTTTAACCTTTAATGGCAAGGTACCATCAAGCAAAAGAGAAGGCTTCCTTGATCTTTTCTTTAAAGAGCTTGTCATTGTCATTTACATCACATTTCTTAAAAAGGTATTGCATACTCTCCCTCATAAGATCGAGCTCCATAACAAGACCATTCAGGTCTGCCATCACCACCCTATTTAAGCCCCAAGGAACTTAACAAAGATTGGTTGATAATTAATTAATGACTAATGAGAATGTCTATAATACCTATATACATAAGAGGCATAAAACAAATGCCAAAAGTTTTTTGTTCAGATACACTTTCTCTTCTTTCTTGTTTTCCATATGAGGTTATTAATGTAATGTTAGTTTACATTTATTCTTGATAATGTGCACAATTATGTCTTTTGTGAATAAAAAAAAATGTAAAGAAAAGGGAAATAGTACTAGCAAAAATGATCAATTAATATCATAAAGAAGCATCTTGTTCTACTAAGATAGTATATCATTTTTAACATTGAATTCCTTCTTTATACACATATTCCAATCATTTCAATTTTCACAGTAAAACAAGATTAGGTCAATCACTAGAAATTTCTCACTATAAAGACATTTAACTACATCATAATATAATTTTACTTTAACCAACTATATCTTAGTAATATTAAGTTATTTTTTATAGTAATTGACAAGATGTAATTAACTTTTTTATTTAACAATCACCTGTATATTTGTTCAAATATTAACTTACCTTAATTTAGGAGAAAAATATTATTTTACATCTTAAGTATAAGGTATAATTACATTTTACATCCTAAATTTTCAAAATTACAATATACCCACAATTGCAAATGATAACAAAAAAACACTCTAATAACTCACCGTGAATAAAAATTACTTCTAATTGCAAAAATACCATTATAAATTACTTTAAAGGGTACAAAATGCCCTTACATGTAAAATAACCAAAACTAGGCATTAACACTTGTTTTTACATGTACACTAGGATGCCTTATTTTTAGACATCCGATATATGATAGAAAAATAAGAAACAATAGTTTCTTATACTATAATCAAACAACACAAATCAATAACAAATAAAACAAAATAAACTAAATTTGAAGGATTGCGATATGTGTAGTAAATTTAAATATTACTAATAACTCTTCAATGCCATTGATGAAATTTTTAACTCTTGCTTGTAGTTAGATTGGGTTATGCTTTGAAAGTGGACACATAAACAAAAAACCATAAACATATAGGTTAATTTTAGGCTACTTTCAACAACATACCCAAGTTGCTGCTTTGTCCTACGTTCCAAAAGAAAAATAAGAAGTGATAACTTTTAAAAAGTGATAACATATAAAAGTGAAAAATTTAACATAATTACTTAAGTCTATGCATGATATAATTTCCTTGACAACATTTAAACAATATTGTGTGCCCTACAAGCCCTCAAAATAGTAAAAAGACTAACTTGTTATGAATTTTGGCTTGAAATATCAAAAGATCTAATTATTAAATACTATAACTACATGCTTTTCCAGAAAAGTGAAACTATAAAAGCAAATTAAGGCTATCCAACATGAAACATTTCCTAACCTAACAAAAAGTGCCTCCCTAACTGATTAAAAAGTGATTCTTCCATAATTTCATTAAAAAGATCAATCAAGGCCTTCAATTTTACTAATTTTAGCCTTACTTTTGGGTCAATTTAGAAATAAAGCTATAACAAATGACAAAAATAAGTAGAGGAAAAGGTCAAATTAGGAAAATACTACATATTTCATAACAAATACCATGACCAACTAATCAATTTTTGGCTACCTTTATAATAGTTTGTTTCATATTTATTCTTTATGTTACATCTACATCTTTGACAAGGTTTGCATGGAAGAGAACATACATTATAAGTTTTTTAAGCCTCATACTGTGAGAGAGTGGTTGAGAAGATACATTACTTTTGAATAGATTGGAAATATCGATTGCTTCTTCTTCTAACAAATTGTTATTGCAAAATCCCTCAAAGAGACATGTACCAATCGAAAATAAAAGTGAGTTTTTGCAACTATACAACTTATGGTTAATATATGCCAATATAAACATGACAAAATTCTCTTAATTAAGAGATTATTATCAATTATTTTATTGGATATTTATCTTTTATTATTTTTGTATTAGAAGGTATAATTGATAGAGCCCTTTTTAGGAGTAAATTTTCCTAAACTATCAAGTTAGACCTTAAATTTATATATATGTAATGTCTTATGACTTTTAATGTAAGTAATCAAATATATTAGAGCTTTTAACTTATTAAAAGTCGATTCCCTCAAAAAGATCAATCCATTATTTATCTATTTTTCCAATTTTTCGTTTTTATTCTCAATACCAAGTTTATCATCAAAACAATACATTCCTAAAGCAAAAATACAATGTTCATGCCATGTAGTTATGTACCTGGGATAAAGCTTAAGACTAAATGACTTCAAATCAGCAAGAGACAAATACTCAAATAGAAAAATTGCTGGAGTTTAAAAAGCTAAAATCAAGAACACCTAAAATGACCCAAAGTTTTTGTAAACCCTAGAAATCACTTCATCATGGTCCCAAAACACATATATGAGCAAATCTTTAAGAAACATGAACAAATTTGACAAACTAGGTGGCTTTCGATGTGGTCCTAAAAGCAACACACCAAAAATTGTTTTAAAAGAAACCTAAAAAGAAAAAAAAAATGCACAACAAAGAAAACAAACTATAATGCAATCCTAAACATAACTTACAATTTTTAACTTTATAGGGATAGATTTCATAAGAGAAGAGACTTTTAAAGGAGAAATTTTGAGGATTTATAATGAGTGAGAAAGAGAGAGAGAGACAAAGACAAAGACAGAAGGGTAAAGAAAACAATGTTAGGGTTATTTTCTAGAAATAAGGTTTATGACCTTTGGTAATTTAATGGTCACTATCCAAGTTAACTAACGTCTAGTAGTTCTAGTTTGTGTTTTGTAATTTATGAAAACTTAGGATATGAAGTGTAATTATGACATATACTTAAAGTGGAAAATGTAATTTTCCTCAATCTATGAAAACAATTGTTTCCTTAATAAAAAAAATTTAACATATGTCAATCTTATGCATTCATCAATGTCTAATCTCGATGTCACATTAATTAAAAATGTGTAGACATAATAATTTGATGTAACATTTATCTCACAAATATGATTTCATTATAATTATCTTTGTAAGGTATATTTATTCATAAATTTTATTTTTAGACTTTATTGATAACCTATCATTTGTATAAATAAACTAAAGATAAAGAATATTTTTTACTAATAATTGTATAGATGAAATACCTAATATATAATTGGTAACCAACATATTGTTAACTAGGTTATAACCTACTAATAAGACCAATGCTTTAACTATATGTCATCTTGTATAAAACAAAACCATACCAAGATATAAGACAACTAGTTTCTTGACTTACAAAATGCACAAATTTTTTTAATTTAGATAATTAGGTGAAGATTTATTTATCATTAAGTCATATATTTATTTTTACTTAATCATTACTAAGATTAATTCTTAATACTTTCATGTGTAGATTCTCACACGATAAGTGAAACTCATATCTAATAATTCATGCGAGAAAGTTAAAAGATTTAGAAAAAAGTGTGTACGAAAATTTGATTAATTGGTTATTTATAATTAAATTAACTTAAAAATAAATTATAAATTTTTAAGTGCTTTAAGTATATTAAAAGTTATGAAAGAATTTGTTCCATCTATATTTTTGGCCCATAAAATTAAAAAGGAGTACATGTATAACAAATTGAAAGTCATATTATTGTTATATGTTATCATATTTACCTTTCAAGGTTTCAAGTTGGTTGTTTTAACCTATTCTCCAAAGATTCACAAATTCATTAATTAAAGGTTTCACCACTTATAGAAAAATAAAATTGCATTAACCATGATTATGTTGTAATGGATAAAATCATGAAGTTGCATTAGTATTTAAAAGGAAAACAAAACAAAAAAAAATAATAACCTTATGATGATGTTAAATATTATTGTGCTCATATTCTTAAGTTGAATGAGCAAACTAACAAGTTGATACTCATCAACAAAATCTATAAAAGTGAATAAAAAGGAAAATAGAAGAATAATTCAAAGTAGCAAAGTTAAGTAAGGACAAATCTAGCTAGGCATTAAAGGAGCAATTGCTTAACATTGCCTTCCTAAATATGCAGTGTTACCCCTCTTTTTTGTTCCGCCAAGAACAAATAAAAAGTCATTATTTTGTTGTTTGGTTTAGTTTTTCCCAATTACTAAAAAGAACCAAATAAACTAAAGATTACCATTTGATGTAAGTTTGTGTAAAAATTGAAAATAAAATCATTTTTTTTTCTCTTGCTCCCACCTTTATAGTCACTTCAAGTAAATGAGTGTCATAGCTCTCATGAGACTTAATAATCAACTTGATAATATTATAGATGTCAATACAAATATTGACTAAATTTGAAAGGAATTGGTGATCTTTTATATAAATTAATCAAAACAGAGAAACAAATAACTGAGTTCAATTGGTTAAGACAAAGAAATAAAAAATTGAGCTCAACTCAATAAGAACTTGATCAAGCTCATTCAATTGTATAAACGAGCGACACCCAAATTTAATTTCAAAACTCATTTAATAAACAAAATCAATTTAAATAAGTACACACTTGTCTCATTTAAGTTACAAATAATTTGTTTATATAATTATTAAAAAGTTTATTATATTTATTTTCAAAATTATATGTTATATATATTTACATATATCTATATAATAGAATTACATGTGCATTTTTTAATTAATTAGCTTTATTAAAGTAGAATTTTTTTTTCATTTTAACTCTATTTATAATAATAAACTTTTTCAATTTTAATTATTTTTTTAATATTATAAAATTAAATGAGTTGCTCATGAAATGGTCTTAAACTTAGTTCAATAATAGTATGCTCGACTTGAACTTGGCTTGTTATTAAATGATATTGATACCAAACCTTATTTTATGTTTGTTTATTAAATAAGTCAAGTTAGAATAAGCTAAAACTCGACACAACTCGTTTATAGCCTTATATATAAATTTGTCCTTTTAAAAATTTTTATGGATTTGTCACTAAAGTTAAGTACTTGAATCTTAGCTTTAACATTGTAATGGTGTCACTACTCTCAACCTCAAGAGTGATGGTACTTTTAATGAGTATCTTATTAAAGATGTGTATCTTTGTATTCATTTCTAGTTTATCTTTATCATCATTCATATTTCTTTAAATTATTTTTGCTTTTTGTTTGAGAAAAACAAATACAAATGAAAGAGAGATTATTTAGAAAAACTATTTAAAGTTGAATATAAATAAGTCAATGTTATGATGTGATGAACAAACTTGACAAAGTTAAGTAAATTTGGATTAAATAGTGGAGTACTAATTGAATAAAATAGAAATTGATCGATAATATTATCAAAATAAATTACTTTAATAAATAAAAATACTTTAAACCCTAACTTTTAAATAGCTAGTTACATTAGTTTTTGTTAACTCTGTAATGAAGGAGAAGAAAGATAGGCAATATATGAGGAATAATAAATCTTTCTAAATTTGAAGATTTTGATACTTTTAGCAAAAATATCCCCTAAAATTAAAAAGAACAAAGTAATAATTTTTCCTTAATTAGGCAAATACCATATTATACTAAATTTCATTCTCACAGTATATGCAATTTGATAAATATTTTGTAAGTTAAGTAACAATTGAAGTAATAACCACAATTATCAATTTGCTAGTTATAAAGTAAATAAAAAATGAATTAAAAAAAACTATAAGTATGTACCATACCTTTTTGTGTGAATTCAAGAATGTAAAAATATTTATTATATAAATAAAATAACATAAAGTGTAAAGATATAAAATATAAAATTTTATATTTTTAAATATACAAACCTAAAATAAAGTTATAATCAAAATTACTAATCAAAAAATATAAAACCTTATCATCATCTTCTTTTAGCTTTATACAAAGAGGAGTTTGTAATAAAGAATTTTATGTCAACTTACTATAATGTTAGTCATCAATCAATATTTATAAAAATGTTGACAAAAATTATCTTCATCAATGTACATATAAATATAGATAGAGATGGATGAGAGTCGAAAGTAGAAAATACATCATATGCGTGGGCTATAGCTATTGGACTTATTATACAATGCTTGATGATATGGGGATGCTTTCATGCTGATGCAATTCAGACCTCCCCAAGTAGCGTAGCAGCGGAAAGAGGTGACCGACCAATGCTTTTTGTATTGAGCTCTTGTACAGTGAAGAGAAAAAAGTCCAAGCGACAGGTCCTGGGCCCCCAATTGGGCTGAGGCCTAATTAATATTACATCCTGATGTGCTTAAATTTCAATAATTGCACATATGCTCGGATCCTCTTGTTTAGTTTGATGATTGCACAAATTCAAATTATTTAAATTCAGTAAATAATTTATTTAAAAATTATTTAAAATTAGTTTAATACATTCAATAAAAATTTTTTCTTGTATATCATTATAATATATTTAGTAGATTTGTTTCAATTATGAAAATAATTTTTTTATAAAAATAATAATAAGATTATACACGGATAATTTTTTTATACAATATAAATATATGAATTTTGTATATTTAGAAAATTTGTTATATTTATAAATAAATATTAAAATTAATTACTTAATTTTTAAGTAGTTAATTTTAATAAAATAAATATTTTTTATTCAATTTAAATGTATTTATAATGATTTTAATTATTTTTATTGATAGGTTAAAGTTGAACGTAGTATTTTATTATTCAGAAAAAGTAATCGATACTCAACTCCTCAAGTCGCCTCGATAATTCGTGAACTGAACAAGCGAAGATTGAAAATGCGAAACTCTTTTCGAGCCTTATCATGGGAGGATGCAGCGGTGATCATATACGAGACTTGCCAAGTGGCGACCATCTGCTGGACTGTGCTGTCCACCTGCTATGGGCCAGTCAAAATAGCATTCCCCGACTCCTGCTGAGGCAGAGATCTAAGCTTTCGGTTCAGTCTTGGATTCCTACCACTTGCTTTTGTTGTTCAACAATGGAAACCTCAAGCCCGTTCTTATCCCTCTCAACCTTCATCCACCAGCAGTGCCTCCGGCTCGGCGCTGACCTCGCCGCTCGATTCGGCGACGCTGCTCGAAACCTAGCCAGCAACTTTCCCCAGCCGCAGTCGGTGACTGCGAGGCGGCTCCTACGCGCGCCGGTGCCACCATTCGCCTCGGTCTCGCAGTCGAAGCACGCGGCTTCCACTATTGGCTCGGACCACGCGGCGAAAACTCTCGCAGGGACGTCGGTTTACACGGTAAGCAACTCCAACAACGAGTTCGTGCTCATCTCTGATCCCGATGCAACCAAGTCCATTGGCTTGCTCTGCTTTCGCCAAGAAGACGCCGAAGCATTTCTCGCACAGGTACTGCTTCGTACCTATACATATGTGCCGTGCTTATATTTTATTTGCATCATTCAGATGGATTTGTGGCCGCGAGAACAGAATAAACAATGAAGATATTGGCAGTATAGATAGTAGGTGGAGCAAAGTAGCAATGTTGATTTAATTCCAATTAGAGATAAGAGTTAAGTCCTTTTGGGAATCTTTGCTTAGGAAGAATTTAGAAAAAGTATACCCTCCCCGGCCCCCCGGCATCTTCAAACTTCGTTTTTATGTAGTCGGCCCAATTAAATTTGAGGGTAAATTTTTGTTATTGTGGGTTTATTATTGTGATATTATATTTTCACCTTTTGATTTTCTATTTCTGTTATCAGGTTCGATTACGAAGAAGAGAACTGCGAAGCGGGGCTAAGATTGTGCCCATCGCTCTTGACCAGGTATGTGTCTGACACTCACATAATTTTTATTTATTCTCAGAAAGTATTAGGCCAACCATCAATGTTAATATGGGAGATTGCATGGTGAATTTTGATGCAATCATGGTACACCATTTTATTGCAATGGGGTGTAAATGAGGTGGGATTGATGACTAACATGTGGCTTGATTGTGGCCTTACCAATTGTAATATATACAACTACACCTTTTTCCTACAGCTTTTGGTAATTGTTTGCTTATTCATTGGCTGTGATACAGTATTTGTGTCTTCATTTCTTTGCTTGTAGGTGTGCATGTTGAAAGTCGAAGGAATTGCATTCCGATTTTTGCCTGATCCAGTTCAAATAAAGAATGCCCTAGAGGTCAGTTTTCTCAAGTTTATCATTAGAAGTATTGTTTGATTATAATAGACATGAAAGCCAATAATGATATGAGTCATCAGTCTAAAACGGTTTGCTATTCTGGTTTGAAAGGATATTTGATATTGTGTGAAGCCATTTCCCTGTGGCAATGAAATTATTAAATCATTTAGATAAGCTTTCGTGTTGTTCTTTACATCCTATAATAATTTATTGCTCGAGCAAGTTCTTGTCATTTTGATGCCAGATCCTAGTTTGCCGAAAGAAACCCATAGAGCATTTAACATTTGACTTTTGGTATTGCATAGAACCTTTCCATTCTTGAGAATTGTTGGGGTCACAGTATGGAGAAGCAGAGAATTTGTCATCTAGGAACAGGAAAATATCCATGGAGTCTGTTTGTTTTGTGGATTATTTTAGTTTTAGTCAGAAGAGAGCTTTAGTAATGAATTTCTACTGCAACTTCTTAGTGGTCTTATGATATCAATTCATACATGTGGTTAGACATCAAATTGCATTTGATTATATAAATCTACAAGCTGGGCTGCATCAGACTAAGGGATGGTTTGCATGTTTATCAGCTGAAAACAGCTGATATCAGGAGTGGATTTGATGGGGTTCCCGTTTTCCAGGTATGCCACATAACACGTTGAATATATATGCTGTTGCTGAAAGTAGAAGCAAGTCTAAACTGTAAACAAGTTTCATATTGGATGTGCATCCATGTGTGTTAATGCGTTTGTATTTTAGTTAGCAGTATTTGTCATCTCACCTTAGATGGTGTTTTATCCCCTTTGGTGAAATTTCTGTTCAATTTTTGAGCTTCAATATGCTGTCAACAGTGGTAACTCTTTTCTCGGTAGCCATCCAGAGTGAACACATTATGCCCTATTCTATGTCACATTAACAATGTCAATCAATATGGAATCTCTGCAATCCTGGTTCACACAGTTGATTATTTATACCAAGAAGCAATTGATGATTTAGAACAATTCACTCTATTCTTGTGCTTTTAAGTATGTGATGCAAACATTTATGGTAGCGCTTGCTTCTATCTTCTGAAGAGAACTATGAAGTGATATTCCAAGCTAGCCAATTTGCTGGCTTTTAAAATAGTTATCATTACAGCATTCAAATGTAGATGAATGAAGTTCGTCACATGTAAATGTTTGTAAAGTTTAGATGCATTTTTGTATGTGCAAATCAAAGCAATAATTTTACCCAAAATTAATATTTCCTCATAAACGATTTGGATGTGCATACAGTCGGACCTCCTGGTTGTGAAGAAAAAAAACAAGCGTTACTGCCCAATATATTTCCAAAAGGTATATCTGAACCGCGAACAACCAAGATCCACGTCAAAATTATCAATGTATATAAGTTAGCGTGACTCCATATGGTAGATTACAAGCTACTTTCCTTGTACTACACAGGAAGACATAGAGAAAGAACTATCAAAGGTGTCAAGGGCTTCGAGAGGTCCAGGTCTTTCTCAGCATATCATGGTATCACATCATGACATCTTTTTCTTTATTTCGATTTTTTTTAGGGTTTGAAAAAATTTGGTTTCTGGAGATCTTTCCAAACACCATTCATTAGAATCCATCTTTTTCACTTTGTTGTGGTCTTCTCTCACACTCACATCCCTGATGACATTTGTCATCATCTTTTTGATCCACATACTGCTACACTTAAGTATCTAATGTTTGACATGTTCTGGTTGTGGAGGTATTTTATCAGACACGAGGTGCTTAAATAAATTGAACTTACTAAGATGAAATGGAAGAAAACCAGTATGAAATTTGCCTGGGCTAATTTAGGCTTAAAGCTGACAAAGAAAAGAAAGAAAAGGAACAACAAATCTTCGACAGTGCTGTTGATAATTTGCAGAGTAAGCAGGGGATCAGAAACTTGGAAGATTGGCTTCCGAACTTTTTGTGTTTCATCTTCTTACATAAGAATGAGTGTTGTGTATGGAAATGTATAGAATGGAATGAAGGCATGGACAAGGTGAATCAGATTGAAATTTGATTTTTGTATTGGAAACATGGTTGGTGTGGATAGCTACAGGAATAATTAATTTCAGAATGCATAAGCGAAAACTAAACAATGCAATGGGTTGAGAAAACTAAACAATGTAATGAGTCTAGGTTCAGCTGATGTGTGGTTGATTTGTTTAGTCCGATCCTGTAAATGGGGCTTGGCCTCAAGGATTAATTTTACTAGTGGCAGAGCTAATTTATATGCCTTAAGACAGGCTGTAAGATGGGAAAAATTAGGGCAGTAGGGATTTTAAAAGATAGATCCCGTCAGATTAGCATGGAACAGGAAAAATAGTGATGATTTCCGGTATTTTATATCTATACATTATTATTTTTTCTCAATGTTTGACATAAAATTCCATTAATGATATTTCCCATGTTTTCTTAATATCGTTGACTTTGTGACTGCCTGATTCAATTTGGGTGAAACAGGTCGGAAGTTTAGAGGATGTTCTGAAGAAAATGGAGGTAGTAGACCTGATTATTTTATTAATGGTTCTTTGATGAAAAATAAACTTGAATTTGATTTAATTCTGTTTGGCCTGATATAGATGAGTGAGAAGAACTCTGGCTGGGAAGATCTTATTTTCATTCCACCTGGTAAAAGCCACTTACAACATATTCAGGAGCTGACTAAGTTATGATGCAGTGTATCTGGATGCTTTACTCCAGCTGACCATGTGAGGATCAGAAAGTAGCAAGCATAGTATACGGGGCATCCAGCTCATAAAAATGCAGGCTGACCTTTGAAACTGAGCATTTAATTGTCATTCTTCAGCTCATTCCTGGGGTCGACCTTGCTTGATGTGAACTCTAAATATGAAAAGTTTTTGCCAGGTCTAACCAGAGTGGCTTTGGATGGGGTATCCATTTTCAATTTTGAAAAAGAAAATAAAATTATTGATGAAACTGACTTTGAATTCTGTAAGAGAGATCAGTGAATTACCAATGCGGGAGTTATCTCATGGGAATTTGTTTCACTTTCTGTACAGTTTTTGATGATTTGTAGGCAGCGACATAAATAAAGGGATTTTGTCAGGACATTGTCTTGTTGCTGTATTTAAGTCACTTTAATTCCACAAGATGCTGTGTCTGCAGTTAAACCTTTATTGCCATGATAAATGGAGTCGGGCATGGAAATTGCAAGATTCTAGTCGTACACATCAAATTGGACTCTGTTGTCTGGCAACCAGTCCCTCAAAATGCAGGGAGTTTTCTGCCAAAGATTGCACCGAATTTACTCATGGTTTAGTATAGTTTTTTTCTTTTTTATTTTTTCCCTCGACTAGGGGGACCCAAAAAAAAAAAGAACGCAAAAATAAAAGAACTCGGGCGATCCATCCATGGACGCAGTATCACGGAGATGGAAATTCTCGACATGGAAGTAGAGTTAGGATTGCAGATTATGCCCCTACCCGTTTTAATTTAGTACAACTAGAAATAAGGAAAAATGGCGAGTGCATCCGAGGGAGAGTGCAGGCATTCAGCTTTCCAATTGAAAATCTACAAATGAGATATATATATATATATATTATACTTATATTACACCATGTTCAACCAGGATACAACTGGGCATTCATTTACATATTCCTGTCTTCTTTCTAAATAACCAAATGATCCTACATAACATGCCCCTGCAGCAAATCAGGTTCTGCTCTTCTGTTAACATGAGAGTAGAGAGCTAATTATGACTCCTTTGACAATCTTTGGATGAGGGGCCTCCTTTTACAAGCATTAGGTAATGAATAAATGACCAAGTTTATCCAGTAAATAATGGTCCAATCATCAACATGCCGACATTGGTCGATTTTCATGATGATGGTTCGCCATATTCCCATTTCATATCTTTGTAAAGGCATGATCTGGAATCATTTTGATGAGTTGTGAGACGTTGATACTTGACCTGAAGCTTTTTTATATGAACAATGGAAAATTCCAATGCACAAATTCATTTTGCTGTTGCCCGTAGAAAAGTTGACGGGGCAACAAAAATTGCAGCTGGCTGGCGGGCGGGCCTGCTTTAGCTGCTAACCCCACGATTCCTCGCCTGCATGCCTCTGCCACCCTTTACACAAACGTCAAATTACCCACCCTACCCTACATCTTAGTTTATGCTAACATTGACATTTTTACGGTTTCCAGCATATGTTAACGCCAAACGCACACTCCCCTCCACGTACCGATACTTAATTTTACAAATAACAAGATTGGTTAGAAACAATGAAAGTTATTTATGACAAATAAATCCAAACGTTATGATATGAAAATGTCAAAGTTAAAACCGAAGACGTGTCAAAAATTAATGGCATCCACTACTAAATCCTCTATCCTTTTGTGAATCGGCTCGAGCTGAGAGTCCTTTGGTTTTAGAAATGACTTGAGCTTCGTTAAGTAATAGCTCATTGTTATGTTCTTTGGCCGCAAAATTCATATAATAAGCATAATAGACCCTTTCTCGTATGTAGTAGCTCTTTACAACACGGTAAGCATGCAAGGAATACACACGAGCAACCGCGCATCTTTTCTCTGGACCCAAAAACTAGAGTTACAAAGCTTTTGTACGGTTCACCAGACATGATTGCAAGATCAAGGAGTCCAAAATGATTTGGTTTCAAATTTATAATTTAAATTTTTTCTTGCTTTTAAAAAAAATACTCCCAAATTTATTTTTAATTTTTTTAAATATTTATAATTTATATATCTTTTTATATTTTTTATTTAAATAAAATAAAAATAAATATATATTTCTTAATGAATACAATAAACTATATATACAATAAAAAATATTTTTCATAACTTATCCTAGTTCAATTTGGTTGTTGATGTATGGAGTTTAATATAGAGAGAAACTAATTTTTAAAAAGTAAAAAATAATTTTAAAATCTCATAATTTTTGATATTTTTTATTTAAATAAAATATAGATAAAAATATACTTATTAGTAAATAATAAAAATTACAATATTAATTGAAGAATAATAAGATATGTTTTTCATGATGTGTTCTATGTCAATTTGATTGTTGATATATTATGAGCTTGACATGAACGGAAAATAATTTCTTGAAAAAGAAAAAATAATTCTTAGAGAGGAAAAATATTTTTAAATATATTTTTTTCTTAAAAAAAACTCATATTTTTTTTTGTTTTTCCCATTTTTTGTAAAAAAATACTTTCAAATTTATTTTTTACTTTTCAAAAAAAAATTCAATAATTTAAGTCTCTTTTTAGTTTTTTATTTAAATAAAATAAAATAAAAATACGTATATTAATAAATATAATAAATTTATAAATTATATGAATATAATAGTAACAAAAATTATAACATTAATTGCATAATAATAAAAAAATATTCTTTATGACATGTCTTCCTTCAATTTGGTTGTTGATAAATTATAAGTATGACATGAATTGGATTTCATAGTAATAATAATATGTTATTAAATGACCAATTATAGTTGTCTTTCTATTTCAATTATAATTAGTTATCCTTAACCAATTACATCATTTTTAATTTCTTAACCAATCAATACACTAAAATTTAAAATTTTGAAAAATTCTCCACGTAAACTAATTAAATTGAAAAAAAAAACTCAAATAATAGACTGCTTCTAATATACATATTATAATAATCTGAAAGGGAAAAAGAAATGTGAAAATTGACAAAAATAGGCTTGTAGGTGGGAAATAGTCCTAAATTACTCCAAGTGTGTCATACAATAAATTGACTATATAACCAAATTAACTTTGCTCCGGGGGGGGGATGTATTTGGAATTTCGTTTCAAGACAATATAGGAATATTGACACCAATAGCATGGGAATTAAAGAAGAGAAGTTTCATTGACTCCGGCCTTGTAGTCTTGAAAGCAAGGAAATGCAAAGCACTAATATTAATGCATGGGGCTTTATTAATGGTCCTGCCATCCTTTAAGTTTTACTCTATTTTCGCTCTCCAAATCCTCCAACCACTACATTCAAATCCCTCCTAAAAAAAAGCTAATGCTGATCATGAGCTTTATTACCACAAAATAATTGATTAGAAGTAGAGAGAGGCAGTTAATTAAGATATATAGACACACATACACAGACCTTCCCCTAGATTTGTAGCAAGCTTTTGCTTAAACAATGGTGGAGGGACTCAACCTTCAAAATATGAGGAATCCTTCAAGAGCTTTGGTTATTAGGGTCAATCTAATTTTCCTTGCTTTCTTTCTTGTCATCTGTTCTTCTCTTCTTCCGCGGCCATCTTCTTTGCTCTATTTTGATAATGCAACATCGCTTGTTGGGTGCTCGTTGCACCAATGCCATGACAAGGTAAGGTGAACTTCAAATCAAGTCATGATGATTGAGTAGTGAAAATCGAAGTTTTTCGTTTTTTTTTTTTTTTGAATTAATACCTCATTTGGTGAACAAGACAAAGATTAAGGCTCCAAACTTCATTAATGATATGGGAAATGGCACGAAGATTGGCGTGATCAATATGGTTAAGGACGGAGAAGATATTGGTGAGTGAAAATTACATGGAGAAATTATACCAATCTAATTTCAAAGAGTGTCCAAGTACTCCAAATGGGAGGACTTGATTCCTGAATGGATTGACGAGGAAGAAGAAAGCGAGGTTCCATCATGTCCCGAGATACCAATACTGAATTTCAAAGCTTATGACATGATGGAACCTGATAGTGGCCAATCCAATTTCGAAGAGTGCCCAAGTACTTCAAATGGGAGAACTTGTTTCTTGAGTGGATTGACAAGGAAGAAGAAAATAAGGTTCCATCATTTTCCGAGATACCAATGCCAAATTTCAAAACTTATGATATGATGGACTTTATAGTGGCTAAATTGCCATGCAAGCATCCAGAAGAAGGGTAAAATAGAGATGTCTTGAGGCTACAAATTCACCTTAAAACAGCGAATTTGGCGGTGAAAAAGGAAAAGATGGGTTGCAATAGGAGGATCAAAGTGGTGCTTTGGGGCAAGTGTAGGTCAATGGGGGAGCTCTTTAGGTGCGATGACTTGGTAAGACGAAAAGATGATTGCTGGTCCTATGAACCGAAGGCTGCCGGGTTGGAACGGAAGGTCTCTTTACCAATTAGATCTTGCAAACTGTCCTCGCCTTTGTGGGCACATGATACGCTGAAATAAAAGTTATCATTTCTCATTTTAGGAATAGTATATCTATTTGTCACATCATATATAAAAAAAAAAAAAAGGGACACTACTTAGGAGACAGACGCCCTAACCATTGAGCTACAAGTGCTTTACGTCGATTAACTAAAATTAATTAAGCATTTCTTATTTTCATTATATATAGAGGCAACTGGACATTGCAAATTTCTCCTCTCTCTCTCTCTCTCAATGACTGAAGAATGGTCCTAGAATTAATGATCACTTCGAGAATACTAATGATCACTCATGTTAAAGTGATCACATACCACATATTTACAAGATAGACCAAATGTTATGAAGCGCTTGAGTTAAAAGCAACACTAATATTCTGGTTCTTAAATCAATAATTATTAAGAAAAAAAGTTATGTGAGAAAACTAATTATTGAAAAGAAAAATTAGGGTACTATTGTCTTAAGAAAAATAACGTATTATAGCATGCTATTGTCTTAAGAAAATTGACGGATCTATAAGGTTGAAATGGTTTCGTCAGACATCTCTTTAACGAGAGATGATGATGATGCTCCCAATAGGTTGTCTTCGGTACTTGAGTATTGATGAACAGGACAGATATTCATTTAGACAGGAGAGTTGATCGAGCTGAATCGGTAAGCAAGGAGTCCGGTTCAGGGTGCCATCCAGAGAGGCCGACCCCAGTCCCATGTCATCTCATAGGTAACAAGGTCAATAGGCCCAAAAGCGATGTGCGGGGAGGAGCGAGCGCGATAGGCTAGGAGACCTAAGGGCTAATGTCCTTTGTCCACATCATATACTAAAATTTCTCACTGGATGTTTAGTCACGGGCCTAGTTTTTTTTTTTTTTAATATTTTTTTACTATGCAGCCTGCCTGATTTTGTCTTGAATTTCAAGTGAAAACAAGGCCTATGATCTCTCCAAGATTCAAAATATCGCCAGGACACCTAAACGAGAAGCCTATGCCACAATCTTGATGGGAGAAGGGCGCAATGGAGTATAAATAACTCAAGAAACATTTACTTGAACATGTGTGTAAATGATTGAATAATAAAAATGATAATACAAATAAACCATATAAAAAATGCATCAATTTTACGTGGAAAACTCTTTCAAATTAAAAAAAAAGAAAAAATTGCAGATACTCTGAATCAAAGGTCATCTCCACTATAATCAAGTGAGTACAATAGAGGTGCACAACCTCAATTACATCAGACAAATTAAGTAAAATTCAATTTGGATTAAACCAGAAATTAATGAGTTAAGCAAGACAAACCAACTATGTGCTGTCAACTACAACTCAACAAGTAGACCTCAAGGTAGTAATCCAACCGTTTAAGATGAACCCCCAGATGTCCCCTACCAGCTGTCCAAATTTCAGCTTAATCGGACCACGGATCAATAATCATCCACATGATTTATCAATTCTACCACAGTTGAGAGAGTAGAGAGTTACCAGAATTGAAAGACTTCAGTTTGAATTAAAAACCTGCCCTTACAATTCACAGAAACCCAATCCAATCGTCCGCAAGTAAGATCTATGTATCCTCCAACTACTGACCAAAAATAAACTTGATCAGATTACAAACAATTTTCTAATTATACGGTTGATCAAAACTGCACAAAGAAAATTGCTCAGAGTATAGACCTGCGAAAACTGAAGAGAAGCAGGACTTATTGTGCTCAAAACCCAATCTCCACCGTTCAAAAATAAGAACCAAATGCCCTCTATCAACTATCCAAGTTTTAAACTAATTAGACACCGATATCCTTTTCAAACGTAAGATCAAAGAATACTGTCTTTTGATTCCTCTCTTTCTGCAACCTCTTTCTCTTTTTTTTTTCTCCCTTTCGACAACCCCATTTTTCTTTTTCTCTTGGCCGACCGGCTCTCTCCTCTTCTTCTAGGTTTTTCATTTTTTTTGTTTTTCAGCCAAAGGGATATTTATACCCACTTTAATTATTTTGGGTTATGACCCAAAAACATTTGGGTTATATATCCACATAGGAAATAACCAATAAACCCAGCAATTCTCTCTCTCCCGACTATGTGGAAATATTAGTCATCCCAGCCAATGTACAACACAACTCAAATTTCCATCTTGATAATGTCTTTGTCATTATATCAGCAACATTATTATCTGTATGAATCTTTTCAAATGCCAACTGTTTAGAATCAAGAACATCCCATATCCAATGATACCGCACATCAATATATTTTGACTTAGTATGAAAAGTTGGATTCTTACCAAGATGGATGACACTTTAGCTATCACAATACAACACATAATTTGATTGTTGAAAACCAAGTTCCTTCATAAACTTTTTCAGCCAAAGCAACTCTTTATACGCTTTAGTTATTGCAATAAACTCTGCCTCTATAGTGGACAATGCAACACACTTCTGTAATCGAGATTGTCAACTCACTACTCCCCCTGCAAGAGTAATCACATAACTTGAAGTAGACTTTCTAGAGTCAATGTTACCTGTCATATCTGAATTTGTGAATCCAGTAAGGATAGACTTATCACTCTTAAAACAAAATCTCAAATCAGTGGAGCCTCGTAAATATCTCATTATCCACTTCACTGCATCCTAATGCTTTTTACCAGGATTTGAAAGGAACCAACTAACTGTGCCAACTGCATGAGTTATATCAGGTCTCGTGCATACCGTTGCATACATCAAACTGCCCATGACTGATGCAAATGAAACTCTTTGCATCTCTTCCTTCTTTTTCTTTGTGGAAGGACATTGGTTAATGAATAATTTAAAGTGTATAGCAAGAGGAGTACCTACTACTTTAACCTTATCCATGTTAAACCTTTGAAGTACCTTTTCAATGTACTACTTCTAGGATATGTACAACCTTTTCCTTTTCCTATGCCGAGTGATTGACATGCCAAGAATCTTCTTTGTTGGTCAACTCTTACTTTAACTTGTTAATTCTAGAAGCATTACGACCAACAATAAGCATATCATCAATATAAAGTAGTAAAATGATAAAATCATAATCAGTAAATCTCTGAACAAAAACACAATGATCAGAAGTAGTTTTTTTATAGCCTTGCTCCCCCCCTAACAAACTCAAACTTCTTATACCATTATCTCAGAGCTTGTTTCAAGCCATACAAGTTTTTTTTTAACTTGCACACATAATCCTCTTTTCCTTCCACCTCAAATCCCTATGGTTGTTCCATAAAAATTTCTTCTTCCAAGTCACCATAGAGAAAAGTTGTTTTTACATCCATCTGCTCAATCTCTAAGTCATGGCTAGCAGCCAAACTCAACATAACTTAAATGGAAGACATTTTCACCACGGGTGAAAAGATCTCTTCAAAGTCGATGCCTTGTTTCTAATTGAATCCTTTTACAACCAATCTGACTTTATATCGTGGATGTGAAGTATTTTCTTCTTGCTTTATTTTGTAAATCCACTGATTCTTTAAAGCCCTCTTACCTTTAGGTAATTTTACTAACTCATAAGCAGAGTTATCATATAAGGATTTCATCTCATATGTCATGACATCGATCCAATGCTGCCCGTGCTCACTTTCAATTGTTTCTCTATAGCACTCAAGTTCTCCCCCATCAGTTAACATCACAAACTCATCAGGAGAGTATCGAGTAGAAGGCACTGGAATTCTATTAGACCTCCGTAGCTGAAATGAAGGTGAAGGTATGTGCGGATGATCTTCTATTGGAGCATCAATATCACTTGCACCCTGCATATTATGATCCTGTTGAACATTCTCATCATGTTCTTGAATATCACAATGAACATCAATTAGATCATTTAGAGATGTTTGAGGAAATGGAACAATATCAACAGGATTATCATTAACCTAAAGAGTTGACTTCTCAATATGTTCAATGTTTTGATCCTCAACGAACATAACATCTCTACTCCTTACAAGCTTTTTCTTTACTAGATCATATAAACGGTACCTAAAGTCATCTTCACTATAACCAAGAAAGATACATTGTCGAGTCTTCACATCTAACTTTTCTCTTTCATCTTTAGGGACATGAACAAAAGTCTTATAGCCAAAGACTTGTAAATGGTCATAAGAGACTTCCTTACCAAACCAAATTTTGTCCAGAACATCACCTTAGAGCAGAGTACTAGGAGACAGATTAATTATATGTGTCATTGTATTCGAGGCTTCACCCCAAAAGGATCTAGGCAATTTTGCATATGAGAGAAGACATATGAACCTCTCAATCAATGTTCTGTTCATCCTTTCTGCTAAACCATTTAACTGCAGTGTCTTGGGAGGTGTCCTTTGATGTCTGATCTTATACTTTTTGCAGTATTCATCAAATGGACCACTATACTCACTACCATTATTAATGCAGACACATTTCACCTTCTTACCAATCTGTCTCTCAAAAAAGGCATGAAATTGTTTAAATACATCAAAGACTTTATCTTTAGTCTTCAACGCATAAACCCAAAGCTTCCTTGAGTGATCATCAATAAAAGTCACAAAATAAAGAGTACCACCAAGTGAGCGTACCTTTAAAGGACCATAAACATCAGAATGCACTAATTCAAGCAACTCTGATTTCCTTGAAGGCGAGTGACTCTTAAATGTAACTCTATTTTGTTTCCCAACAAAACAGTGAAGACACTTCTTTAAAACTGCACTCTTTATGTTTGGAAGTTGGCTCTTTCTTGCCAAACAATTCATCCCTTTTTCACTCATGTGACTGAGCCGCTTATGCCATAATTCAATGGAATTATCATTCGTTATTGCATTTACAACATCTTTGAAGATAACAGCTTGCATGAAATATAAATTGGAGCATTTCCTACCTCGTGCCATAATTAAGGAGCCTCTGGTAAGCTTCTATTGGTCATCACTGAAGGCACTGCAAAAAACCTTCATCATCTAGTTTTCCCGTTGAAATCAAATTCAAACGGATATTAGAAGCATGTCTAACATCCCTTAATGTCAGTTGTGCTCCATTGTCGGTCTTTAAGTAAATATCACTAATGCCAATGACCTTTGCTAAATTGTTATTACCCATCTTCAAAACTCCAAAATCACTAGGAGTGTATGTTGTGAAAAATTTCATTCTTAAAATAACATGAAGAGAAGCACCACTATCTATGACCCAATCAGTCTCATGAGATGTCAAATTAATCACATCCTCATCACAAACAATAATGAGGTCACCAGTACCAGAAGTGGATGTAGTAGTAATATGATCATTACTTATATTCTTTTTCTCGTGCCTATCACTACCATCTTTATTTTCTCTCTTCCATTTGTAACACTTTTTCTGAATGTGACCCATTTTCCCGCAATAATGACACTGGATATTCTTGTACTTATATCGTAACTTGCTTCGGCTCTTACTTCTACCATTTTTACCATTTCCTTTTTCTTGACTTCTCCCCCTATTTTCAGTAATTAAAACCTCTAATTTGGATGATGATGAACCCTAAGATTTCCTTCTCATCTCCTCATTCAATACACTACCCTTTACAAGTTCCATTGATAAAACACCACCGAAGGCAGAATTAGCGAAAGATATTCGAAAAGTCTCCTAAGAATCAAGTAAGATAGCAAGTAACCATAACCCAAGAACTTCATCATCAAACTTAATGCCCATGCCTCATAGCTGATCAATAAGACCCTAAAACTCATTTAAGTGGTCAGCAACTGAACTCCTTTCATTATATCTCAACTGCATCATTTTCTTTAATAAGAACAACTTGTTATTAGTAGACTTTGAACCATACAAGGTATCAAGTTTGCTCCACAAAGTCCGCGCATGTGTCTCATTGCAAATGTGATTATAAGCATTATCATCAACAAATTGTCGTATAAAACCACAAACCTGTTCGTGCTCAAATTCTCATTATTCATCAGTTTTAAACTCAAGTTTCGTAGTAGCAAATACTGGCAAATGCAATTTCTTCACAAATAGGAGATCCTTCATTTTACTCCTCCATATATGATAATTCGTGCCATTCAAACAGACAAATTTATTCACATTCAACTTCATCATTCAAATAAGCCAAATACACCAACCTGACTTTGATACCACTCTGATAGGAGAAAAGGCGTAGTAGAGTATAAATAACCCAAGAAACTTCTCCCGCTTGCTTGAACCTGTGAGGAGATGATTGAATAACAAAAATGGCAATGCAAATAAACCACGTAAGAGAACACACCAATTTTACGTGGAAAACCCCTTCAAATCAAAAAAAGGGAAAAACCACGAACACTCCGAACTAGAGGTCAACTCTACTATAATCAAGTGAGTACAATAGAGGTACATAACCTCAATTACATCAAACAAATTAAGCAAAATTCAATTTGGACTAAACGAGAGACTAATGAGTTAAGCAAGACAGGCCAACTACATACTGTTAACTACAACTCAACAAGTAGACCTCAAGGCAGTAATCCAACCGTTCAAGATGAACCCCTATATGTCCCCTACTAGCTGTCCAAATTTCAACTCAATCAGATCACAGATTAATAGTCATCCACACGGTTTACCAATTTTGCCACAGTTGAGAAAGTAGAGAGTTACTAGAATTGAAAGGTTTCGGTTCGAATGGAAAACCTACTCTTCCAGTTCACAGAAACCCAATCCAACTGTCCACAAACAAGATCTATGTGTCCTCCAACTACTAACCAAAAATCAGCTCTATCGGACCACAAACAATCTTCTAATTATACGGTTGAGCAAAACTGCACACAGAAAATTGCTTAGAATTATAAACTTATGAAAACTGAAGAGAAGCAGAATTTACTATACTCAAAACCCAATCTCCACTATTCAGAAATAAGAACCAAATACCCTCTATCAACTATCTAAGTTTTAAATTGATCGGACACCGGTATATTTTCCAAACGTAAGATTAAAGAACGCTACTTTTTGATTCCCCTCTTTCTGCAGTCTCTTTCTTTTCTTTTTTTTTTCTCCCTTTCGACAGCCCTAATTTTCTTTTTCTCTCGGCCGATTGGCTCTCTCCTCTTCTTCTAGGTTTTTCATTTTTTTTGTTTTTCAGCTAAAGGGTATTTATACCATTATGACTCCAAAACATTTGAGTTATATATTCACATAGAAAGGGACCAATAAACCCAACAAGTCCTCCATTCCTCAGAGTCCTACATATGTGGACAAATCCATCTCTCGATCCAAATAGGACGCTCTTGCCACATCCGGGTGGACTCATCAAAAGGATCCGTAACCCGAGAGCAAAACTATATTCCTACAACGAGTACAAATTACAGCATGTTTAGGCTATGGCAGCTAACGGATTATGACAAAATCATTTTCAAAGATTCAGACATCTTGGTTTTACGCAATCTGGATATCCTCTTTCACTTCCCCCAAATGTCTGCCACAGGCAACGACATATGGATCTTCAATTCTAGCATTATGGTCATTGAGCCATCAAATTGCACATTCAAGATATTGATGGGGCCGACGAAAGGACATTATTTCCTATAATGGTGGTGACCAAGCATTCCTTAATGAAGGGTTTGTACGGTGGTATAGTGTTACGGACGGATTATGTCACGAACAAACGGGTTATGTATGACTTGATCTAACTCTCACGTCGGATAAAAAAAAAGAAATTTTAAATCATATAAATGTAGTTGCTACACTCAACAAATTGTTTTTTAGGGAGAAAATAAATGACTCGTGACAATAGGTTATCTAGAAGCACAAATTTCCCAGAAAATTTTTGAGCTAACACTATTGCCGAGGCCAATGTCAAGAATGAGCTTTTTGGAGTTGACCCACCAAAACTTTATGCAATACACTATCTGGGGTTGAAGCCTCGACATTGTTATAGAGATTATGATTGCAATTGGAACATCGGGAACCAGTGTGTTTATGCAAGTGATGTGGCCCATGAGAGGTGGTGGAAATTTCATGACAAAATGGATGTGAAGTTGCAGAAGCATTGTGGGTTCACGAAGAACAGAAAGCTGAAGTTGGATTCGAAAAGAAAGTTGGCAAAAGATACGAGGTCCAGGATGGGCATTGGAAGATTAATGTTATAGATCCTAGACGGGTTCATTTGATTTAGGATATGGTCACATACATAATATTTTCTTACCCTTTTTTCAATTTTCTTGCTCATAATTTTTTTTATTTATTTACCAAGAAAATTGAAAAAAGAATTTTCCATCGATAGAAGAAAATAAGGGAAATTTACTTTGCAATTGGTGTTGCCTTCCTGAGAATTGGGGAAATCACTAGTTATTTTAGAGAGTTGGACTTAAAGTTTTAGAATTAAATCACTCTGATGCTAAAATAAAACTGATGAAAAAAAAAATCTATTGCCTGGAAGAGTTAAAAAAACAAGTAAAAGCCGAATAGAATTTTTCAAATATTGTAAGAGTATAAAGTGTCTACATTTAATTTCAATCCTAATGGCATGCCTACCATGTTGCATAATTGATCATAAATAACAATGTCATGAATTTTTTAAGATCTTATCCGATGAATAAGTAAGTGATTATGTAGAGCATTTTCCTCCCTCTCTTTCCCTTTCGCTTTCTGTCCTCTCCTTATCATTCTTCTTTTAGAACTCTCATTACTTCAAATTTGAGGCTGCTACTGGTGACAAGTAGTAAGCCCCTATCATTCTTGTTTTGATTTTTTTCACTCTAAAATTTGATTATTTCAAAAATTTAAAATTACATAATAAGTATGCTATTTTATATAAGGAAATAAGACAACTCTCATATAAATGCAAATTACTTGTTAATCCCACACATAATATTAAATTAGATTCCACTTCTATAACACTCTCCCACTTAAAGATGAATTATTCAAATTGACAACTTTCACAATGTAATTAAAACTCTTATTGTAATATGTAATCTTAATATGACACCTCTTCAGCAATTAATTATAAATATAACCAACAACTTAGTTAATATACTTGTAGGATTTTTTATACTACATATCTTTTCTAAAGTAAATGTCCTCTCACCTAGTAAATGACATGTAAAGTAATATTTTAATTAGATATGTTTCATTCTTGTATAAAATATAAGAGTCTTATCAAATTGAATTGCACTCTAACTACCTATTTCTTTTAAGAAGTTTTTCAACTAATTCAATTTTTTGTTAGTTTTAGTGATGGCTACACACTTAACTTCATAATTGATAAAGTTGTAATTTTTTGTAATTGAGATACCTTACTCACAACAATATCATTAAAAGTGTAAACATAACATTGTATGCTCCTTCTAATATCCACGTCTCTACTAATATCTACGTTAACAAAATCTTGTAAGTTCATATTACTCTTTTTAAAATACAACATCACATTTGTTCTACTTTTTGTATAATGAAAAATCCACTTAATAGTCTCTCAATGTTATTTACCCGAATATGCAATTTATTTGCTTGTACCTCCCATTGCATGTGCTATTTCAAATCTAGTATAGATCATAATACATATAAAATTATCAACTGTTGATGCATTAGAAATTCTTAACTATGTACTACACTTTTTATCTATCTTCAGCGATTGTTTTTTTGAAAGTTTAAAGTAACTTGCCAAAAGAATGCTAATCAACTTTGCTTATTACATCCTAAATCAAATTAATAGTTTTTCAATTTAAATCATTTGTGACAACTTTAAGGTATGAATCTTTTTGTCCTTAAAAATTTGTATCCCAACAATTTGCTTCATGACTATGAAATCTTTCATTACAAATTCATTTGATAATTCTTGTTTTAACTTATTAATTTCTTAAATACTAAAACTTGTAATTATCATATTATCTATATACAAAGGTTGAATAAAATAATAATTATCAAATTTTTTAAAGTAATAATAATAATCTATATCACATCTATTGAAATTGTAGTTGCACATAAAAGATTTTCTTTTCGAGAATTAAAATCCCCTCCAACTATATCATATTGTATTCCTTCAACTTGTCATTAGAAAAGTTATTTTTATATCAAACTATTTTAGATACAAACTATTATATACAAAAATATTCAACACTAATTGGATTATTGAAATCTTTATAATTGGAGAAAAAAAATTTCAATATATTAAAATTTTTTTTTTTGCTGAAATTTTTGGTAACCAACTTTGTCTTATATCTCTTACTGTTATTATATCCTTATTTGACTCAATAAACTCACTTGTTATTTATTACTTTCTTGTCCTTTGGCAATTAAATTAATTCCTTGTATATATTTTTTATGTGTTTTAAATAAATCAAAAGTAATTTAAATTATTTGATTAACAAATTTGTAATTAGATAAATAGAAATTAAATTCATAATAATTGAATTTTAATTAATTAATAATTTTAATCTTATTGAATTTATACAAATATAAATAAAAAATAATAAAAAAATTTAGTTTTAATTAAAATATAAAAATCAAAATAAAAAATTAATTAAAAATAAAATTAATAGTTGAATACACTTTTGATAATAAGTATATTTACACAATTAAGTTTACCTATTGATTATTGATATTAAAAATTATTAATTTTTTAATTAAAGATTTAGCCTATAATAATAATAAGTTTTATTGTTTTGAATTCTTTCTTCCCTAGTTCATTATTATTCTGAATCATTAAAGTGTGCATCGTTCTTCCGAAAAATGCAAGGCCACATGTTTATCGCCGAAATGAGATTGATACCTTTGGGGTCTATCATGCTGTTTTGGGTGTGGATTTGTTGCAATTATACAACCTAACAACTTTGGATTCACGGGAGATGAAATTGGCAATCCAACATGAAGAGCAGCCTCTCGAGTTGGTGTGTCAGGCCCAGTATCAAGGTCCCTTTTCAATAATAAAGAAGAGGGTCTCCAAACTTTTCAGAAAAACAAGGTCCGACGCTCAAGCCCACCTATGTACAGTGGAATAAACAACAACAGCTCCTTCTGTTTCTGTTGACCTGCAAGACTTGCACAAGGAGTTTAATGGTATATTTGCAGAGGGTGAAAAAGCCTTTCCCTAGCCCGATTGCAGGACCACCGAATTCCTCTCATTCCTGGTGCGCAACCAATTAACGTTAGACCATATCAATATCCTCACTACCTGAAAACAGAGATCGAGAGATAAATCTGAGAGATGATGGTGGCTGAGCTAGTTCGTGATAGCACAAGTCCCTTTGCTTCGTCGGTGCTCCTGGTCAGAAAGAAGGACAGATCTTGACGATTTTGTGTTAATTATCGGCTACTAAATGCCATCGTGGCGAAAGATAAATCTTTAATTCCGAGTATTGATGACCTACTTGATGAATTACAGGGCTCTAGGCTATTCACCAAGCTCGACCTTTAAGCCGGATATCACCAACTTTGGGTCTGCAAAGATGGCCTTCCGCACACATCATGGGCATTACGAGTTTAAAGTGATGTCGTTTGGTTTGACAAACGCACCAACTATGTTTCAATCTTTGATGAATCGTGTCTTCGCACCACACCTATGAAAATTTGTCTTGGTCTTTTTCGACGACATTCTGGTGTTAAAGTTCCAGCCTTTTGGAGCTTTGGTAGCACCTGAGGTAGGCATTGTTAATCCTTCAAAGAGAACAAATTATCCGCTAAATTATCCAAGTGAGCAACCCCTTACAATGTTATTGCATAAGGATAATTTTCATTGGGATGAAGCAGCCCAGGTAGCCTTTGATAAACTCAAAATAGCTATGTGTTGAGTCCCTGTTTTAGCCTTGCCAGATTTCAGCAAACCATTTATCTTGGAGACTGATGCCTGTGATGGAGGTATGGGGGCAGTTCCTATGCAGGAAGGCCACCCAATCGCTTATTTGAGTAAACCATTCAGTGAAAGGAACAAAGGTCTATCCATTTATGAGAAAAAGTTCCTTGTAATTATCATGGCTGTCACAAAATGAGGTCATTATTTGGTGGGCAGGAAATTCATTATCAAGACGGACCTTAAAAGCATTAAACATATTCTCCAACAATGATTACATATATATGTCCAGCAGAAAGGAATCACAAAATTACTTGGATTGGACTACACCATTCTTTACAAAAAGGGGTCAAAGAATAAGGTGGCAAATGCCCTGTCCAATCAATGAGAAGGGCAGTGTTGCATAGTTACTAAAGTGGTTCCCATTTGGATGGAAGAAATTCAAGCTAGCTATTCAAGAGATGAATTAGTGTCAGAATTAATTCGGTCAGCAACAAGGCAGGATGACAGTAAGGGATTTAGTTTTGCACAAGGAATATTGAGGCACAAATCACGAATATATGTGGACAGTCATGGGGAACAGTTAATTAGAGCCATGCATGATTCGACCATAGGTGGGCACTTTGATGTGAGAGCAACTTGTGAAAAGTTAAAACCATTTTTCTACTGGCCAAATTTGAAGCAGTCAGTGCATCAATGGATGGGCAGGTGTGAAATTTGTTAGCGTTGCAAAACAGACACAGTTCCCTACCCAGGGTACCTACGGCCCCTTCTTGTACCAAAGTAAGCTTGGCAACATATTTCCATGGATTTCATTGTGGGGTTACTACCATCGGAAGGGAGAAATATGATTTGGGTGGTAGTGGATTGATTCACAAAGTCAGCTCATTTTGTGGGACTCGGCCATTCAATGACTGCACCAATGTTGGCCAAATTATTCATTGAGCACATATTTAAATTACATGGCACTCCACAAACCATTGTATCCAATCGTGACAAGTTGTTTACTAGTCAATTTTAGGAAGAGCTTTTTAAACTCGAAGGCACAACGTTATACAAAAACTCCTGTCTGTCATCCACAATCAGATGGCCAAACGGAGAGGTTGAATTGGTGTCCGGAAAATTATCTACGCTATATGTGTTTTATGCAGCCTAAACAGTGGCATCGATGGCGGCCACTTTTAGAGTGGTGGTATGATACTACCCACCATACAACCATCAAGATGTCACCATACGAAGCCTTGTCTGGATAGCCTCCTCCTCAATTAGCCTTACTACTGGCAGGTGGAACCAAAGTTGCTTCCTCGGCTGAATTTTCGAAAGAATGTCAGGTGTTATCTTCTTTGTTGAAGAAGCAACTACAACGGTCACAGCAGCGGATGAAATTCTATGTTGGCCAAAGGAGGATTGAACGACAATTTGAAGAAGGGGATTGGATGTTTTTAAAGCTCCAACCATATCGTCAGACAACTGTAATAGTTAGGAGCAACCTCATGTTGGCCTTGAAGTATTATGGACCCTACAAAGTAATTAAGAAAATCAGACTAGAGGCCTACAAGCTTCAACTCCCTCCAGGTGGTTTGGTTCATCCTGTCTTTCATGTGTCCCTTATTTAAGAAAGTATTAGGACCCAGCACCTCTGTTTCCCCCCAATTACCCTTGGTCGGGGAGTCTGGACAATTCAAGGTGGAACCATTGGCAATACTACAACAGCGCATGGTCAAAGAAGGAAACGTGGCAGGAACTCAAGTAAGTCTTAGTGCATTGGACAAACATGACACCGAAAGAAGAAGTTACCTGGGAAGACATTACTTTCATCCGATCTCAGTTGTCTAACATCGACGTTTATGCCAATCCTTGGGGCCAAGGATTTGGTATGCAGGGGGAGTTGTTAGGATCACAGCTAATTGAAGACCCAATTGTTATATTTGAATATTAAATAAGAGCCAAGTTACGAGTAGAGCAGATATTCAATTAACGGAAGCTTTGTTAGTTTAGATTGATGGTTAGTAGTGAATAACTATTAGGAGTCAAATGGTATTTGTTATGATAGTATTCTGGAAACTGAAAAATTACAAATAGGGAAATATAACGTCTTTCGTTAAGACTCTCGACGGTTCCCTCCTTTGCCAGCTGCTACCACCTGTCTCCCCTCCCAGCGCTCCATTTTCTCGCATCAATAACTTGTTATCATCCAAATTTCGAATATCTATACTCGTTCTTTTGTTCAGCACATTCATACGGAATTCACTTACTTGTAGATTAAGGAATAATGATCGCCTTGCCTTCGTATTATTATGAACTTGTAAAAAGAAAACATTGTCACATTATTATGTGGTTGTAAGGGCATACCTTTTCAATGTCAGACTCCACAATGGATCAAGGAATCTATCTGCAAAAGAGGGTAATTAAAAAAAAAAAAAAGAAAAAAAAAACACGGGTCTATTATTTAAGATTTAAAGGGAATCAACTAGTAATGGACCTGCTTGTCTATAAATATCATGGGGTTCGTTTAACAAGTTTATTAACAAGTGGAATGCGCTGACCCTAAATTTGTACCGTATCTCAACTTCTGCTGCATGGCCCTAAAATTAGTGAACGGGATACTAATTCTTTTTATAACTTTTTTGATAGATCTCCCTAATTTTTCTATAATTCAAATCCACATATTTGCTTGGAATGATAAAACGTAAAAGAGAAAAAAAATTTAAAAAAAAAATACTATGAAAAGAATATTTTTTTTCTGCTCATGCAATTGCATGATACAGAAAGCTAGAGACACGTCAAAAAAAAAAACAATTATTTGGTAAATTTTATATTAAAAAAGGGTATTTGGGTACTTTGTTGACATGGAAAAGTCCTTGTTTAATTCAATTGTGGAATTAATTTAACTTAATTTAATGGATATGTGAGATGGATATATTAATACAAGTTTTCATAATTGTCTCAACGAGACATGACTTAAGGAGGCTAATAATAATAATAATAATAATAATAATAATAATAATAATAATAATGAGTTGAATTTCAATTAAGTTAATAAAATAACAAATTCATTCTCACTAATAGAATTATATAATTATTTTTATGCGTATATTTATTTGAATATAAATTTAATTTTATTAGACATTTTAGTGTAAATTCGAATTAAATAACAAATAATTTTTTTTATCATAACACCGCAACGTGGATGATACATCAGCTGATTATTATTGGACTATTTAATCTGTTAAAACGAAAAAAAAAAGAAAAGAGAGAGAGAGAGAGAGAGAGTGATCAGGAAAAATGAACGAGAGAAAAGAGAGAGAGAGCGTAGGCGTAGAGGTCATGGATGAAGTCCGTGAGCGTGTGAGAGGAGGAGGTAGGCTCCAGTCCACGCGCGTGTTTTCTCTCGGAGACTCTCTCTCTCTCTCTCTCTCTCTCTCTCTTTCCATTTCTATTCTTGGCTACCCATCTGTATTAAATTTCTCTCATTCGTTCCCTTTTAGTTAAACAAAACAAAAAGAGAAAAAAGAAAGAAGAATTTCAACGCCTTTCCTTAATATTACTCAGTCAATTCCAGCCCCCCACCCCCACCCCACCTCTGCAATCTCATTCTCCTTTCTGGGGTTTCCGGGGGTATGCTTCTCTTTCTCTCCTTTTCATTTATCTCTCTCCCCCTCCCTTTTTTAGTGTTAATTTCTTTGTTTGATAGGCTTGTTTTGATTGAAACAGACATGGTCGTGTTATTAGCTTGCGCTTCAATTGTCGCTTCTAATATTTGGTTTCTCCTACGTTCTTATTTTTCTGTCGGGTGGTCTTTTGTCTTTTTTTTTTTTTTTTTTTTTTTGGTTTTTGGGAAGGTGAACGTTGAGAAATTGATATGTCTGAGTCCAGCTGGATGCAAATATAAATAACGCGTTGATTTGATAATTAAATATATGTGAGTTTCTCGAAAATACGATAACCCTTTGCTGGGATTCTTAAATGAAGCTTGTTTTGTTTACCTACGTTTGATTGTGTTCGGATTATACTTGGTTTCTCTTGAATTCTCGTACCAAACTTAGTTTATGGCGGTTTGGTTCTTTCTGTTTCTGCGGTTTTCTCTCTAAAGTTTCTATTTTTCCTGTTCTTGCGATTCTCACCAATGGAATAAAAATATATAAAAAAAAAAGGGATTAGCAGAATCCTGGATCTAGATTGTGTTCATCTAGGAGGTTGATTTTCATTTTTTTCATCAGTTGCCAACAGACAACAAGAGAAGTCCCATTGATTTTGTCTTGTTAACCGCAAACAAAGTCTTTTTAAAGAAAGATGCAAATTTTGTTTCGTCTACTTAGAAGTTTCTGGTTTTGAAATTGTCATCTTCTATTGGGAGAGTAATGATAGATTAAGGAGGATATAACATTTAGAGTGATGCAATTTCAGGAGAATGGATAAAAAAGGGTAAGCTTACTAGTGGTCCAAGTTATTTTGAATCATAGTTAGTGGCCATATGGTTCTCATTGTAATTTGATCTTGTTTAATGATGCTTGACTACATGGACACAAATATGATGGACTCAATCTGTACACAACAAAGAAAATTTATCAATATCATCGGAAAAAAAAAAAAAAAGTCATATTGGGATTTGCAAATGCCATAAAAAGGAGTTTTAATGTTATAAAGAGATTAAATATATATGATTCTAATAATTTGTTAATATTGGACATAGTATGGTGGTATGGTAGATACTAATGTATTATACCGGAAATTAAGATTTTATATTATATAGATAATATTTTATAGCACATAAAAGAGAGTTCATGTTATGAAAGACATCAAATATTTGTATAATTTAAATAATTTTTTATGTTTACTGTTGATCATGCCATGATTATAAAAGACAAAATTGGATTGATTTTTAGTACAAACATATTCATGGAATGTAATGTGCAGAAGATACAAGGAGTTATTTGTTAGGTTAGACTAGGATTACATTTTTTGTTGGGGATGTTTTACAGTCATAAAATTGCCTTCCTTCAATATCCACCTTTGATGTTCCTCTGTACACAAGACCTGCTAAGTTATTGGAACATGAGATACTGAAGCAGGCTGATACCTTCCTTCCTAATATGGCATCAACAGATTGGAGTTCAATATAGAACGATAGAATCTATAATAGGTTTGGAAACTCTTTGATGTTATGGTGGTATTAATAGCTTTGCAGTTTAAATTCCAAGTAACCCTGCTGAATCTCTTGAAGCATTGTTGACTCTTCCATTGCTAATTATTTTTGTTTTCTTTTTCATTGACTTCAGTTACCCTTGTGCCACACTCACTACAACTTTCTTTTAATGGAGGATGAAAAAGCTGAGGTCATGCCTCCTCCAGATTCTTCTTCCTCCACAGTAAATAATGATCATAATGATTATGAAGATTCAACAAGCCGCGATATAAATGTAACAGTGGAATCTGATGCTCATTCATCTGTGAAGGAGAACTACAAATCAGCAACTGTCCAAGATGCTTCTGATAACTTTATTCTGGGCCAAGACCACATTCTTTCTGCAGAAACTTCAGGTCAAGATCAAACTCTTCCACCAGACAATTTAATCACTACTTCAACTGTTGATGAAGTAGAAACTGGGCACGAAGGTGTGAAAAAAGAATATTCTAAAACTCAAGCAATAATAAATTCCTCTGATGTACAAGATACTGGAGAAAAAAATGAAGATATTAAGATCTCTTCTAATGGTCAAACTCATCGAGAAGAAATTGGAGCCCCGCAAGGCTTCCCTAATGGACAGCAACATCAAGCTGAAGCTCATCCCATGCTAGATACTTCTGGTTCACTGCAGCATCAGGATACTGGTTCTATTGGAGGTCCTCATGTGCAAATTGATGGCATATCACCTGCTGCTTCTGCACCTGAGATACGAGCCCAAGCTGATGAGCCTGCTCTGCCCCATGTGAAGGTCAGGTTACAGCCTGACAGACGTGTATCTCAATGGGACAAGGTTGTCAGTCCTGCTGTCAGAACACCAAAATCTGTTGATTCTCCAAGAGATTTTAAGCAGGGAGACATAAATAGAGGTTTTATTGATACAACAGCACCTTTTGAATCTGTAAAAGAAGCTGTTTCAAAATTTGGAGGAATTGTTGATTGGAAAGCCCACAGAATCCAAACTGTAGAGGTATATATGGCATGCCATTGTTATAGTTCTTTAATGTTGCTGCATTTTCTTTCCAAAAATCATGTATTTCAATTTTCATTTCTTTAATTGGTTGTCAATTCCCTTACTATGAAAATAAGCATGTATTGTTTTCTAATCCATGCCTTTTTTTGTCATGCCATTGCTGCAAAACATTAATTTTCTGCATATTAGATATCTCAAGTCTATTCCAAGATGGGAATTTTTTTAGTGCTAGATGCATTTAGTGTTTATAGCAAAAGCTATGTTGGTGGTGACATGGTAGTGGTGGTTATGGGAAAGGAATTTTGTTATGTGGATCCTGGGTAATCTGCTGGTGCCTTTACCATGAAGGCACCTAAGACAAATTGGATATGGATGGGGGTTAAGAGAGCATCTTTCTGTGGAACTGCAATATTGGATATGGATGGGGGTTAGGAGAGTATCTTTCTGTCCTTGGAACTGCAATATAAGAAAGCAGGATTATTGGTGTTTAGAAGCTCTATGTTGCCCAACCACATCCCCTATGCTATAATGGATTCTTCTTTAGTGATCCGTGGAACATCTATGGTTTCAGCAGAACCAGAGACGCTGTCCGGCAGTAATTTTGTGAAACTTTTTTGTGCCACAACGTAGTGCTGTACTGATGCCAATGGTAATTGTGCTAAAAGACATTTGTGAGAAAATTTTGTTTGTTATGATTAAGTAAATAATATAAATTTTTGGGATAATATAACAAACTCTGTTTTTCAATTCTGTTGTTAGTGTAAAAACAATGTTTATGGAGTTATCATCTTTAAGTGTTACTGGTTTGCCACCTTTTGTGTAAACTTTTCTTGTTCAAGAGTGAGAGCTTTTCTTTTCTTGGAATAAAAGTGGGTCAGTAAGTTGACCTTTTTCCTGATTTTCTGTCAATCATTGCGTGCACGCGGAGATTGGGCATCACTAGCAGATTTCATTATACTTGAGCAAAAATAACTTGCAGCTTTTTCTCTAACTCTGCAGAGACGCAAGCTTGTAGAACAAGAACTGGAGAAAGTACAGGAGGAAATGCCTGAATACAGGAAACAGTCTGAGGCCGCTGAAGAGAAAAAAGTGCAAGTCCTTAAAGAGCTCGACAGCACCAAGAGACTAACTGAAGAGCTAAAACTCAACTTGGAGAGGGCCCAAACAGAAGAACATCAGGCAAAACAAGATTCTGAACTTGCAAAGCTCAGAGTGGAAGAACTGGAACAGGGAATTGCTGACGAGGCTAGTGTTGCAGCAAAGGTGCAGCTTGAGGTTGCTAAAGCCAGACATGCAGCCGCAGTTTCAGAACTAAAATCTGTTAATGAAGAACTGGAATCACTGCATAAGGAATATGCTTCTTTGGTCACCGAGAAGGAGGAAGCTGTGAAGAAAGCTGCAGAGGCTGCCTCTGCATCTAAGGAAGTTGAGAAGACAGTAGAAGAGCTTACCATTGAGCTGATTGCTACCAAAGAATTGTTAGAGTCTGCACAGGCTGCCCATATGGAAGCAGAGGAACAAAGAATAGGTGCCACCATGGCCAGGGATCAAGACTCTTTCCATTGGGAGAAGGAACTGAAGCAGGCAGAAGAGGAACTGCAGAGACTTAACCAACAAATTGTTTCAGCAAAGGATCTTAAATCAAAACTAGACACTGCTTCAGCCTTGCTGCTTGATCTGAGAGCTGAGTTAGCAGCTTATATGGAATGTAAATTAAGGGAGGAAACTGTTGAAAAAGGAACAGAAATAGCTGAGCAAGATGGACAAGAGAAGAAGACACATAGTGATATACAAGCCGCAGTTGCTTCAGCAAAAAAGGAACTTGAAGAAGTCAATCTCAACATTGAGAAAGTGACTGCTGAGGTGAATTGCTTGAAAGCAGCTGCCACATCATTACAGTCCGAGCTTGAGAAAGAAAAACATTCTCTTGCTATGATTAGACAAAGAGAAGGAATGGCATCCGTAGCAGTTGCTTCTCTTGAGGCTGAGCTAGACAGTACTAGGTCGGAAATAGCCCTTGTTCAAATGAAGGAAAAAGAAGCCAAAGAGAAGATGACCGAGCTTCCCAGGCAACTGCAGGAAGCAGCGCAAGCTGCTGATGAGGCCAAGTCACTTGCTCAAATGGCCCGTGAAGAGCTTTGCAAGGTGAACGAAGAAGCGGAGCAAGCAAAAGCTGGAGCTAGTACAGTGCAAAGTAGATTACTTGCAGCTCAAAAGGAAATAGAGGCTGCGAAGGCTTCTGAAAAATTGGCTTTAGCAGCTATTAAAGCATTGCAAGAGAGTGAATTGGCTCAAAATACCGATAATGCGAGTTCACCTTCTGGTGTAACCCTTTCATTAGAGGAATACTGCGATCTTAGCAAATGTGCCCACGATGCAGAGAAGCAAGCCAACATGAGGGTGGCTGCTGCTATTTCTCAAATTGAGGTAGCCAAGGAGTCGGAATTAAGAACCATGATGAAGCTGGAAGAAGTGAACCGAGAAATGGATGAGAGAAAGGAAGCACTGAGAACTGCAATGGATAAGGCGGAGGAGGCAAAGGAAAGAAAGTTGGGTGTGGAACAAGAGCTGAGAAAGTGGAGGGCTGAACACGAGCGACGAAGGAAGGCTGGTGAATCTGGTCAAGGAGTTGCAAATCCGCAGCCACGCTTCGAGGGAAGCAAAGAATTAAAGGATCTTGAAACCGTACATACACCAGGCCCAGGATCCTACGTGCACGGAAGTAATGCGGAAACTGCAATGGTACCGGAAGCGAAGGTGCAGCAGAAGAAGAAGAAGAGATCATTTTTCCCACGGTTTCTCATGTTTCTCGCGAGGAGGAAAGCACATGCATCAAAGACAGGGTAATGCGGTGGAACAAGATTTCCTTGCACCCCATGTTCTTCAATCGGAAGTCTACTCACACTATGTTTCTTATACTCGAATGTAAATGTCAGTGATTATTCTTACTATTTTCATCATTATTACCATTGCGTACGATAGATTAGATTGATAGGAATTATATTCTTATACATTGTCTGGATGGTTGGCTGTGGGGAGGTAATAATGTTATGTTATAAGTGCCCTTTTGTTATGTTACCATTGGCGGTGTCTGTAATGTAACGTACAGTGTTGCTTACTCTGGAACTTGTTGTAAACAAAGAGTTTGAATTTTTGTTTATTCAGTTGTTTAATATGCTCTTCTTTTCACTCGGTGGCGTAGAAGACTCTTAAATGCCCCATCAATGGAATCGTAAATCCGACCCTACCTCAGTTGGCAGATCGGATGCGAATCCGGCAGGTCGGATTTTTCCATTTTTCCCCCTATTTAGTAATTATTTTGAGTCAGCGGAATATTTGCTGAACAACTTTCTTCATTTCCTTTTCTACAAGGAACAAACACTAATTTAGTAATTCTAAATGATGTGTGCAGGAAATAATTAAAATAATGAAACTTACTAGTGAAATACAATTTTATTCTAAAGATTTGATTTTAGTAATCTCGACTCAAAAAAGAACAAAAAAGAAAAAAAAAGATTGCAGTAATCAAACATTTTACTTTTTATCTGTTTATAAAAATTTTCAATATAAAATGTTTATCACATTAACAAAAGATTAATAGAAAGTAAGGAAAAAAAAAAAACACTAAAGTAAATGTGATGATCAGTAACACTACAATAGTGACATTAGTGACCTTTTTTGTTTTAATTAGTGACGACTAGAATTTGAGTTGGAGATTTTTATTTTTTGAAGACTAACATTAGCAATAGAGTTGCAAAGGTATTAATAATGATTTGTTAATTAAAAAAAAAAAAGAAAAAAGGAGAATTGTAAGAATGAAGTGGGAGTCTAATAGACAAAAATGGGAAGTTTGGACGACTTTTAATGTATTTTGCCATGGACACCGCAGAGACAACAAAGGGAATCAACCTTCAATCACATATTTATGAAAGAAAGAAAGAAGAGTTAACTAGCAAGGGTTTGGATGATGGTTTTGTGCCATGGGTTGGAGAGGTGCTCCAGGAGGTTATCAACGGGCCCCACATGAGTCACAGCAGCTTGCACAAATATCCCCAGCATGGCTACCATCGCCAGCCTTCCTGCACAACAACATCATCATCATCAGCAGCAGCAGCAGCAGCAGCATTAATTTAATTGAGGCAATTGGAAACTCATAAGCAAGATAATTAGCAGTACAAATGAAAATAATAATCGAGACCAACCGTTCTTAATCTCTTTAAGTTTCCAGTCTTGTGCGTTTTTGATGTCCTTTGCCAGGCCGAGTGGGTTTAGCAGAGGACCCCCAGGGTAACTGGATGCAAAGGAAAATGAAAATTGTTTTATTTGCCGTGCAATTAGAGGCTTAACGGCAAAGCATAGATCTTCACAGTAGTATTCCTTAATTCCAGACATGTTGCTGACACCAATGCAAGAACAGAATAAGATGAAGAGGTCCTCATTTACAAACAAGGTATAATGAACAATTACCCGGGTTCCAATCCTTCTAGTGCAGCTTCAATTCCAAAGAATGGTCCCTCTGCTTGAGATCCTGGACTTATGAAGTCCATGTATCTCTTGGTTTCAACAAATCTGCAGAAACAGAAAAAAAAAAGAAAAAAAAGAGCAGTTGACAAAACAAATGGCATAAACTGAAGAATCGAGCCACATGACAGAATGAGTAATATGGTGCAGGTCAACTAAAGCTTTGATCACGGGTTCGGTTCTAAAAACATTGATGCAAGCATGAGTTCTTTTGACATTCCAATATGATACTCAGAGTAGGACGAACTAAAAGTGGATGGGGGGATTCTACCCCATCAGCAGGAGTTGGACAACGAGCAAAGTTGTGGTGCTCGCAAATTCATATTTCACAGCACCTGCTTCAAACCAAACTGGCAATTTGTTAATTCCCGTCACCCGGAGTAACTGCAACAAAAGTTCCAAAACAATCATCGGCCTGTCAGTAAATCTACATGCCCCCCCTCCCCATTCTTTCCACTTCAATCTAAGTGCATTTACTCAATTTAAATCAGAATTGCAAGGATTCTGTAGTCTATTTCACTAAAAAGTTGGAATCGGAAGGGGACAGGAATGACTGAGTTCACTCACATCCGTGAAAAGAATTCCAGCAACTCCAAGCATGGCAAAGCGGGCATGGACCAACTCTGCCTGCACGTACCACTTCAAGCTTTCTGGATCCTCTCCAAGCCCAAGCGGATCAAACCCATAATCCCCAGCCAAGCTTGGGTACAGATAAAATTATATGATGTGAAAAGGTCAAGCAAAGCCAAGCAACAAAATAAAATTTTATTGCATATAAAGGGGAACAGGAACAGTTGCTCACGTTCCATCAAGATAAGGTGGAGGATCGAGGCCAGGAAGCCATGTGGGTCGTTGCTGGGCACAAACAACAGTTCGAGTAGAACGTGGAGCGCTTCGTGTTTTGGCAATCCAAAATGTATCTGATAAGGCCAATGTTATCTTCTTTACGTTCGTACTGGACAAAAAGCACGAAGAAGAAGAAGAAGACGATGAAGAAGAGGAGGAGGAACGAGGGTGGACGAGGAAAGCTCTTCCCAGTGCTACGGCCATGCCTCTCTCTCTATCAACAACTCCAAACTGGAGGCTTACACAAAAGCCACGTATGTATCTGTGTATTACTCCCGAAAACAATGGCCCATGCCCCTTCTATACTTGGAAAAAGACGATAACATGGGCCCACCAACTACCAATTAATTTTCAGGTAGATTTACTCACTAATATGTTAAGGCATATCAGCTGTGTTTCTTTAGCATAGGTATGCTGCGAGATTAATTGATATACAGAAAAATTTAACAGTGAACTCAGCTTCACCAATGCATACAGCAACTTCTGCTCCTTTAGGAAGCAATGCAACATTAAATCCTCAAAAAAGTATTCTTGTGCCAAGAATAAATCCAACTGCATCAGACATCACATTCTCTGAAGATAAGTCCAAATGGCTAGTGAAGAACAAACTAAAATACAACAGAAACTTTAACAAATCGCTTGAAACTTCGATCCTGAGAAGTGGTCATGTGAAGGGAAATGTCACGCGCGTCATGGCCCGCTGGATGTGCTAAAGGAGCTGACTTTCAAAGGGGTTACAATCATTAGTGGTGCCTCAGGTGATTAGCTGGCCACGAATTTGTCCTGCATGTATCGGCTATCAACGATGGAGTCATCTCTTAGGACCATCTTCTAGCACTAGCAGCTCTTCAGGCCCCCTTGATTACGGTAGCATTCATGAGAGCTATTCTTCATCTGCTGGAAGTTCCATATCACACTGAACTTAACCCACTCTCGTTGACCTAAGTGATTGTCACAGGTTAAATTTCATCAACAAGAACCAGGACATGGCGAACTTATTGAGCAACTATGTGACGAGGATGTCGCAGAAACCAATGCAGCACTCACAAAACCGAGTTTCCGTGGGGAAAGAACAATACTCGGATCCAAAATCATACAGAGCAAATAGTACATCAACTGGAGTCACTATAGTTGCACATGAGTGACAATGAAGACACTTTGAGTTCTTTTCTTGCATTTAGTATTTAGTATTTGGTTAAAAATATTTAATTAATTTATTAAAATTAATATATAATATTTTTATAATAAAATATAGTAATTTTTTTTTTAAAATTATAATATACTTAATTATTTTATTTGATTAACGATTAATTAAAAATACTTATAATTATATAATTAATTTAATTCACTTTCATATTTTATTTATTATTTGTTAAATAATTTGAACTTCTCACAATAATATAAATAAGTCAATTTTTGTTTAATTATTACAAATTTTGACTTATAGTATTAGTAAATAAGTTTGTTATTATTATAAATATAAGTAATAAAAAAGAGAAGTAACATCATAAATGTAAAAACAAAATAATAGATTGAACTTTATATTTATAAAAGTGATTATTGTCAACAATATTAAAAAAATATATATTTCACAAGTAGAAAGAATAGAAGAATATTTATAATTTGTAAAAAAAAAAGATTTTATTTTGCAAATAAATTAGTTACTCATATTTTTATAGCAAAATTCATAACTATGAAGTTTATTAGGTTACAAACTATATAAGAGTATATTATTAAGATAATTAATATTGTAATAAAATTTAAGATTTTGAAATTAATAATAGATAACTCTTTTCTAATATAATTTCTTTTAAGCTCACTATTTCTAAAGTCTACATCATTTCAAATTAATTACAACAGTATAAAAATAAGTTGAAATTAATAAATTGGCTAGTATGTTCATTTATGAGGAAACAAAACTGGGAAATCAAGGAAGTCACTATATCAGTCTTTTAAGGCAAGAAAGTTAAAAATGAATAAAAATGAAAGTTAACCAATTTAAAAATACCGTAGAGTTTGTTTATACTCATTAGGCTAAAAAGAATGAATAAAAGGGTAATAAGTGTCCCTTATATATAAAAAAAGAAAAGTTGAACACTATTATAAAAATTATCCAAAACATAAAATTTGATTTGAAAAAGAAATATAAATTGAATACCTTAGTATATTTCAAATTAAATCTAATTTATATTCCTCATAATATTTAGTGATATAATTTTAATGTTACTACTCATGTATCTAATATAATATAAGGAATGTATTACGATTTAATTGTTTTAATTTATATAAGAATATGAACATTATTGATTAATATATTTGTCCTAAGGGTTTATATTGATTGAAACTTGATAATATTTTTTTGTAAAATCCTTACTTAATATACTTTATAGTATTAGAATTAAATGTAGTATGATGAATAAAAATTGTATTGATTTGTAGTATAAACATTTAAGTTATATATTTAAAGAAAAATTAATGAGATTAATGAATAAAAATATATTTTTTTCAATCCAAATTTTATTAATCTTGGAATGTGTATGAATTGTATTAAGGGTAAATAAACCAAATATAGTATAAAAAAAAGAACACAAAAAGTATCCAATTTCTTAACATTTTACATACGAATATTTTAACACTTCAGTTTTTAAAAAAAAAATATATATATATATATATATATATATATATATATATTTTTTATCATTTTTATAAATATTTTTTCATATTCTGATTATATTTATTTGCTTCATAAGAAATCTCAATAAATAGTTGCTCTTAAGGTATACATAAAGAAGTTAAAAAACAATTACATAAAAAAAAAGTAAAAATAATAAGATTTGGTGAATATTCTAAATTGGGATAGTATTTAAGTTTATTTGCAGAATTCCTCGTAAGTCATTACATATGTGTATAATATATTATGTTAGACATACCTTAGCAACATAGAGTGGCAAAAAAACGTAATTAAATATTAATGAATATGGTTAAGTGTATGATAAGTAACTCCTTCCAACCTAAAATTTTGTGGATGTATACACTCAAAATCACTAATTATTTATTAAATAACTTTATTAATAAGGCAACTTAAAGTACTTTATTAAACTATAGACAAAAAGAAATTTTAATTTAAGGTACTTAAATATTTAGGGTTGCCTAATAGAAGTAAGAATTGACATAAAAAGAAATTAGATTCTTAAATGATTAGTTATTACTTTATTGGCTGTCTATAAAAGTTTAAAAGGTATAACAATAGTCCAAGAATTATAAAAATTGGTAATGCAATATTTGTTAAGAGTGGTAAAATTAGTAGAAGTAATAAAGAAAGTATGGTAGATATTTCTTTACTCATAATAGTTTATTTGTTCATTATGAAACTAAATGTTATTTAAAAATTAAAAGACATTTGGATGAAGAGACACTCCCTGAAAGAACTAACTCATAATTGACTATTATAAATAAGCCATAAAGGGTAACATTTAGAAGATGTTAAAGACAAAAGAGATTAATTGTTTTGGATGATTATGTGATTTATTTGTAAGAGTCAAAAATTTGATATTGGAATTAATAAAGATTCAGTTTCATTTTCATAGGCCATAAAAACATTTATTAAAGGTAATTATAACATTGCTAACTCATTATGATTTAGAATTGTACTAAATGGATGTTAAAACTGTTTTTTTTTAAATAAAAATCTTAAAGAAAAAGTTTATATGAATCAACTAAAAGGTTTTTTTTTTATAGAAGAAAAAGATCAATTGGTGTCAATTAAGTAAAGATTTAGATAGAGTTAGGTTAAGGAGAATTGAGGTACGGTCCTAAAGACCAGGTTAAATCTATAATCTGTAAAACAAGGGGAGGCCAAGGAATGTTGGGTTAAGAGTTGATGTTAACACTCTAATACTTAAGTCAATAAGGGTATGATTTGGAAGAGCTAACAAGAGTGTAATTAATGTATATCTTGAAAATGACATTCATAAAGTGTTTATAGTAAGATTTATATATTATCATTTAATCAAAGGAATAATATAAGTGAGGTATATATATGAATCCCATGGGTAACGAGCTTATCATAGAGAGGTAAAATTTTATCAAGCAAAGCCAAAGAGAGGTATGTTGGATATTATTAGGCTAGCCTCAGGGCTTATGAATGACCTATAAGAATCATTCTTATTACCTACCCCTCTTTAAAAATCTTAACTTCTTAAGTAAACTTAGATTTAAGAATTATTCCATTCTTTAAATGTCCTCTTTAGGTATTCATTAAGGACTAAAAAGGTATCAATCGTTTATATGTCTCAAATAACATTTTTTTTTTGTACTATAACAATTGGATTTATTTAAAGCGACTTTTCATCTTCCTATATATTGGATATTTAAGGACCATCATCTTGCTTTTTCTTTACTTAGCTTTTTGGAGTAGCTTACCTATAATAAAATTTCTCTTCCTTTTGTTTCTTTTATTATTATTTTCCATAGCATTAAGTGATAAGGTAAGCACCTCATTCTCTTCCCGATCTTTTTTTATTTTTGAGGGACATTTCTTCAAGATCTTTTAACAACACTATGCTTAAACAAACTTTCCAAGGAGCCAAATCCTTAAGATTGGTGGTTTATGTGGAGTCTTAAGAAGTTACTGTTATTATAATGGTTATTAAAAGTAGTGAGTCTAATGAAAGTAAAAATGATATTCCTCTCGTCATCCCCTGTTAATTTCTTAATTGTGTCATTGAGATGGCTAAGTTCAATTTTAAAAATTAGTTTGGGACTTTTTAAGGGATATGTGTTTCAAATGGATAAAAAAACTATTTGAATTTGTGTTCCTAACTTCTTTAAGTAAACTTAGCGAGCACTTAAAGGGTTTACATCTCTCTACACTAGGATTTTAGCATTAGAACTAACCTTGCTTATCCTTGAGGCTTACTAAAAATTTCTTAAACATTATAAGATTACTCCTAAGCAACTATATCGTAACAGATGGTTAAATCTTATTAGGGTGAAAGAGGCTACTTAGAAGATAGGTTATGCTCTTAACATCCTAGTTCTTTTATATCTTCATAATTTTAAGAAAATACAAAATTATAGCAGGTTGTATTAATTGTCACATTAAGCTAATGAAAAAATAAGACTAGGTAAAGGTCTTTACAAACAAGAGTTTAAAGACAAATACACATACTTTAAGGACCTTAACCCTATATTTTACCCACTTATGTGGAACCATAAATCTTGGTAAAAGAAATGTTTTGCTCTAACAAGTAACGACTATACTATTTTTTATTAGCATAAAAAGCTGAGTGCCCAAGAGGCTGCCATAAGAGCCATTTTTAGGTTAGTTTTTGCAAATCCTTTGATCATGCTATTTACCTTGGGATTCATAGTAAGGAGAGTTCTCATATGACCCGATCTAAAGGAAAGTAACTTGTAGGTAAGGTTAAGATCTCTTAAAAGAGACAAAGGGCATTTGATCTAAGAAAGGTAAAAGGAGAAGTAAATCCCCTTTCTGAGAAGGATGTATGGCTTGATCAAAGGTTATTACCATTATAAAACACTAACATAGAGAATTTGACCAAAAATCTATGGTGAGATAGAACACTTATTAAGAAAAATAATGCCTATTGGCATAATAAGTTCGAAGAAGTGGACTCATAGATAAAAAAGACTAATTACCTAACTAATGAAATAGAGAAGCAAGAAGCAAATGTCTTGCCTTTAAGAAAAAGGTTAAAGGCTTATACGAATTTGAATGGAAAGTTGAGGGTTTGGATGAAATGTTTTGGGTTTCTAAGAAAAGTCTTCTTACTCCAACTACCAAAAACCCCCAGCAAATTCAATAAGTAGCCTTAACCATCTTTCTCATAATTCCACATTTAGAGAGACAAACTAAAAAATATATAGCTGGACGTCGACCTCGACTACTATCGACCCTAGTTATTGGATTCCTTTCTTAAGTGATTTAGGGTAAAGCATCTAATTTTGATGAAGAAAAGTGATTAATGACTTGTTAGCCTTATACTTTTTTAGGATTTAGGTCTATATCTTAATTGATTTTGTAGTAACCAAAGATCTAAGCAAATAGATGAATTAATTTTGTCTATTTTTTTACTACTTATAGTCCTTTACATTTTGTAGTAACTCTTTTGCAGACAATCCTAAATTTTAGGTTTCCCATGCCATACTATAGTGTGTTAGATGTCATTAGGTCTCCAACACACATAAAAACCTTTTAAAGGAACTTTACTTTTTTAATCATTAACAACTTCTTTGGAACATTAATTTGGTGGTTTCAATATTTGTAAAGAGGGTTTGTTGCTCATTTATCCACTTTGTTAGCATATATTTGAATCATTTGGCTACCAATATGTAGTTTACTCTATATTGAGCTCTCCAAAAATTTCTTATCCATGTAGGGATTGCACCAAATTAGTTAATACCTAATAACTATATTCTTTTAATAGGACTATTAGTCTTGAACATTTGAATAAGAGTTGTTGTGATCAAGACCATGTTATTTCATCTATACAGGGCTATCATTGCTCCTTATGAAAGGGATGAGGGTATGTATCCTATAGAGTGGTATGGAAGGATGATTATGATGTCTTTGTTGGATGTGGAAATAAAAGTTGTAGAAGAAAGGCACTCTTAGCGATTTGCATTTTACTTCTTAAAGTCAATAAGAGAAAATGGTGATTACTTTACTCTTTAAGTGTTTATTAACCTTAAGTAAGTGTATGTACCCTTATTGAGTGTAAATAAAGAGAGACATATAAGGAGATTGATCAACATGCCACTCTTTCTTCATATGAATGTTTCTCAACCTTTGTCAAATTTGGAAGGGATTTATATCCTTTCCGTCCTATACTACTAGATATTTTTTTAGGTTTATTTATAATTGTGATATAACGTATTATCGTGACCTATTTGTCCTCTAAGCTCTAAGGGATATAAATGAGTGAGAGTAATAGAGCTGAAGTTTTCATGGTTATAAGGTCCATTAAGGATTAGGATTGAGGATTGGGTAAGGACTAGTGAGGAAATTAATCAAAAAATTGATACTTTCAACCTAAACCTTAATGTGGACACTAGTATGGGTATAAATAAGGACATGAGTTGGGAAATTAATAAATTTTCTTTTTTTTTTTGTAAGGTTGTTATATGTTCATCATCCTTTAAAATTCTTAAATTTTTATTTTCATTCCTATAAATATGTTATCTAGTTAAGATTCTCATCTTGCATTTGAGGATATAAAGGCAACCAATACCCTTTTCTTGTATAGACATATAGATAAGCAGAAAAAAAGAAAAATTTGAAGTATTCTATTGAAGATGTTTTCTTAGAGAGTCACGACAAGCATATAAAGTTATCGAGTGGACACTACCACTCTATTTATGGACAAGGTGGTAAACAAAGTGACCTCAAATGATAATAAAAGAAATATAACAAATCAATTTGCGATATTGGTTCTTCCTATTTTATCCTTTGTTAGTAATGTTAAAATGTCTAAGGAAAAAGGATAATCTTTTAGACAACTGCCATTAATTATTCCAAAGTAGGCAGTTGTCTTGAAGGATAAAAAGGTGTGCTCTGGAGTAATCAAGGTGTTCTGAGGCTCCCAAATGGACATAAAATCACCAATAGATGTTGTTCACACCAAGGATAGCATTAATTGAGTTGCAGCTGATTAGAAGGACATGCTCCATTATGTTCTGGAGTAATCAAGGTGTTCTAAGGTTCCCAAATGGACATACAAACACCAATAGATGTTGTTCACACCAAAGATAGTATTAATTGAGTTGCAACTAACTAGAAGGACATGCTTCATTATGAGACTAACCTTCTTTAGCGCTTAAAGAAATTAAGCGAGACTCCTAATCATATTAATATATTCCATGAACAAAGGGAGGCCTGTGCTCAGCTTGAGAATCAAGTTGGTAAGCTGACTTCTGCAAAGAAACATGTAGATGCTTCTATCTAAGATTTGAAGAAAAAAATTAGCAATATCAAATGCTTCTTTTGAAGTCATTCATACTAAAGTATGGGGACTTAAAGGATGAGTTAAAACAAGAAAGTACTTAGTGTCACTAACTTGAGTGTAATTTGCTTAAACAAGCTAAGGACCACAAGGTTAATATTGTTTGACTTAAAATCTCTTTTAGAAATATTACTTTATCTTACCAAATTGCCTTAATGGAAGGAGAAGTTAACGGTGGGAATTATTCTGTGCTAAGATCCCTAACTAAGTTGTAACTTAATTTTTTATAATAACTAAATAAACTACAAAAGTTGGACCCTTCGACTCTTTTATGGAATAAAGTTTTCACCTCCTTATTTTTTTTAAGTGCTTATTTCTTTCATTTTTTTTTGTCTTAATAAAGTGCTATTAATGTGTTGTTTCATCCAACATAAAGATTAAGCCTTTATTTACTATAAATTAATAAGTCCTAGTTTCTCATTGATCCTTTCCTCTATATAATGGGACAAACTCTTTCTTTATTTTACCACATTTTGATTTGAAATCAACTAATAAGAGAAATTTCTCTTGCACTTTTGTATGTAATCGGGTGAACAAAAATGACAACATATACTTCTTGGGAACTTAATAAAACAAAATCTTTATACATTTGCTTAATCTTACATCTTTTATCTTGCCTAGCAAAATAATTTTCTTGGTATGAATTTCAGATCTTAGTTTTTAGGACCTTAAAAGTTTCTCTTTCATCACACATTTCTTGCTTTATTATTCTATCATTTCTTTTTGGTTTTCTTTACACATATTTGAAATTTAAGTTTTATGAATTTCCAACTTAGGCATTTGGATTGTATATGAGTTTCATCACCTAAATGTTGGTGTCATGATGCCTCCCTAACATCTTGTGCCATATTTTTTAGGTCTTACGATCTTTTGTGCTTGGGCTTATTGCTTCCTCTTCTTGAATCTAACTTTTTTTTGGTGTTTCATGCTTGAATTTATTGTTGAATCTTTCATACCTCATTTTTTAGGTTTTTAGTGTTCAAAGTTATTGACAAGTCTTTTAGTGTCCAATTTTCTACGTCTTTCATATCTAAGGTCATTGTTGAATTTTTAATACCCAATTTTCTATTTCTTTTGTTTTTGAAGTTATTGTTGAGTCTTTCTTACTCAACTTTCTTGGTCTTTCATGCCTATAATCATTTTCAAATCTTTCATACCTAACTTTATGGGTCATTCGTGGCAAAATGCTTTAAAGAGAACAACTTTTATTATTTATAATGTTTGAAAGAAGTACTAAAGATGCCAGTTCTACACTTATAAATAAATAAATAAATAAATAATTACAAAATAACATTGATAATAAATTTTGAAATTAAATAAACTCCAAATGTTAAAAATTAAAATTTTATTTATTTGTTATAATAGGTAACTTTTAAATTAAATAATCTCAATTATTTTATAAAACAAATTTTTCTTACACATTAATAATTTTAATTTTTATAAATTTAAATATATTATTTATATAAAAATATTTAATTTTAAAATTTGAAAATTTAACTTTTAATAATGATAGATTTAAAAAATTTAACACATAAATGCCAATCTATTGGCAACCAAAATATGGGTGTCCAGCCCACTCTTCGCTGCAAAACAATGGAATGAAAGCCTAGTGGTAATGCAAGCTGGGTCTGTGATTCCCTGACGATGCTAAGAACAGCAACTGAATCCACTTTCATGTACATGTGCTATATTTTAGCAAAATACTCCAACGCCAGAGACACATTTCCACCCTCAGCATAGCCAAACAACCGCAGTGAGGTTAACCTAGATTTTCCGAGTCTCGGACCGGTAAAGCTGCTCTGCTGATCTAGTGCTCCTACACTTGGCAAACGTACAGAGTAATGAAGTAACCACAGAAACACCAATGGCTAGTCCAGTTTTGATGGTATGACTAGCATCTGCTGACAGACGACTCATGATGGTATCTGGATTTATTTGTTCCGCCTCCTCTCTCATTTGCTTCATCACGTGCATCTCCTCATCAAAGAAGCCATTTTGGCTATAGGCATCAATCATGGTATTTCAAGTTAGAGTTAACATTAGTGGTCAGGTCCCGTTAGACAAATCTATACCACTAATTTGCAAACAAATGGTTGAAATTCCTTCAAGAAGTACTTATTTCGTTGAACTTTTCTTTTCCTTTTTTTTTTTATATCAAATGATGCAATCCCCATCCATCTATATTAAATCAATGATATGGAGGACTGGTCACATCACCTTTAACTTGAAACAATTTAAATCCAGGGTAAACGCAACGGCGTCCGTCCAAGACAAATAGGTAAACTGCGAACACCACAATGCACCGCTAGGCAGTGTTCACAGAAACTGATGATGAATGAGAAACAACAATGACAACCCAAGGGAGGATGTCCAACTGAGTAGTGGGGCAAGCATGTGGATTCTAGGAACTGGGATATAAACTAAAGAAGTAACATCAAGGGTTATCCAGCTCCATAATTCGTGATTACTTTTAAATAAAAGCCTCAATCTTAGTTCAATTTTGCATAAGAGAAGTTTATCAACCTATCAATAACAACGTTCTACTCTTTTAGAAGAAACCCAGCATTCCATATCCAATCGCCATTCCCAATTGTACCCTAATTCACAGAGCTATTCTCACATCTTTGCTGGCTTTGGGAAGATATCAGGAGTGAATTTCTGTGCTGCACTCAGACTGCCCTTGATCTTCAACGCACCCCTGTATCCATCCAATATGATAAATCATAAACAACTGTAGCTAGAATTTTAGCAACAAATTAAAATGAAAAGGCAGTTTCATTAACAGCCCAAAATATGCACCTCATGAAAGCTATTTGGGGATTCAGCTGCCCATTAGCCAGCTTGACAAAGTCTTCATCCTTCAAGGAAAATGTGGCATCAGGCTTTCCCCCTTCGTATGCACCTGAATTTCCAAATTTACAAATAATCCAAATCATTTACAGCCAACAAATGACAAAAAATCCTAGCATTAGGCACAATTACTCAATACATCTTAGCAAAATATCAACAATACTCGCAAACTTTCACTACTCTTGAGTGAAAGTTTACGTTATTAATCAGAAGAAAGGAGGGAGTGGTGATGCGACTTCAAATTTCCAAATAAAAATCTCAATCCGCAAGCAGGAATACAGCTACTACTCCCCATTAAGCCATCTCATATGATACATTTCTCCAGTTCCCCCGGCTGTATTGAGACAATTTTACCATTCTCCTTTCTGCACTTAAGCCCCGAGTGAACGCACGTACATAGAGACACATTGAAAGTGCCATAAGCATATAATCTTTAGCTTCCATAACAAGCGATCCACCTACGGAGCATTCCCGCACACTAATCGTTTCAATGCACAATTTGGGCCAAACATGTAGATGATGATCACCCAAATCCCAATCAGAGAGAATAACTAAATGAAAACGGAAACAGGAAAGGAAAGACATACGGAACACACCTAAAGTCATAAAGAGAAAATTAAACAATCTAAACAACAGAATCAATCAACAAAACCAATAAAGCACTAACCTTTAATAACCTCTCCTTTCTTGAGATCAACCGTATAAATCACCTGATTGATCCCAATTTTCTGCTCCATCAAACAAAAAATATAACTCAATCATCTCAATAATGGTCTATAAAGAATGTCGGAATTTCAAAAATAAAGCAAAAAGGTTGGATTGGGAGACTGGGTTAGTAGTGCCTTAGGTGCGATGTTGAACTGGTAGACGAGGTTGATCTTCTGCCTGAGTTTGATACCCTCGTCGGTCTCGAGGAACCGCTTCAGCAAATCCAAAATGGACTCGGACTTGAGCTCTGTAGCCATTGCCGCTGACTGACTTCCTTGCGCTTGGTAATGGCTAGTTATGGCTCCGTGTTAGGTCGGGTTGGGATTGACGGGCCTTTTGTCTGTGTTGGTTGGGGGGGGGGGGGAGGGATTTTAATGGCGTTTTCTATCGAAGGCAGTTGAGAGGTTGACGACCCGACACGCATATCAAGGCTTTCTATACTTTGATGTGCCGTCGTCTTGTTAGAATTAGAGACCGCCTGCCAACTACACCCGATGGGTGGTTTTTGTAAGAATAAAAAATTATAAAAATTATTCTAATTTTTATTTTTTTAATTATAATACCATAAAAAATTTATTAGAATTTTATAAATATCTTTTTCAATTAATGGCATAAACTGTATAAAATTACAATTTTAATGTAATATATTAATATTTATTACATCAATATTATAATTAAAACAACTTAATTATTATAATGATTATATTCCTTTTATAATATCAACAATTTTTATTTTGATTTTATTTTTATTATCTTAGTAGATTTTTTATTATTTATAATTAAATTATGAAATTTGATATTTAAATATTTTTATTTTATCGATTAAATGTTTATTCAAATGGTCAATATAATTACTAAGCTGTTGGAGGTATTTTTATTAGTAAGATTTACACTGAAATAATTTATATATGAGAAAGCATTGTTTATCAATTGTAAATAATAATTACAAAAATTATATTGTGGATGGAAAAATGAAAAACTTATCCTATAGTTGATTAATAAATTAAATTTTCTTGATATTTTATATTTAAAGTTAATATACATTTTTATTTGTAATTTTGTGTGATATATCAATTTTATGTTAATATTTCAAAAATAATAATTTAATACTTTTAAAATTTTTTATAATAATTTTAATTAATAGTTAAACTAAATTGATGAAAAATATTTAAGTTGTTAAATAAAAATAAGGTACATCAAAGACAAAATAATAATAAAGATCCACGTAAACTTAAACAATAATTAACAATTCACTTTTAAACTTAAAGTTTTTATAATGTATTATTATTATTATTATTATTTATTTTTTTATATGTTTTACTCTTTTTTTTTGTGGTCTAAATTCACTTCCAAATTAAACTCAATCTCATTGTAAGCGTGAAAAAATAAAAAGAGAAAATTAGGTATACAACTTTTTATTTAAATTGAATAAAATAAGAGTATAACAATACTTTATAAAAAATATTTTAATGAAAAAATATTTTTAAATTAAAAAATTAATTAGTAACATTTATTAAAATATGTATAAAATATAAAACAAAAATATGAAATAATCATTTTTTTTTCTTTTTTTAATGATTATTTCATATTTTTTCTTCTTTAACTTAATGATAAAATAAAATTATTTTATTATTAACTTGTATTTACAGGTATTAGAACAAATATTGTTACCTACACTTTGTTTGAGAAGAGTTAAAAAGGAGATGGAGAGAGGAAAGATGGTAAAAAGGGTTGGAGAGTTGTGTGGGTTAATGCTGGCAGGAGGGAGGGAACAGAGCCTTGTTGCCTCCTCTCCACAGAAGCCTTTTTTCCAAATTACCATTATACCTATAGTACACAAATTACTCAAAACTCATTTTGTTGGCATATTTAAACGTAACTCGCCGACTATGTTTCATGCCGAGCGGCCGAGTCCCACACAAGATATTGTTTTTTTTTTTTTTTTCTTAAAGTGAGTTTTCTCTTTTGCTTCTTAGATGATTAGAATAAATGATCAAAATCAACAGCCCTTTTTTTATTTTTTTATTTTGACTACATTTTTGCTAGGTTTTTTTTTTTTGGAGTTTCGCTGATTTAAACAATAATTATGTATTGGTCATGTGGTTTTGCTGGTTAATGCAGACGTCCATAAATTGTTGAGATTTATTAATTATAAATTGTTTCCCTCATATTTTTCACTTCTTTTTAATCAAAGACTTTATAATTTTCGTTTCTTATATTACTCTTTTTTCCAAACGTAAGGAAGATTAAAAAAAAAAAATTCAATCTTTTACTTATTATTCTTCTTCTTTTTTTTTCTCCCTATTTTTTTTAATCCAAGAAAGGCTTTAGCAGTGGTCAGTGGTCTCTTTAATATTTTGGATAGAGCAAAATGGAGGGTGGAGTAAACGTGTACGGGGCGGACCGATTCCAATCTCACGTCGAACCGTCGGTTAGGTTCGGAGGAAATGTATGGAATTGAGAGACTGGATGGATCCTGGAAAAGTCAAGAATAAATGTATGGATAAGATGGGATATGAAATGCAAATCTACTAAGAAAAGGCAAAGGCAGTGGATATGGCGTGTCGTGTCATCTTCTCATTTGAAGCTTGGAAGGGTCGCCAGACAAGGCAAAATGGCTAAAATCCCAGCCCCCCATTTTCCGAGAGGTAACCTTCGATTCATTTTCGTTTTCTTTTATATCTCCAAGACTATCAAAAGGGTTATTTTGTTTTAATCACTTGAGTTGTCTGAATGCCGTGTTATGATGATGAACATGGACTACGCCCGGCAGCCATAACTCTTATTGGATGATGTTCTCTGTAGACTGATTCTGAGGTTTGACACATGTCGTTAATTAGATTACAGTGATCCTGTCAAAGCTGAGGTCATGGAGTGAGATAAAAGAGTGAAGAATATTTGCTGTTGAGATGCAAAGACTCAGCCGTTCATTTTGAGGAAAATTGATAAAAGATCGAGAGAGAGAGAGAGGAGGCTTTATTTTAGAGGCTCCCCTCTGCACGTTGCTATGCAAAAGCACAACATCTTTCATTCCAATGCCACTTTCGGCCATGCAACGAATTCTAATATCCAACTTGGTTTCAGAATTGCTTGCAAAGCTCCCGGCACACGTCTTCTTCGAAGTAATCTGAGATTTTGTCTTGTGAAGGCAAAAATTCCAGTCATCCCGAAAGCTGTGTGCTTTGATGTTTTGAAAGACAGCGGTAGGTTATGGCTCTCTGGAACAGTTAAATGTGCGGTGAATGAAAATTCAGGTGATTTGTCTGAAGAAGAAGAAGAAGAAGAAGAAGACGATGTTTGTCCTGTGGATTGTGTTAGGGAATTTAAGACTGACGAGGAATTCTCCAGAATTCTTGAAAAAGCCAAGGAAACTGGTTCTTTAGTGGTGGTGGACTTTTATCGCACTTCTTGTGGAAGTTGCAAGTATATAGAGCAGGGTTTGGCCAAACTGTGCAAGCTATCTGGTGATCAAGAGGCTGCAGTAATCTTCTTAAAGCATAATGTGAGTGTTCTTGAATGCGGAATTTGTCTGACCCTGTGTTGCACATCAGTCTTAGGCATAAGGTCGTCCATGTTCTTTTGTGTCTACCCATGAAAAGGAAAGACTAATTTGAAATTGCTGTTCATGAAGTTCTTAGATTAATATTCAACTTACTTGATGCGGGGTATAGGAGACACCCCATTTCAGTTCGATTCTACAACCACCACCAGTCCAGGCTCTTCAGTCACAGGGGAACCACACCGAATTGTGGCTAGAAAGTTCAGTTTTGATTCCGATTGTGAGCCGGTTTTGGTTTTAGTTTCGGCTGTTGGCCACTTCTGGCTTCTATTCCAGTTCAGTCCTACCTTTTTTTAACCTTAAAATTTATTTTAAAAATAAAAGTTAAATAATCATTTTATTTTTTTTTTTTTATATTTTATAATTCAGTTCTTAATTTTAATTTTTAACAAATAAGTATAAAATTTATAAATATATAAAAAATTATCTCATTTTATAATTTATAATTTAATAAATTTTTTAATAAATTAGAATAAAAAAATAGCTATGGTTATGGTTTGGGTTTTGTAGAATACAATAATAAGTGGGCAGTCCCTCTAATGGTTCTTTTAACCACAACTGTGGAACCAGTTCTGATCCAGTTCTAGCCCATTCTGGTTTGGTCCAGTACTAATCGGAACCTAGGCCACCCCTACTTAGTGACAAGGCCGGATACGGTTATAGTCATCTGATGGACATTTAAATTTTGCAGTCAAATACAAAAAACTGGAATTGGCAGAACTTGAATAAACAGTGTACAATGAAGGATGTTTATATAGCGGTTGTAAGATGACTTTCGAATGATCCACCTGCTTGTGAGTTTCACATTCTCCCAGGCAGGGTCAATGCTAGTCATGGTTTATTTTGTTAGCTGTTTTAGTATGCAGCTCTCTTCTAAATGAATGCAGAAATTTGGCTGCTAAAAGAGCATTAGATTCTGACTATGCTATTTTCTGCAGGTAATTGATGAATATGATGAGCAATCTGAGGTTGCTGAACGACTTAGGATCAGGGTAATATGTTGATTTTGTCATATATTGGTTTAGATCACTAGGAGGCATCAGGTAGGTAGAGTCTCAAAGTTGATTGAGAAGCAAAAATATAAGCAGAGAAGAAAATGCAGTATAAAGTATATTTCTCTTCCATGTGTTCGTTGTCCTGATCCTTGTTATCTGACAATTCGTTGATCATATTAACGTAAGGTAAACCTCAACTGATGCAGACAGTCCCACTCTTCCACTTTTACAAAGATGGAGTCCTGATGGAAGCATTTGCTACCAGAGACAAAGAAAGAATCACTGCAGCCATTCGCAAGTATGCAAGCACTGAAATGGTAGACATATAAACTAATCTGGTTATGTGCCAACCAAGTAATCTGGTGGCTTTTTACCATATTCTTTGATTCCAGATCCTTCAAGGCTTAGCTTTGAGATCCACATTTCCCCCTTTGCCGTTCTTCATACCTTTTTGCATTTCAGTCATTAAAAATCCGGTAATGTTTTTTTGACCCTCTCCCACGCTATTTGATTTGGGAAAAGGTCAAATATAAGTGAGTTCAGTATTGTTTTCTGTAAATGTAAATATCGAGTCCAGTAGGACTCTGCAAGACTTTCGGGTGTTTTTCAATAGAAGTACAGTTGGCATTTAATTCTAAAATGTCAAGCCTCTGCCCTTTTTATGCAAATTCAATAGCCTTATCAAATGCTAGTTAATTTTCTTCCATATAAATGGTCATATCTTTGTATAAGGATGATGTAATGCAGCATACATTATTCGAAGTATGGTTGTCAAATAAGTTGTCTGCTCTTGTTGGGTGTTGAATGTTTAGTCGCCAATAAACAAGAATGAGGGTGTCTTGATCCTGGTAATATACCAGCTGGGAAATTTGTTTCTGCACAATTGAACTGCGAAGGCATACTGCATACCTTTTTTTTTTTTTTTAAAATAATTAGCGTATTAACTATTTGCTCCTAACATTGTGGTTGTGGTATGTATGACTCTATTTTTGTTATATTTACATTCTAAAATGTGCTAGATGCACATAGGAATCATCTCCAAGCTCTACTTTTCGGAGTTTTGACAGGCAGATCATGAGAATATTGTTATAAGCCGTTAGAAACTAGGGCCATCTGTGGATTACCATCGAAATGTATAACATGCATATACTGGGAGGCTTAGTCGTCGCTCTAAGAGCTAAGAAACAGTTAGAACTCAGAAGCCAAATCTAGATATAAGGAATTGAAAGAAAATTCATTCACCTTTAACCAGAGCCAGATGGAAAGGATGAATAAGATTGCCAAAATTACTGAAAGAACTACATGAAATACCACATGGGCGACAAGAATATGCAAGTAGATCGCAGGAAAATTGTGTCTGAGTCCAGTTTCATGCTTAAACTACAGCCGCATCTGCTAAAAAAAAAAAAAAAAAAACCATCATAAGCAAAGTGTGTAGCAACAGGCCCCTAAAGGTTCTAACAGTTATCGGCTGATCGGCCTTCACGTGCTCACCAAATCTAGTCTGTCATTTAGCATTTCAATTAAAAGCAGAACTAGCTAACACAATAAGAATGTGTAAGCAATCAACTCGAACCACGACTTGCGGAGGATGGAGACCCTATGCCTTAGGCCCTAAACCTTAAATCAGGACGTGCAAAACTTATTCAACAGGAGACATTGAGTGAAGCACAACATAAAGTATCAAGGGCTATCAACTAGTGGCCACATCTTGCCGTTAGAAGGGTCCATGCTAGCGATTACCGAATCATACTGAGCAAAAGTTTGTGCTCTTTATTGGGTGCTCTCCAGCCGGAAAGGACATTCCTTCTGTGTAAGTCAATCACAGACTACCAACTGGCTATATCGCAGCCTCTGAGAGAAGCCTCCATGAATGGGCATGAATGGTCGCTTTCTGTTAGGCAGACACGTTGCGTTGCGGAAAAACGTGATATTACCTTACAGTATAGTGGGAAGCATTCCGTCCAAGAAAATGAAGAAAAAGATAAAGTGGGGTTGCATGCAGGCCGATGATGATTTTTGCCCATCAGAAAATCCAGGAGCTGATAACAGATAAACACCAACAAAATATACATGTTTGCTACATACGGATCAATTAAATGATACAGGTTAAAATTGCAATGGGATTGATGATAAAACGGTGCAGGTATAAATTAAGGCAAAGGACGCCATCCCCAGATGAATCTTAGCAGGGCATTTCCAACAGTACAAATGAGAATTCTAGTGAAAAAAAGAATACAATATTTCTAAAAAGGAGAGGTGAATTTTGATAGTAAATGGTGTCTCAACTTCTTATCATTAATGTAGAGCGTCCACCCTAGGGGCTAGCTAGATTCTTTCCAAAATCTGGCTGGAAGTCCTTGCAGTGGCACTGGAAATGGGCTATGTTGAACCCCACTTTGAGACCCTACTACCTCCCACCTGCAAGCGCAATAGAAAACCGTGGTCAATAGAAGATTCAGCAAATCCCACCAGTATAGGAAAAAGAATCTTTTGAGATGGAAGACCTTTATTTTGAGAAGAAGTTGTTTGCACGATTCTTATTCTTGATCATTTTGTTACTAAAGAATAATCTTTCTATTTCACTAACACTTGTCCTTCATCCTATGAGGAATGATGAAGAATTTGGAATTTTTTTTTCTACTTGAGTGGATTGATTAACGTGGTTTGATTGCTAGTTTGTTTGTCCTAATAACTAAAAAATAGTTATTTCCAGTTGAGCTTATTCATTTTGATGCTACTTATCACCATAGTATATGCAACATATGAGAAAATGTTACATCGTTCTAAAGGAACCTGCATTACGCATTTACATCAATTTTCTTTTAACATCATATTACATCCGCCTAAAAATGTAAGTCTTTTGTAGTTAACCATAAGATCCGCACAACAATGTGTTGGCAATAATAATGTTCTTGTAAACTAATTGGCTTTAAGGGGTTAGGACCAATGGCATTGAAACTTAATTCTTTTGGCAAATCTCACTAGGTTGGACAAATGGGGGAGTATGTTTGCTTAATCAAAAGAGCAGAGAATTTATGTATTATGAGTGAGTGTGAGACAGAGAGAGAGAGAGAGAGAGAGAGAGAGAGAGGAGAGAATCTGTGCTTAGTATCGCCAAATGTAACAAAAAAATTATTGACAAAAATTTCAACAACAATACCTGAACTTGGTCACAAGATGGTGGATCATAATAAGCATCTCCAGCTTGGCAAGCTCATTTCCAGGACAAGCATGCGCTCCAGTGCCAAATGGCATGAACGTATTGGGTTTTGGTGCAACCTGTATACACATCAAGTAATGAGGGTATGAGGACTATAAATACAGAAATTCCTAGACCATAGGGATCAATAACGACCATCTAAAACATGCAAGATCTTGTTAGATAGCAATGCTGACTTAAACCTCAAATCTGGAGGGATCCAATTTTTGTGGATCAGTAAAATATTCTGGATTGTGATGAATGTTTCTGAGCAAAGGCATCACCTTCCAACCTTTTGGAATCAGGTAACCTGCCACGCATATCTTGGTGTCAGATATTTTCTACAAACGTCCATTTCAATAAATCATAGGTACTTGAAAATTTAACAGAAGGAACGTGAGCTTTTGATTAAGTTTGAAACTTGTGACCAATAATACTTAACTTTGATCGTTCCCTCTTGAGTAAGGTAGCAAAAGCTAAGAGTATTACATTCCCATAGGTTTTATTATGCCCGACTAAACATGTCCTAAAGATTCTAGCTTTTCATAGTCAATGTGCTTAACATTGACAAACACGTTTGAAAAGTTTGCTCTTACACGCTTAAACCAAAGAAACCTTTGTGTTATTCCTCTTACCCTTGTACTCCACATCCGTTACTGCTTCCCTAAAGAGGAAAGATATGATGCTTGCCATTCTCAAACTCTCCAAAACGACCTGCAATTCCACAGCTTCCATTGGTTAGCAACTCGCAAAGCAAAATCCCAAATGCGATTACGAGACTCTCAATGACCATACTCCATTTTATGTTTCTCGAGATTGAGAATCTTAGAAAGATGTCATGTTCAGGGATGCACTACATACCTTGTTAGTGAATGGCATGTTTCTAGTTTGACTCCAAGTCAGTGGCTGACTACAATCAACATTCAATTGGTGAATTTCCTTCTGTTCAGCCTGTAGAAAGGAAAACGTAATATGTTACCCATAATTCATCACAATTAATGTAACCTATGTGCCGTTGACATAAAGATTCTGAAGGTAGAGAAAGTCAATGTAATTGAAATTGCCTTGTTCCAGAGTTGGACCATATTTTTACTCGTGCTAATTAAAATTATAATTGAATTGAGTCGAATTTTCATATATGTTTAAATTAACTCATTTAAAACTATTGTTTACTTAATGAATTGAGTTAAATCTAACTTAAGTAAACAAATTTTCTTAGAGTCAAACAATTATTGAGCCAAGTATGAGTGCTCATTATGATCACCGTGTTTAATTTTATAATATAAACATAGATAATTAGCATTGCAAAGACCTATTATATATTATAAATAGAATTAACATGATAGATAAATAATATGTATTTTAATAAAATTTATCAATCAAAAAATAAATATATTTAATTTCAAAATATAATAATAAATATATAATATATAATTTAAAAACGTATTCACGAAGTTTTTTTAATAATATATTAAATGAGTTTTTTTTTTTTTAATAATTTGCAGACCAATTTTAAACAGATTGTATGTGAGACCTCAAATCAAAGTTTTGTTAGTTCATCGAACAAGCCTTAAAATTAGACATGAGGGTGCTTATTTAATAAATGAATGAACGAATTCAAGCTAGTTGTTATTGGGTCGAGCGATGGAGTCCTCGGCGAAACTAGCAACTCGTTTGGGGTCCTTAGTTCTAGGTGGTACCTTTACAGCATCTAGAAGTATTGGGTTGTCGCGGAGGTACTTGATGGTCCATGTCATAGCACTTGCTGTGGTGTCCTGAGCAGCAAAAAGCACTCCTATAATGTTGTCCGCGATTTGATCGTCCGTCAAAGCTTCTCCCTCGTCATTCTTCGAGTTCAGCAGAAAACCTAAGAGATCCTTCTCAGGAAGTCTCCGCTCTTTTCTTTCACAAATGATCTGCCCGAGAATCCTACTCAGCCTCCTTCGTGCCTGGAGAGGAGAGGAAGATGGGAAAAGTCAATTGTGAGGTCCCAATATCGTAAGTGGGTCATGGTTGAGCAATTTTTAAATGTACATACCATCATTGCTTTTCTGTAAGGAGCTCCAGGGAGGCCAATTGGAAAGGAATTGTAGCCTTTATCGACCATGCCGTAGTTCCATTTTAGTTCTTCCCTATAGTTGGCCTCCAAATGGCCAAGTATTGCCAGTATACCTACCTCGAAAGAAAGCTGCGGCCAGATGTGAATGGACGGATTTATTAGGCATTTAGGCTCACTTTTAGACATGATAAGAAACAAGAGACATAAAAAGCTTTATAATTTACTACGCTGATTAAGAAAATTAGGTACTATAGGCAGGACTCAACAAACTTTTAGACTAGGAAAGTACTAAAAAGAAAGTTTTGATTCAAGCACCTTTGTTTTGAGCCTCGGTTATGAGCACATTGGACTAAACAAAACAAAGGAACCTTTTATTATTTTTTTTTTAATTTTTATTCTTTTGGTAAAAACAAACAAACCTTTTTCATTTCTTGAAAGGTGTTTACAACACGCCCACATTCCCATGAGTTCAAAGTGGAGACTGCTGCGGCTGAAATGTCAGCAACCAAGTTTCGAATTCCATCAAGAGACAAGGAGGATTGAACCAGCTTCCTTAGGCGAATATGGTAACCCCCTTGGTGAAAAAAGAGGGCCGATGCGCCAATTAATTGTTCTTTGCTTCTGGGGTACGTTGGTTTGAACAAGTGGGCTTCCGTTACTAGCACAAACCGAGCAGCCTCGGGGCTAGTCAACATAACACAAGGGCAACCAAGAATATGGGTCTTGAAGATTTCTCCATACCTATACTACCATAATCCATAAAGAAGCCATTCAATTTCATGCACAAAAAATTGCTCAATACCTATATGCTAAAAGCATTAATAAAAATAAAAAAGAAAAAGAAAGAAACAAAGAAACAGAAAGAAGGATTCAAAGGGTGCAAAACACAAAGAGATTTATGACAGAAAGATTAACCTCTTCTCTTTGGAAGCAAAGAAGACATTCGAGTCTTGGGAGTAAAGTTGAAGAGTCTCTCCAATATAAGGCCAACCCATTGAACCAGGAGGGAGATTAAGGCGTTTATGTAAATCTTTCCTACCTCCTCTCCCAACGATGCATGACAACAGCAAACTAAGGAGAAAAATGAGAACATAAACAAGAATATCATCACACCCCATATATGTCCCTCACTCTTTCTGTTTCTCTCTCTCTCTGTGAGGTGTTGCTAAGAGCCAAAGTCGTAGTAAAATGCGGGGATCCGGTTTGGTCGAAACCTTGACACTGAGACAGGAGCAGCCAGTCCATTTATATAGGAGCCAGTTCTCCAATACACGGAGGAGGGAGGGAGAGACGGGTGAGGAGAGAGAGAATCTGATGGTGAGTGGCCCCGTCGGTCTTACCTAACTTTGTACTTTTTTTTTTAATTTTTTTATAAAGAAAAATATAATAGATAAATAATTAAGATAATATGTGTACATGATATCATATTATGTGTATTAGCACAATGTTTGTACATCTTTCTAAATTTTGTGCACTTTATATATTCTTTTAAGAAGAAATAATCATGTGAGTTCTTTTAACATTTTTTTGAAGAAGAAAACAGAAAAGAAAGGAAAAAAAAAAAAAAAACTTGTACAAATTCAACAAATCAAACCCCTGCGTTGAATTTAACATTTTAGGAATATTTGCCACGTAAATCTAATATGCTATTTATTTCTGATAGATAGGCTATTTATGTTCCTTGCGTCTTGCAATAACATAATAATGGTTTTAAATAAGAACACACGTTCTTTTTTATTGTTGAAATCTACCCTGGATCTGATTTCCAATCAAGGGCTTCAGCCGCCAGCAAACGGACGAGCCTGCCTTCATTTCCAAGGCCGTCGTCGGGAGATCAAAGCAACCAACTTGCGCAACGAGTCCATCCCCCCCCCCCCTCAGGAAGCCCTGCGTCCCTCCATTCCATCTACTTTACCGACATGTCGTGGGCAGCCTTCCACACGATCGAATGCATTTCCTCCCCTAATTACACCTGCATACCTGGTGAATTAAGCACCAATTTTTTACTGGGGAGAGAGCCACAGACAAAGGGCATTAATTTTTGTTTTTTGAAAAAAAAAAATATTGTTGCGATAAAATATTCCCTTTTCACCATAAATTTAAAGCCTTGTAAGTGTTTTTGGTGACGCGGTAATTGATCCCACAACATCTATCTATGAATGGTACATTGAACAGATATTAATTTCAAACCTGAGGGTTGATTTAAATATTAAAAAAGGAGCGTGTTTCGATCGATAAATTCTTATACGTGGAGGGTCTCTCTTTTTTTTTTGTTTTTTTTGACTTTTTTGCCAAAAGAAGAGAAAAAACAAAAAAGAAGAAAAAGGAAAAACATTAGGTACATACGCATTGTGCAATGATTTTATTGTCATCATTTTTTTAACTACAAGAAAGGAAATTGCAGGCGCATGTAATGCCCTTATTAGAATTAAGAAGAATTTTTATTTATACAAAAAAAAAATCTTATAAAAAGGTATATGACTGTTAGTCGTATTATGTTCCAACATTATTTTTAATATGACATGATTCTATTAATTGGTTATAAGAGATGTTTATATGACTGTTGGTCTTGTAACGAGTCTGGTCCCGGAATTTGTATACAATGCGTTGTAACAGAATGCATTTGTTATTAATTGATCGCCTTTTTAGCTCACAACATCAAACTTACCAAATGTTTTTTTATTACATCCTTCTAATGTATTAAAATCTTCATCTTCTTGCACCTAAAAAAAAAACAAATTTTCATGTTCTAGAACTTTCTTATCTATAGCTTTCATGTAGTTAAGTGTTTTTTTTTTCTTTTTTTTTTTGTTCATGTAATTAAACTTTTAATATCGGCTCATCACTTTCATCGGTGAACAAACAATGTGGAAGCAAAATTCTAACAATGAGAACATTGTTTTATATCATTGAAAAGAATAATATATCTTTTTAGGAGGACAAACTCTTTTAGCATTGTACTTGCAATTAAAATTTTAATAAGGGTGGATTATATAGCGTTCACAATGGTAATATGACTCAGTCAGTTAAGTTTGTCAAATATGTAATGTGACACGACATGACATGATTATTATATAGTTTAACATGAGACTATATATATATATATATATATATAATCTATTTAATAAGCATGCTGTATGTTTAATATGATAATTACCTAAATGAGTACATGAATTATAATGTTATAAGTTTCAAATATGATTCATTAATGATAATATAAGAATGGATTATGTTTCTCTGTTGCCCAACCGTATGCCTAATATTTGAATGACGGCGATAGTGATTGTTAACAATACTTATTAATTGCCTAAAAGTCAACGCTATTGTTTTATTAACAGTTCTTTGTTTTCTTTTATTTTTTTTTTCTTTGTGGGGTGGGGGAGTCGTCAATAGTAATACATAAAGCAAAAGAAATCCATACGCAATCCTCGTTTACCAAAACTGGTGTTCATTTTAACTCAATATGAAGCAAAGCCCAAGTATATTTTCTTTTAGCAAAACAAATAAAACACATAATTATATTCATTCACACTTAGATCTCTATTTTGGAGTTCTAGAACTTTAATTTTGAAAATAGAATATAGAATTTACAAGAATATTAAAAATTTCCATATTATGTAATTTATGATCAATGAACCTCTTAATAAAATTATAAAACAAAAATTTATTTGACTTTTTAGTATATTTATGGATTTTTTTACCGTGTTTATATTTTTCTTTTCACAATTTTAATCTCTTCTAATTGTTGTATTATAAATATCATCTATTTAAATTGAAAAATCTTCTATATTTATTAATTCTTGACGTAGAGTTTCTTCTAGGGTTTAAGTTCTACCTTCTACATGCCATTCTTGCTTGCTTAGATCATTTATTAATCGTGCAGGTTTTCTATGACTCAAGATTTAGTTTTCCTTTAGGAAAATAAGTACTGTTGTTACTCTTCAAATTTTTTAAACTGCTATTTGAAAAGAAATAATTGTTACATTTGCTTGCTCTCCTTTCTTTTCTTTTTTTTTTGGTTGTATATAATTTGAATGTTTCTTTTCTTTTCTTTTCTTTCTTTTTTTTGGTATATGGGGTCACGTCTATAACTTGATTCCTTTACAATATTATCAAAATAACGAGAGCTTAAAAATATGTCCTCAGATCACTAGCAATTGATTGTGGGATTTGAAGTTTCTAAGCTGAATTTCGGACCATGTTAGAACACACAACACTCTGTTCCAACCCTTGAACTGTAAGCAAGCTCGGGCTTCCAAGAGACTCACAGTTCTTCGCAGGCCTTACCAAGTTTCATTTAGCCTTACCACCATACAGAAATTCTGGAGACCAAGAACGTCAAAACCACAGGATTCTATGACTGTCGTGAGCACTCCTACAGCTGATGAGACAGGCATTTAAAATACATACCGAAAACCATGGCTTACTCTATTTGCTAATTTCCCTCCAATAACGGTTTGAATACAGCACAGGCACCGCAGAAAGGATTTCAAAAGAAAATGACACCACATCCTGGAATCGTGGGCATGCCTGTGCAAGGCAGCGTGAAGATGAAAAATGTAGGCGAACACAGATTGCATGTTGATGCACAGGGTTGCCAGGACCAACATAGAGAAACAAATGGGAGGGCTAGTCGGGAAGAAGAGAGAATAGGGGTTGTAAGCTCACCAAACAAACTCAGAAACTCATCAATTAATAAGTAATAACTGCAGCTTACCTCAACACAGATTTCACTTTGTTACTGACATAGAATTACTCTTTCATCCGTCCACATACAGTGTGTGGTAGGGCAAATCCAACCACGAATAGAACAAGTTGGAATCAAGGAATTGAAGTATTAAGCTTGATGGCAGGAGGCCGGTAAAAGGTAAAGAATGCCTAATGTGTAAAGAGAGACAATATGAGCCTCGAATAAAAGATCAATGGGCTGGGCAGCATGCGAAACCAAAAACCACCCAGAGGCATGCTGGGACTGTTCGTTTGATTTCCAACAGCTTTATCAACAGAAGCTCAACCAGCATTAGCTCTAGTTAAATCATAAGAGAAGTATTTATGCCTTCTGACCATAAGAGTTCTCAAGGACTGGGACCCCTGGTCCATAAATTATCCGACAGCGCTCGCTGAATGAACTGACCAATTTGGATGCTACCTCTTTAAAAAACATAGATGCCACCTGTAAACAAAAGCCATTGAAACAATTAGGGTGCTACATCAGCTAAAATTTAGTTAACATGATAGTGGACACTTGGGCAGAAACTGAATATGGTGTATGAAGAAACTAATCATACGTAACTTCCCAGTACATCGTATGCCATCTATTTATGGGGGCAGGATTGAATGTAGTCACAACTAAAAGCCACCATAGCCTACCCTATCTTTGAGGATTCCATCTTCACACTACATTGGATTAGACTTCCATGTATTTTTCAAAGTATTTATTACAGCAACTTGAAAAGCCAGTTTCTTGTCCTTTTTGAAGCACCATAAAAATGGGGTTCAGATTTACACCCTGTTTTAGGTTCTTGTTGGTTGGGGGGAGGCGGTCCCCGTGTGCACCCTGGGGGGGGGTTGATTGGAGAGAGAGAGGGAGAGAAATTGCCCACTGGACAAAGGTCAGGAAGTTCTTTTGTACAATTTTTTTAAGGGAAGAATGTTGGGTGTGATTGATGGTGATCAATCATGATGGGACCAGGAGGGATACTACTGACAAAAGGTTGTCCATTAAGTTTCATAAGTAAAAACTAACATCAGAATTCAGAAATGCCAAGGATTTAGCCAAGAGGCAAGGTGGGATAATACCTCAATGCATATTAGAATATGGGATGTGGGACTCCAAATTAAGAGGAGATCATTCATATTTACTGTTTTTGATAAGCATTCAAACAAGTTTGAACCATGATATCCATTCCCTAACACCCAAAGCATCAGAGTACATGAACAGTGATTTCAATCCAACATGGCCTATAATTGCAGTTTTGCATTGGATAACACTCTCAAGATACACTTAGGAACAGGGACCTTTTGATATCAGATGGTCAGGAACTATGTACGTAGGCCTAGTCATAAAATTGGAACTTATATGTACCTATAAAGAATCAATAGAAGTGCCGTAGCATTTTTCTAATCCACATGAAATTTTATTTGGCAAAATTTTGACCTGGTAATAATCTCAAAGACTCAACTTGGGCAATGACACTGTCAAATCAGTGCCTTTGCAAAACTGAAATGCATGGGTTAAATTCACAAGACAATGCTCCTCTCAAATTACAAGTTAACTTCATAGTTACAAATCTTGAAAAACACAATTGTTACCTGTCTGTAAAGTGGGGACTGAAACTTAAAATCCACCAGAAAGTAAACATTGCAAGACCCTGGAACTGGTCCTGGGTTGAATTCCCAAATGTTTATCAGATGGTCAAAGAGGGAACTCTCCGTTGCAGTTGTCTAGAAATAAGCATAATAAATAATGCTGTTAATGACTATATTGACAGAAGTCCTATGGACCTAAATAACAGCAAATGTTATCAAATGAGTAGCCAAAGGAAAAAGAATTCCCATGCAGTTACCCACACTTCCAACGTATCAATGAACAAGCAGGCCAGACAACACTCGGCGGTTTCTAGTCTTGATCAATACACATAATAGAAACTGCTACTTGACCACATTAAATTAAATGCTGCTGCTGCTCAACTTCTAAGCTAGAACTTCAAGTTCATGTTGAACAAAAACGTAGTTCATTTTGCCTACATTCATACGTCCAGATGCAAACTGATTCACAAAAAGCCGCAGTCTGTCTGATTGTTGCAAAAAGGGTCAAGTTCTTTTATTTTTTCAATCTAACATTTTGTAAAATGTCTCCCTCTCACTTCCTTCATGATAAGACTAATAATAACTCAGCAAAAATCCCATTTTTGTTATATTCTAACCAATCACAAATGCCGATACAGAGACTAAAAAAATGACTGACCAGAAGGATATGGATCCCCAGTTTGCCCTCTTTTGATTATAAAAAGAGATCCTTCTTAACCCACGCTAAACAGAATCGATTTAAGAGTGAACTACGAGGTTTCAAATATGCATCTGGGCTTTTAATATTAACTCACGTAGCTTGGATATCGAAACATGAAGCAGGGAAATGGGATACCTTGACGGACTTAGGTCTGTCCAATTCCACGTGAGAAACATAACTCTCAACCAAAAACTTGAAACCAATCTCAAGCTCCCCGTCAAAAGATCCATCCGGATGGTGTCTGAGGATCTCAGACCGCTGACACCACGGGACAAATCCATCATACAAGTCAACAGCCGCAACCACATCAAACAACTGCTCCGGAGAATATCTGAATGCCACGCCACAATTTTATATCAGACCAAATAGATCCTCACCCGAAAACTAAAAAAGAAAAAAAAAAAAAAATCCATCCAAAACGTAAATCCCCCCCCTCCTCCTCTCAATTAAATGAGGTCTCCAGTTATTTCGAATTCCAATGAAACAAAACAAAAAAAAAAATAAAAAAAGAAAAAGAAAAAAAGAAGAAGGAAAGTACCCCAAAACGCGCCTCTCTTCGTAAACCTTAGATAAAACACCACCCTCTTCGCCATCTCCGCAGCCAAGAAAGCGTCTGTTTTGAACAGCATTTGGGTTATCACAAAGGCTGCCTAATGCGACACTAGAATCCTTGTGGCCAACAATGACTCGATCGAGGGACCGGGCGGGCACACCGGGAAAGCCACCCAGACATCGAATCTGATCGAATTTACGACGCCCATAGTCGCCGATTGACTGTGTGGCTTTGGCACCGTTTTTACGCGTCATTAGGGACCGGAAGGCCCTCGAAGTGGACACGAACGGCGGCATTTGTAAATATTAGCGATTCTGGAACCCAATTTTAAAAAAAGAATCGAAAGCACAGGAAAGAGCCGGACGCAGAGATAAGATGGGAAATCCGAACCCTAAGAGACAATCAACGAGGTAGACAGAACACAGAGAGAGAGAGAGAGAGAGAGAGGAAGTCTTAGCTTATTGAATTAAAAGACCGCAAGAGAAAAGCAGACAGAAAAAAAAAAGATCGATTTTACGAAGAAAGGGCGCCAATTGGACAGTTCCACAATGGAAGGAAGCGTCTGCTGCATTGGTTTGTTCAATTTTGAATTGAATTTCGGCCCTTTGAATTGAAGAGCACGCTAACGTCACTCCTCCATTTATTTATTTATTTTAATTTCTTTCGCGTTCGGGCTTTTTCCTGGAAAAGCAGAAAGGGAAACCAAAACAAAAATATATAAATAACGGAAGGTGTTAATGAAGGAAACGCACTTGTTATTTTTAGGTAAAGGGAAATGGAACCCGTGTGGGGTTTAGTTTGCGTTTGTAAATGGGGTTCCTGACTTTGTCTTTGCCTGCAATTCAATGATATTAAAGCCTATGTCAATTAAATTGGCTACTCATTAACTTTATTTATAAAAAAAAAATATAAGCATAGTGATTTTTTTTTTAAAAAATAAGATTATTGAATAAATAGATAAAATTAGAAAAATAATAATTTGATAAACTTATGATTTTTTTAAATTAAAATAATTTTTCTAATATTACTATTATTTTTATCGAATAATTATTTAAATAAAATTTAATATTATTTCAATTTAATTTTTAAATAATATATGTAATTTAAATAATAATTTTCTTAAATTTTTAAAAATAAAATATATCAAATTTAAATAAAAAATATTTAATTTAAATAATTACTTGAGTGCATTATAATATTATTAAAATTTAGATTTTTTATATAATTCTTACAATTTAAATAATAATTACTTAAAATATCTTAGTTAATTTATTTTTTTTCTCAATAGAGTTAAATTAAAAATTCACATTAAATTAGTATTAAAAAAAAAAAAAAACAAAAGTTTACCATCGCCCTACCAAGTGGCGCACCGTGGACACCGCATGAATTCTTTTGTGAAAAAAGATGTTCTATATATAATTACATATATTACATATTTTATTTTCCTCTGTCCCCTTATGTTTCTTTTTGGTTTTTTTACAGTTAGAGAACATCTTTAAACTAAATTACACCTGATTTTCTTTTATTCTTTTTACAACGGAGAAAAGATGACATATTTGGGAATTAGATCTATTAAATAAAGCTGTATTCTTTTCATGTGGGTATTAAAAGGCTGACATTTTTATGGAATGACTTCAAACAGAAGAATATAAAAGAGCCAAAATTTAGGTGCATAAAATAAAAAAAAATATTAACAAATAATTTTTAATTTAAATTTGAATATAACTAACATTTTTTCAACGCAAAGAGCTTGGAAGAGCGAAACTAGTCCACTTATTTTCAATGCTACCATAAAATCTTTGCTTGAACTCATAATAGAGAGTCTGATGTTATGGTAAGAAAAGAGCCATAACTCAAAGGAGTGAAACAGTAGATATAAGACATTAAAGTCATTCAAACTTTTTCCGAATAAGTTGGGTTATTGTGCTCGATTGCTGTTCAATGCAGAATAAAAAGAACAGGACAGAACAACTTCAATCAAATTCTCAGCCGTTAATTTTCTCAAAAAAAAGGAAAAAAAAACAAAGTCAAATCAAATTCTCAGATTGTTTAGAACTGGAAGTCAACACACAGAATTTTTCAGAATTATCCACGCAAGAAACCAATGCCGTTTACTCGTGCAGCTAGAACTTAAAACAACCACTGATCACAACTTGCACTGCAAACCTCTATTATTGTACATATTCCGGTCGTCTGATGCATATAAACTACTCATTTTTAGACAAACATGTGTGAAACTCTACGGATTAAAATGTTAGTAGCCCATAGCTACAGAGCTTTCTTCTACCTTGGCCTTTGCAGGCAACAAACGCATGGCTGAGAGGATCTTTCTTCGCAGACCTTGCCCCAGAAGGAAACCGGAAACCAGGATGCCAAAAAAGTTGATCAAATTTGCTATGGTCCTCAATCTCTTCAGGGCTTACAGAAATAGGGACACAATCCATTCATGTTCACTAAACCCTGCTTGCGAGTGCAAATTCTTTATCTAGCTGTGGAAATGAACTACTAGCTAGGACATCTGCCGTGGGATGCTTACCACATGGAACAACCTGTAATGGCAATTCAGTAGCAAGGAATCAAAGGCTACAACGGCAATGCTATAACATCAGGTAGTCCTGCAAAAGGATGCTGATTAGGTGATGCTACCTGATCACTACCTGAAGCGTCAACCATCAGAGTTTTCATCCTCTTTGGACTGCAGGCACTTGTCTTTCCACCTTTAACATCTTCATCCACAAAGTTCTGATCTGACACCTCTACAACAATAAGAAAAGCAAAATATATTAAGAACAAAAGATCACACACATTTTTGTATTTTTTTTTCCTCTTAGCTGTAGCACTAGAAGCATCTTCGAGAGCCGTCAATCATGACAACGGGCAAAATGGCTGGCGCACCATTTAGAGGATGGAACAAAAACATTGGAAACAGAACATTCATTTGAGGCATGCTTTTAACACATTAAATTCGCTTTATTGTAGTAGGCTTATCTTTAGGCTCATAATATACGGATGATTGGTTTGAATCAGGCACAATATCTGTTAAAAGCATAACATTTGTGAAATATAACTACTTCACCGCAGGTTTTGCAGAAATAAACAAAAGATACAGAAGGGATGTCAGTCTGTTACCATATTGGTAAATGAGTCAGGTGATTTGGTAAAGATAGACTAAAGTGTACACATTGAAGCTACACATTTGCAGTTACGCTAAATCGCAGTGTGCCATGGAAGAAAAGTGCGAAATTGTAGGAGGTAAATACTATCAGAAATCCAAGATCGGGATATCAACCAAGAGAAACCAGCAAGATCCACAATATAAGAAAAAGTTCCATTTGCAAAAGCCGAAACAAGATCATCGAGGACATGACAAAATCTTAATTGACAGCAGCACCTGTATTGCCGTCAACCATATCGCGATGATGATACGAGTGACGGTGAGGAGGAGGAGAATGCTTTAAACTTGTTGTCGATGCACAAGATGTTGCCTTCTGCCCTCTTCTCCGATTGATTACTCGAGTTTGGGTTGCAGCAGCTTCTTGAACGGTGGAAGACGGTACCACCTGGGGTTTCCTGGCAGATATAAAACGCTGGATCCATGGACTACTCAAAAGGCCACGGCTTTCATTTGCCACATTCCGCTGCGATTCGGGCCTATTCTGAAAATTTGTTTTCTGCCAGGCACCACGTCGAAGAACCTTAAACTGGAATAAATCTAAAATGAGATGCCATTGAACTCACTATCATCATCATCGTCATCATCGTCATCGTCATAATAATAATAATAATAATAATAGGACGACAACGGTGCATCCACCGAAATTTGCATATACCCCTACCAAAGCAAGCAAAAAAAAAAGAGTTCAGGCATCAACCTGGCCGGAAGGAGTACAGCTGTCACGATCGACATGTTTGGGAAACTTTGGATCTGGAACTTCCTTCTGTGAGTTCCAACCAGCAAGATCCATTGAATTATATAATTGGTCCACAAACGAGGCTTCCATCGATTTAAGGTACAGACTGTGCTTCGCATCCGTCCATTCTGTTGACATCCTCTTCGTCCCCGGCGAATCCTGCCATGCCACGCATAAATCATAATTAGAAAACACACAAAAAAACAAAAAAAGGAAAAGAAAAGTATCTGGTCGTTCGTATTGCTTCCCAGTTTACAGCAACAAGCTAACCTCATCCAAAGAACAACAGGAAAACCACTACAAAGGTGAAGAACAATTGAAACCTTTTTTTTTTTTTAATGAAAACCAAAAAAAAAAAAAAAAAACCCTTTCAAAAAATATATATCTCTATCATAATAATAAGAAGAAGAAAGATAAAAATGATTGCAGGCTACCCGTCGAGCTAACTCGTGTGACTCGTCCACAGTTGGCCCGGACGTCTGCGAGCTCGTCATCCGGGCCTCACTTCTTCTCCAGCAACCATCCATTAGATATTAATCCCTTCAGCGAACAGATTAAAATGGGTTTATGTGCTTAGACTTCAGAAAGAGAGAGAGAGAGAAGGAATAAGAGAAAGAAGGAGAAGGAAGAAACAAAAAGAATAAAACCATTTTTTTGATGAATTGGAAATGGCATGGTGGACAAATGAACGTGACAGTTGTCGCTGCTTTTACACGTGTCGTGGGTCTACTTGCTGCCACGTCACCGATGGAGAACTGAGGATGATCCAGATATTTTCCAGGTGGGGTGGCGCATCGAAAATATCTCCTGTCTTGACCCGATCTTTTAAGATTACGTGGCGGCGCTAGCCACTGTTCTATTTTTCTTTTTCTTTTCTTTTTTCTTTCTCCCTTCTTCCCGCGCTATATCACTTTGTGGCCTTTTTTCTTTTCATCTTAATTCTTTTAAGATTACGGGGATGTTGTAAACTCAATTTGTTTCTAACGGAGTATCTCAAGGGGGTCTCCATATTTATTTTAAGAGTCTCGTCGTGCAAGAACATATCGCTTGAGTTGCCTTTTTTTTAACAACGTTGTTTAAGAACACAATTTTTTTTTTCTCCCTTTGTTTGTGTTTCTTCCTTTGAATAGATCATGATTGGAAATGGAGACAGTCAAGTATGAATAATATAATAAATTTTATTTATTTATTTAAATTTGTGAAAAAATAATTAAATAATAAAAATAATAATTAAAAACTAAATTATGCAAAAGAATAAACTAATTTTAACATAAAAAATTCTTCCAAAATTAAAAAGAGAAAAAATTATAAAATACTTTGAGTCAGAAATTAATTTCACTGTAATTAAATGAGTGTAATAAAAATATATAATATCAATTATATCAAATAAATTGAATAAATTTAATTTGAATTAAATGAAAAATTAATGAATTGAACAAAATATGTCAATTACATATTGTCAACTACAACTTAATAAGTAGATTTTAAAGTAATAATCGAATTGTTTAAAATGAACTCTTAAATGTCTCATACAAATAGTCCAAATTTCAGTTTAGTTAGCCCACAGATTAATATTCATCCACATAGTTTATCAAATATTTGCCATATATGAGAGAGCAAAAAGTTACTAGAATCAAGAGCCCTTGATTTTAATGAAAAACGTGTCTTTGCAGGTCATAAAAACACAATCCAACCGTCCATAAAAAAGACATATGTGTCCTCTAACTACTGACTAAAAATCAACTTAATTGGACCACAAACAATCTTCTGATTCTATGATTGATCAAAACTATACATAGACAATTGCCCAGAATATAGACCTTTGAAAATTGAAGAGAAGTAGGACTTACTATACTCAAAATATAATCTTCACCATTCAGAATTTAGAACTAAATACCCTCTATTAACTATCCAAGTTTCAATTTGATTAGACATTGATATCCTTTCTAAATGTAAAATCAAAGAATATTATTTTTTCCTCCCTCTTTTTTACTTTTTCTTTCAACACTAAAAACTACATAATCAGACAAAAAAAAAAAAAAGAAAGAAAAAAGAGTACCATGCACTAAAAGATGAACAACTTGAAGTGACTAAGAAAAGGGGAGTGATGACATCAAAAGAGTAATCCTTAAAGTTGTTTCATCATTCATCTTAAAACTCTTATTGTTTTCAATACTTAGTTTGTTTTTTATTTTTTTTATCATGAAATATATTTTTAGCTAGGGCCATGGTGTAACCTAACTATAGTTATGTAGTTTCGTTCATGTTTGTTTTTTTTTCTTTTACTTTTATGCTATTCAAAAATTTTCTTTTTATGATGAGTATATGTTCTTATACTTAATACTTCGAAAGGTTTGATTACCTTTTAAATTGATTTGATATGTATTGTTAAGATTGAGAAAAAATTTTGTTTATTAGATTAAATAATACATGCCATGAATTGAATGAAATACAAAAATATACAAACATGATTCATATAATAACCAATTTTGAAAAGACCTATTTAAGAAAAAGTTTTTCATAAAACTTAATGTTTTTTTTATCTATTTAAATGTACATAAAAATATAATAGGTTAATAAGTTCATTATAATTTTGCAATTTTTTTTTGCTTTTATTTTTCATCTTTTACTTTTATGTTATTCAAAAATTTTATTTTGATGGTGAGTATATGTTATTGTACTTAATGCTTTTAAAATTCTGATCACTTTTTAAATTGGTTTGATATACATGATTGAGACTAAGAGAAAATTTTGTATATTAGATTAAATACATACCATGAATTAAATGAAATACAAAGATGTACAAATATCATTCATGTAATAATGATGGGTAGACATCGAAAATACTTATATAAGAAAAAGTTTTTCATGAAACTTAATGTTTTATTTATTTAAATCTATATAGTGATATAATAGGTTATTAGGTTAATTATCGTTATGTAATTATTTCTATGATTATTTAATGTGATTGAACAAGGAGTTCTACTTGCTAACAACATTAATACATTGATATATACAATTATCAATCATTTTATTGGTATAACTACTTTGTTAATAAACAAGAAATACAAGTAACTTATCAACTTGAAATGCCTAGACTTGTCTTATTTTAAGTGGTATAAAGATGTATTCTTCTCTAAGATTTTTACTAAAAAATATAGTTAAGTTATATTATGAGAAGGAAAGTTTATTATTGGGTACCTACTGTTGTTCCTATAGCCTTGTATGGGTTGTAATTGTTGTCAACTAGGGTTAAGTGTGCAAGAGAGTAAAGTCACATGGAAGGGCAGTAAAGTCACATGGAAGGGCAAAAAAGTAAATCCGCCATGTAAGACCTATTAGGGTTTCATGGAAGAGAGTATATAAAGGCCTTGGAAGACAAAACTAGGGCAGAGGGCCAACATAATTGAAAAACAGCAACCCTACAACAACCGGCTAAAAGGAAGAGAGAGTAGAACGACAAGAGATCAGAAACGACACCACTGGGAGAGCAAACCAGAAATGTCACCACCAGGAAAGCAAACCAGAAACACATCCTGTAAGCAAACCAGAAACGCCTCCTGCGAGCAAACCAGAAACACATCCTGCAGGCAAACTAGAAACGCCTCCTACAAGGAAACCAGAAACACGTCCTGCAAGCAAACCAGAAACACGTCCTGCAAGCAAACCAGAAACACACAACCAGCAAGAGGAGAAATAAGAAACAGACCACTTGGAAGAAAAGATAGCAGACCTGGTATCCGTGAGACCACCCAGAAGAGAAGACAGCAGACCAGAAGCGTGAGACAGGCCAAGAGACGTGAAACGACAGACCATAAGCGTGGGTGTACGTCAAGAGATGGCGTGAGACCAGAACGTGCAACGGCGTGACAGACCAGAAGCGTGAGGACAGACCGTGAAACAATAGACCGTGAAATAGGAGATGGGTGAGACCGTGAGACGGTGAAAGCAGGAGCTGTGTGAGACAACCTAGAGAAGGAATTTGGCGAAGCATCGGAAAGAACTCAACGTATTTCCAGATTTCTTCAAGAGAGGTTAGAAAGCATTGCAGTGAACTTTTAAGCGGCAGTGGAGTAGCCTTTTAATTCAACAGAGGCAAGACAAGTTAGAAGAAGGGTAGACACAGTAAGTGACACTCTTTGTATTGTACTTGCTTAGTAATTGCAATAGTGAAAGGAGTAAAAGATTAAGACATCCATTGTAACTAAAATTCTCAAGTATAGTGGATAGTCTCGGTAAGGGAGAGTCCCTACCACCGTGGATGTACGTCACATTGACGGAACCACGTAAATCTCGTGTGTCCTTAATTTACTTTACGTTCTGTATTTTGAATTGAGTTGTGAACGCAGCTAAAGTATCAGCCAACCCATAACCTAACGAAGACCTAAACAAGAACATCTGAATTGTCTATTAGGCAAGGTGTCTGAAAGGTGACTTTGGGGACTATTGTGATTAGTAGGTAGCAATAGATCTACCTTAGTCGAATCTGAGAAAGAGTTCACTTTTAAGAAGAGATTGAAGTTGTTCACTTTCCTGCGAATTGCGAATTGTGGTGATACTGATTCATCCCCCCTCTCAGTATCACAAACTAGTAGATCCTAGGGTAAAGTTGGGAACTTCAATTGGTATCAGAGCACAGGTTCACCAGGATAAAGCTTAATAGCCTGGTGTACTAGTTTGAAGAGCTCCAGAAGTTTTAACTTGTTCAGCATACTGAGAAATGGACGTCGGTACCAGCACCAGCACTACTTATAGCAAGAAGGTTCCAATCTTCAATGGAACCAACTACCATATGTGGAGAGCGAGAATGCAGGTGGTATTTGCAACCATGGGCATGAACGTGGTGAAATCTGTACAAGAGGGTTTTGAGCCTCCAGAAGAAGGTAAAGATCCAACCCCAGAGGAATTAAGACAGTTTGAGATAAATGGGAAGACCTCAAATGTCATCATTTCAGCATTGACAGATGCTGAATATGCTAAAGTTATGGACTGCAAATCTGCCAAGGAGATATGGGACAGATTGCAGAAAGTCTATGAAGGTGATGGCAAAATGAAGGAGGCCAAGCTTCAAGTTTTCAAGGAGAGATATGAATCTCTCAGATGCAGAAAAATGAGACAGTCCAAGAGTTTTTCACTAGGGTTATTGATGCTGTAAACGATCTTAGAAGTCATGGGAAGAACAAGAAGGACTCATCTATTGTGAAGAAAATTCTAAGAATTCTGCCTGAGAGGTTTGCCTCAAAGGTGGTAGCCATAGATGAGAGTAGAGATCTCAATTCTATGTCTCTGCATGATCTCTAGTGTAATCTCATTGCATATGAGATGAGAATAAAGTCAACTGAGAGCTCCTCAACGTCAAAGGTATCAAAGGAGGCAGCTTTCAAAGCTATGAAACACTTGAAGATAAAAGAAGAGGAAGAATCATCCAGTGAGGATGATGATGATGATGAGGAAGAAAGTGAAGGTGAAGTGTTGGCATACTTCACAAGGAAATTCAAAAAGGGGTCTAAGAAGGGAAAAGGACAGTTGTCCTTGAGATGTTATCGTTGTGGACAGACTGGACACTTTGCTTCTCAGTGCAAAGTGAAACTTGATGATGAAGATGAGGATGGCGATGATGAGCAGAATTCAAAATGGAGAAGACCATCATTCAAGTCAAGGAAGTCTAGCAAGAAGACTGCTAGCTCACAGAAGAAGAAGAGAGGCTCATTCAAGAGTTATGTGAGCCAGACAAAAGAAGCCAATGAGGAGGAGGATGTAGACTCATCAGATGAGCATGCCTTTATGGCATCAACTCAAGGTGGTAGTTCAACCTCTGAAGAAGAAGAGGAGGTTGATGAAGAAGAACCAGATCTTGAAGCTGAGTTGGAAGCAGCTTCAAAGGAGATAATCAGAAGGGGCAGAACCATAAGAAGGTTGGAGGCCCACATAAAACAAGTTGAAGCAAAGTCTGAGGAAGCTAAAAGTCAAAAGGATGAAATAAAGACTGAACATATTGACTTGAAGAGAAGATTTGAAGAACAGATCAAAATATGTGAAGACCTTACTATGGAGCTTGGCTCAAGGACTTCAACAATTGAAGAAATGGAGATAGAGTTGCTGAGACTTCAGCAACAACTCAAAAGGAGTGAAGAGAACGTGCATAAGCTTGAAATGATAGGAGAAACAAGTTCTGCAAGAGAAAAGAAGAATGAAGAGAAAGTGCAGCAATCTGAGGCTACATTGCCTAAAGATAATAAGAATGTGCCACAAAAGTTGAAAGAGAAGGTTGTGACTCAGGAGAAGATAGCTGAGAATAAAGAGGATTTGAAGAAGCAACCTAGGGTGGCAAACAAAAATAAAGAAAAGAAGGTCAGTCAGCAAAGGGCTATGGTGAACAGAAGAAGGAGAAAAAGGTGGCTGAAATGAAAGCCACACAAGCAAAGAAGCCAGCCACGTTGCTTACACAGCAAGTAATGAACAAAAGAAAACAAGCTGTGATTAGACCCAAGAAGAGGCAGTTTCAAGGTCACTGTCTTTATTGTGGAGTTTGGGATCATAAGGCGAGTAACTGCTGGTGGAGAAGGCCAGTATATGTCTCTAACTTGAGAAGATACGATGCTGCATACAGGGGGAGACAATACAAAATTCAGAGGAGAACACCTATCGTGAATTCTTGCACATACTGTAAAAAGCAAAGACACACTAACAAGGAGTGTTGGTGGAAGCCCAAACCAGCGGTTTCAAAGAATAAGTTTGCTGTATTGGCAAATTTGGAACAGTGTGAAAGGTGTGGGCAAGATGACCATAATGCCAAGAGATGCATGACACTTCTCCCTGAGCAAGAGAAGGCACTCAATGGCATAGTGAAAACAAGCAGTGTAGTCAAAGCTGAGAAAAAGGAGAAAGCTATCTTCCAGCCAATTCAAAAGAAGGAATATAAAGCTAAAAGGGAGGTGGCTAATATAGTTGAAATTGCACTCAAAGCTGACTATAAGGATAAGCAGTGGATCTTTGACAGTGGATGCACTTCACACATGACGGAAGACAAGAGTAAATTGTCAAAGCTAAACAAGTCAAGAGAAGGTAGAGTAAAGTTTGGCAATGATGATTCACTCAACATCAGTGGTCAAGGGTCAGTAAATATTGGAAAAGGAAAGCTGAAAGATGTTCTGCATGTTGAAGGACTCATATATAATCTAACATCTGTCAGCCAACTATGCAATGAAGATCATAAAGTGATATTCACAAAAACAGGTTGCCAAGTAAAGAGTAAAGAAGGCAATACTGTTGCAGCTGGGAAAAGAACAACTGGAAATTTATATGTAATTGATGAGGACAAGACAAATAGCTGTTTACTTACAAAAGAAGAAGAAAATCAACTCTGGCATCGAAGGCTAGGACACTTAACACAGAAGAACATGAGGAAGCTGACCACTACTCATGCAATCAGAGACATTCCAGACCTTAAGAGAGAGAGGGAGTATGTCTGCTCAGCATGCTCTAAAGGAAAATAGGTCAGGAAGCAGTATAAGACCAAAGAGGTCAGTTCTGAAGCAGTGCTTGACATTGTGCATACTGATTTGTGTGGGCCGATGAGAACAAAAGGGTTGAATGGTGAGAGGTACTTCATCTTGTTTGTTGATGATTATTCTAGAAGGACCTACATCATGCACCTCACACATAAGTCAGAAGTTTTGAAATGCTTCAAGAGATAGAGAAGATTGGCTGAAAATGAGAGTGGAAAGAAGATCAAAGTATTGAGGTTAGATCAAGGCACTGAATTCACAAATGGAGCTTTTGAAGATTACCTTGAGAAGCATGAAATTCACCATTAGATGGCAGCAGCAAGAACTCCTTAACAGAACGGGGTGGTAGGGAGGAAAAATAGAGTTGTGGTTGAAATGGCAAGAACTCTACTGCTGGAATCCAAGCTTCACACAAGATTTTGGACAGAAGCAACATTTACAGCTGTGCACCTATTGAACAGAGTTTCATTAAGGCCCAATACTGATAAGACTCCATATGAGCTATGGAGTGGGAAGAAGACAGTAACCAAGTATTTTAGAATCTTTGGCAGCCTATGTTTTGTGAAGAACAAGGAGCAAAACTTGGGAAAATTCCATACTAAGTCAGATGAAGGCATCTTTATGGGATACTCAGCAAAGACAAAAGGTTACAGAGTTTTTCTGCATAAACTGGGAAAAGTGGTCACTTCCAGTGATGTGAGAATAGATGAAAACTGGAAAACAACGCATAATGGAGAAGCTGAGGATAGTGAAGAAGATGACTTCAAGATAGATGAAGAATCTGACCAACATGAAGAAGTGGGAAAAAAAGTAAGTTCAGACTTAGAGAAGAGTGAGTCTGAAGATGAAGAAGGAGATTCTCTTGCAACTAAGACTGTGTAAGAAAGAAAGACAAAGAAGACATGGACCAGTGCTCATCAAGGAAATCAGATAATAGGTGACCTATCAGCAGGAGTTACAACAAGAAGAAGAATTGTGGGAGCTACTGCTTTACTCTCACAAGTTGAACCTAAATCTGTTGAAGAGGCTGCACAAGACAAAGCCTGGATCAAAGCTATCAATGAGGAGCTAGATCAAATCGAGAAGAATGAAACATGGGAGCTGGTTCCAAGACCCACTAACAAGAATGTCATAGGAATAAAATGGGTGTTTAAAAATAAACACAATGAGGATGGCAAGGTGGTGAGGAACAAGGCTAGGCTGGTTTGCAAAGGCTACACTCAGATAGAAGGAGTAGATGTTGATGAAACGTTTGCACCAATAGCAAGGTTGGAAACTATCAAAATGTTCTTAGCTTTGGCAGCACATAAGAGGTATAAAGTTTACCAGATGAATGTGAAATCAGCCTTTTTGAATGGGCTCCTAAAAGAAGAAATGTATATTGAACAACCCGATGGAGTACAAATCAGTGAGGATGAGACACATGTGTGCAAGCTGAAGAAAGCCTTGTATGGCCTTAAACAAGCCCCAAGAGCATGGTATAGCAGGTTGGACACGTATTTGAGAAGGTTGAACTTCAGAAGAGGAACAGTTGATAATAACCTATATGTGTTCAATTCAGAGAAAGGCCAACTGATAACCATAGTATATATAGATGACATCATCTTTGGAGGGGATCACTCTAAGCTATGCCAAGAATTTGCACAGAAGATGAGTGAGGAATTTGAGATGTCATTGATTGGAGAAATGACTTACTTTCTTGGATTACAAATAAAACAATGTGAAGAAGGTATTTTTATTTCTCAGACAAAATATGCCAAAGAGATGCTGAAAAAGTTTGGCATGGAGGATAGCAGACCTGTTAGTACCCCTATGACAATAGGCTGCAAGTTAACAAAAGATCAGGAAGGAAGGAGTACAAGCCCTACAGAATACAGGAAGATGATAGGGAGTCTTTTGTACCTTACAACATCAAGGCCTGATCTCATGCAAGCTGTGTGCATCGCTAGCAGATTCCAAGCTGATCCTAAGGAATCTCATGTGTTAGCAGTGAAAAGAATCCTAAGATACCTCAAGGGGACACTGGAAATGGGCTTGTGGTATCCTGCCATGGATTCTGTAAAACTACGAGCATACACTAATGCAGATTGGGCAGGAAGCACAGATGATAGAAAATCAACCAGTGGCTGCAGCTTTTACTTGGGTTCAAAGTGTGTTGCATGGCTAAGTAGAAAGCAAAACAGTATTGTTTTGAGCACAGCGGAGGCTGAGTATATGGCTGCTTGTGCAGTATGTACTCAGGTGATATGGATGCAAAGACAATTGACCGATTTGGGTGTTGAAGTGAAGTTACCAGTAAGTGTACTTTGTGATAATCAAAGTGCAATTGATCTTAGCAAGAATCCAGTTCAACATTTAAGGAGCAAGCATATTGACATCCGGTATCACTTTATCAAGGATCAAGTGGAAGAGGGCACAATTTAGTTGGAGTATATCGGTACTAAAGATCAAATCTCAAATATTCTAACTAAACCTTTGTCCACAGAGTTGTTTGAAAAGCACAGAATGAGTCTGTCTGTGCAAATGCCTCCTCAAGCCTGAAGTTCAGGTGAATCCTCCATCTCTACTTTGTAGGTTTTTCAAATTTGTAATTGGTTGGTAAAGGGGGAGAGAAGCAACAGTGCAAGGGGAGCTGTTAAGGAAGGGGGAGTGCATATTTAGGGGGAGTTGTAATCCATCTGCTTTTGGATTATTACTCTAAGAAGATTATGAAAAACTATTGCATAATGGCTTTTGTTATGAATGTTGCCAACAATTACAAAGGGGGAGATTGTTGTTCCCACAGCCTTGTATGGGTTGTAATTGTTGTCAACTAGGGTTAAGTGTGCAAGAGAGTAAAGTCACATGGAAGGGCAGTAAAGTCACATGGAAGGGCAAGAAAGTAAATCCGTCATGTAAGCCCTATTAGGGTTTCATGGAAGAGAGTATATAAAGGCCTTGGAAGACAAAACTAGGGCAGAGGGTCAACACAATTGAAAAACAACAACCCTACAACAACCGGCCAAAAGGAAGAGAGAGTAGAACGACAAGAGATCAGAAACGACACCACTGGGAGAGCAATCCAGAAACGTCACCACCAGGAAAGCAAACCAGAAACACATCCTACAAGTAAACCAGAAACGCCTCCTGCAAGCAAACCAGAAACGCCTCCTGCAAGCAAACCAGAAACACATCCTGCAGGCAAACCAGAAACGCCTCCTGCAAGGAAACCAGAAACATGTCCTGCAAGCAAACCAGAAACACACAACCAGCAAGAGGAGAAATAAGAAACAGACCACCCGGAAGAAAAGATAGTAGACCTGGTATCCGTGAGACCACCCAGAAGAGAAGACAGCAGACCAAAAGAGTGAGGCAAGCCAAGAGACGTGAAACGGCAGACCATAAGCGTGGGTGTACGTCAAGAGACGGCGTGAGACCAGAACGTGCAACGGCGTGACAGACCAGAAGCGTGAGGACAGGCCGTGAAACAGTAGATCGTGAAATAGGAGATGGGTGAGACCGTGAGATGGTGAAAGCAGGAGCTGTGTGAGACAACCTAGAGAAGGAATTTGGCGAAGCGTCGGAAAGAACTCAACGTATTTCCAGATTTCTTCAAGAGAGGTTAGAGAGCATTGCGGTGAACTTCTAAGCGGCAATGGAGTAACCTTTTAATTCAACAGAGGCAAGACAAGTTAGAAGAAGGGTAGACACAGTAAGTGACACTCTTTGTATTGTACTTACTTAGTAATTGCAATAGTGAAAGGAGCAGAAGATTAAGACATCCATTGTAACTAGAATTCTCAAGTATAGTGGATAGTCTCGGTAAGGGAGAGTCC